>NW_019773548.1:570496-677568 GCF_001039355.2 Lingula anatina
GGGGCAGTGCTGCAGCAGCCATTTTGGCCACAGGCTCCTGGGATATCATCAGTACAGTCTGTGCCCTGTGTGTCTACAGTAAGCTGTAACCTGCCTTGGCCCTGGCAGGTTTTCTCTAATGGTGGTCAGAAAACACAAACCCCAGGTAAACCACAAAGACCTGACACCTCAAGTCAGCCATGTAAGGGTGGGAACTGTGGCAGCAATGTACCGCAGGGACCTCTACAACCAAGACAGCCTACACCCCAAGTTGTACGTCAGCCTCGTCCCCAGTCTCGCCAGCCAGTGAGAACGACCACAACAACACCAGCTCCGCCACAGTTCCAAAGTCGTCCCCAGGCACCAAATGTGGTGTGTCCTCGAGGATGGGTGATGAGAGGAGGTCGTTGTGAGCAGCGTCGCCATGGGAGACCAGAAAGGCCGACCAGTAGGGAGTGCAGTCCACAGTGCGCCAATGGAGGTTCCTGTGTAGACGGCAGATGTGTGTGTCGACCTGGGGTGACTGGAAAGACTTGTAAAACAGGTGCAGTGTTGATTAGTAGTCTTAACTTTGATTGAATGGTCTGGAAATCTATACTTCACAACTGAATTAGCTTTTCTTAAACTTGTGGCTACTGCCAGTACCAGTGTCATAACATGATTTGTTTTATTGCATTCAGATATCAGTGAGTGTGAGGAGAGGCGTGGGTATTGCCAGTACCAGTGTCATAACATGATTTGTTTTATTTAGATATCAATGAGTGTGAGGAGAGGCGTGGGTATTGTCAGTACCAGTGTCGTAACACATTTGGCAGCTTCATGTGCACGTGCCCCTCTGGTTACACTCTCAATGCTGACAGGAGATCCTGCAAACGTGAGTGAAAAAGATTATTCTGAAAATATTTCATAGTGCATAAATTTCATCCATTTTGCTTTGACAAGTTTTATACTTACCAATTATTTTATTTTGTTATTTACTTCCTCATTTTTGAAGAATTAAAGCAAGTCTTGTAGTCATAACAGAAATTGTAAGTTACATTTCATTACCTGTTTTAGTACCACCTCAATGTTTTGAACTTCAAAGCTTGGGTTATTCTTGCTGACAACTGTATAATTTGATATGAGAAATGTGTTTTGTAATTCATGATATTTGTCAATTGTTTTGCCTAGCTATTGGTTGCATGCCAGACTGTATGAATGGTGGAACTTGCAGACAGGGACGCTGTTACTGTAGACCAGGATTTAGAGGAGACAGCTGTCAAGATGGTAAGGCACATCTCAACACAATGGCTTCCCTAACACAATCCGGTCATGCATCAACATATTTTGTTGGTTTGTTAATTAGTGGCCTAACTCAAAAAATTACTCAACGATTGTTGTAGAAATATTATGATATGTTAAAAATGGACTTTCTTAGAATCAGTTTGATTTTAGAGGTGATCCATAATAAATAATGTTAAGAAATGAGCTTCCCTTGATAGAGGTCTGAACCCTCCAAGTGCTTTACTTGTATATAAATATATTATAAATGAAATGTGCTGAGTAATTTTCTGTTTTTCCTGTCACGGTATAGACATTGATGAATGTAAGGACCATGGTGACAACCTGTGTGAGAGTATCTGCAGGAACACATATGGAAGTTACGTGTGTTTGTGTCCTCCAGGAGCCAGACTCAACTCTGACAAAAGGACATGCTCCAGTAAGTGGAACAACAATCACATCCCAACACAATGGCTCCTCTACCACAAGCTGATCACATCCCAACACAGCGGCTTCTCTACCACAATCTGATCACATTCCAACACAATGCTTCCTCTACCACAACAATATGATCACAAAGCATGCAGGTCATGAATAGTGGGAAGGGGTGCTTGTATTTTGTTTATACTTTCTTTTTAAATTGCACAATCCATTTAAATACATGTGGGTGTAAGGTCCTAATTTTTTAAGAAAAAATGTTCTCGTTCACTTTAGCGATCCAGCCCAACACTGTTAAAAATTTCAATTTTTCAGTCTGTTTTTGAGTTCTGAATGATTTATGAAGTTACTAATGCAATTCACCAGTCTATTCTACTTGTATGAGTATCTTTCAAAAATGAGAAACATGGAACTGAAATATCTGTACTTTCGATGTATTTTAGTTGCTTCATAGATGAATTACCACTATATATTTTGTCATTTCAGACTCGGCTTGTAGCCCTCGTTGTCAGAACAATGGCGTCTGTGTCAATCATCGCTGTCTCTGTAAACCTGGTTACCATGGCAGAACGTGCCAATTAGGTGCGTCTCCGGGGTGTTCTTAAAAAAAAGATCAGATCATAATGAAATTAATCTTAAATTTTCGACCGTAATTTAAGTTTTTATTCTGAGCTGAAATAAGTCAGTATATTAATACGTAATCTTGCTTGAAGTCATTTTAACATCTTTTGAACTATTGACATTTAGATTGATATTTTACATTCATCATTGTAATTTCAGATGTGAATGAATGTGATCACTTCCGGCCCTGCAGTCACAATTGTACCAACATTGTAGGGAGTTTTAAGTGCTACTGCCCTGGAAATCTTGTACTCGATTACGATCATCGCACGTGCGTACGACCAGAGACGGCCATTCCCGGGTCTGCCGTACTTCGTTCACAGCCCACCGGTGTCGCCTCTTGGCGGGATGATGATAAAGATAAAGATAGGGTTGACTCCGACGTTGTAGATTCCTCAGTCGACAATCCAAAAGAGAGCAAAGTCTTGACAACACCAGTATCTCCATTGTTCCCATATCTTGACGATGTTGATTCTAAACCTAACGCTTTTGTGAATAAAGACGGCAAACTTATTGATGTCATAAACCACAGAGGCATGAAGTTTATGAAAGTGCACATGGATGATAAATCAAACCCGCAGGAGAAATTCACTGAGCTCAAGAGTGATTTTACATCTGGCATATCACTGCCAACCAAGCAGCAAGCTCCTCAGGCTCTCGTTCCTCCTCTGAATGTGGGTCTTCCAACCAATCAGGGACAGGGATTTGATACTGTGCGGCGAGGTTATGATGACAGGGGACCAGAGCGTGGAGACATCAGCCCTGAAGAACACTATGGTTTCCAAGACTTCTGGAGGCAAACTCAGCCTACCAACCTAAAAACTGGCGATTCAGAACAGTCACAAAATGGCCAACAAAATCATAATGGTGGCCCACCTCCCAGTAACTTGCCCACTATAGTTAAATCTCAAGGAAACATGTTCAAACCACCATTTTCGAAATCGACTCACATAGATGAACACGATGGCTCCGTGATGACCAAAGAAGACATGGGTGACGAGACAGTTATAAAGCGTGTCATTCCCGGCCAGGCTGTTATCACCTATAAGATAATACGTGAAGGAGATGTGGAGGTGGAGTATGTTGATAAGGACAGAGGTCCTGGTAATGTGCTGCCTCCTGGTGGTGATATATAGCGCATAGAATATATATAGATCTCATGATCGTCAGATATCGTAGACAAAACACCATTTCATAGTTGCCCAAAATAATTTATCAGAAGATGTTATTTTATTGTTTAAAAGCGGCACGTACAAACCAGATTGTAAGAATAATTTTTACTTAAAAGCTCCATGTGGTGAAACGTGCCCCTTTTGGTCTTTTTGATAAATTGTTATAATATGCTCAGTTAGTTGCGCATTAGAGATGAAAGTAGCTATTAAAATGGGATGAAGTAATTCCTGACAATGGTTTTGTCTGCATGCCTGACATAATTTCATTAATACCAGCTTCACATGTTCCATTTTCAACACGTTTTTCTGGGTTGCATTTTGGACTAAACTTCGGGACGGGATGAAATGTTTCCGTATCTTTAAGTCTACATACATGATCTCGAATTTAGATGGTGCGTCTTTTTAATATACATATATACTGAATAGATATTTTAATCGGTTGTAAAAATACAGGTTAAGAGAAAACTAGTTTTATAAGTAGGTGTATTGTTTGTCCAGTAGTACGTATTATACATTGCATGTATAGTCCTATACACACGTATGTCTTTGGGCATTGCGTCACTTATTAATATAGATTGTGTAAAAGTATAAAATAATAATTTTAGAATAAAGTCCGTTTTTCGTTATCTCCGGCAGTTTTGGGTTTTGTTTTCTCAGCGTATCAATATTTGTGCAAATCGTGAAGGAAACAATTGCAAAAAACCTAAAAATATAATTATTATGATCACATGAGCCTGGATAGGTTTTATCACTGTGAAAAACATAAAGATGTAGGTGATGTTTTGCATAATTGTCCAGTGTTTAGTAATTTCTATTTCATCCAAACTGATGCATCAAAACGCGTTTATTGTCTGGCAACTTTTGTCCGTGCGCACTTTTCATTTTCGTTTTTTATTATCTCAATCCTGCATTTTTTATCTTAAAGTATTGAGCACGCTTCCGTCACGAATTCCATTACATTAGTTTAACCACGCAAATCTCACGTTCTTTAATGAGTCGTTGAAAAATAGAATTTTATATGTAGTTAAATTAATTTTTGTTGTAAATAATATTCTAATGAATTATTTTTCTGATTCACAATAGCTATCTACCAGATAAACAAAGTGCGAGGAATTGATAAAGAAACGTATAAGTTAACTATATATCACTTTTAAAATAATTGACAAATCCCCCTTCTGTAGGTCTGACACAAAATGGTAAAAGTGCAACAAATATGCATCGTTAACTGTACATTGACGACCGTATTAAGCGACCTAGCAATTCAACACATTCCACACTGAATTTTCTTTAAGGAGCCGGTATTCTTAAATGTAGTTCCCTTGCTTTAGTTTTTGGGTGGTTTGGTCGATAACACTCACACCTCCTGCAGTATGCACACCAAGGAGAGAAAATATATCTTTTAAATGCTGTCGGCAATGGCAGCATAGCAACATTGGTGGCGCTAATATTCCTGAGGCCTATACTCCACCGTATCTTCATTCTACATATTTTGAGCAACGTTGGGGGTTCGCGTGTGTACTGAATTAAAGAGTCTCGAAGATGGACGAGGCGTCGGTTGTTCAAAAGTTTGGCCAAGTTTCCATTTTTGTCTACGACTTTCATATAAAGAGTTTCTTTAAGTAGAAGACTGATTCCCAGCCTGGCGCCGTCAGTTGCGTTTACCACGTCATCAAGGATACAGAAGATGGCGGTCCGTCCTTTTTTGTCTCGTATATCTGGGTTGGCGCCGTACAGTAATAGCACCCTTACTGCCTGTGAATTTCCAATTTCTGCCGCCACGTGCAATGGGGTTAACTGGTCATCATTTGTCGCGTTTGGATCGGCGCCCAGCTCCAGGGCGAGGCGGATCAGATGATCCCGGCCTCTGTAGACAAGATAATGCAGAGGGGCGTGGCCATGGTTATCCTGCGCACTGGGATCTGCTCCAAGACTCATCAGGAGTTCTGCCACCTTCAGACAGGGGAGTTTGGCGGCAGTGATTAAGGGGGTGCGACCTTCAGCGTCCCTGGCCTCGATGTCAGCTCCATATCGGATGAGCCATTCCGCCGCCAGGGGCAAGGTGTTTTGAGCCGTGCAGTGGAGAAAGCTCTGTCCATGTCTGTTCAGAATAGGCCTAGATACTTTAGCTTGTACGTCAGCCCCGTATTGCACCAGGAGCCTCAGGCAGTTGATGCTCAGCATGTGTTGCTCTCGGAGATATGTTTGGAACTGGTCGTCGCTGGACTTTGGGTCCACTTCCTCATCGCACGGAACGCGCGGCCAGTAGATGATGACTATCTCTAGGGGTGTTCGTCCAGCCCAGTCCACTGTGTCCACCTTCATCAATTACAAAAACAATTCATTTCAATTAACTGCTCTTAACATTACCTTTTATTTTTTTTACATTTATAAAATGATGGAAATGATAGAACAGCCCCAAACGACAGGTAGGGTAACTGAGCATACCTTGCCTATAAAGGTTTAAAGAAAATATACGGCTGCATCCTACCTTTGCTCCATGCTCTAGAAGCATTTTCATGGCGTCAGGCCGGCGGTAAATACAGGCCACGTGCAGTGGCAGGGTCTGCATGACTGGCAGCAAGGAGTCCTCTGTATCATCGGGCAAGAAACTGGTCAGTTTGTTGGGATCATAATCCTCGTCTTGTAGCAATTCTCTAAGGAGACCAAGGTCGTTTCTTATTATGGCATCGTATACTTTTACTCTCATGGGTAAATGTTTACCTCTTGAACGCTGATAATTGGCCATAAAAGGCTCGTAGGAATAAAACACTGTTCCTGTCACCCGCGCCCTTCTTCTGGATAGTAGCGATCGCCACCATGAAGAAATTTGAGAACCAAAGCTGCTGTTGTTTTCTTGTCGCTGCAATCTTGTCGCAGGAAGATATGGAGGGAACTGCGGTCCTACCTGTTGGTTTCCATTGTTTGTGTGGCGTATAAGAAACATGTTAAGTTAAGAATGAAGCCCTGTCTATTTTCTATTCACCACTGTATCAAACCGTCGCCCAGCACCATGGTAACGTTATGACGTCATAATGTCGGCATGACGCAAAAATAAACGTCACGATATCATTTATAACGTAGTCATTGTAAAAAATTACGTAACGTTTTATTGTAAGCATTTTGGAGGAGGCTTTAGAACAAATAGATAAGTACCTCATCTAGGAATAATAAATGTATCAATTACGTCGGTGCAATGTTTTCAAAATGTACCGTTCTCTTCCCTGTGATGCAACTGCCGGTGTGATAGGAACGGTAGTCCGCTACGAACCGTAGACCGGCCCCCATTACTTTGAACAGGGGGCATTCTTCCCAATACTCCGACTAAGTCTAGCCTGCACTAATCATATGGGACCACGAACTATCATTCCTAGAACTACAATTTCTGTCACGCCTCGTGACCACGGTTAGTGGGGAACGGAAGGATCGTAAATGTAGCGGTCATCACACTAACTTACTCAAGTTCTCACTAATCTGAAGAAGTGAAAATCCAATAATTACAACCAAATTCCGAGCTCTCACATGCCGCAACATGAGAATATCATGCCATGTGTACCTCGGCGAGAGAGCCTTTAAAAAGTGAAAGTGAAACTAGTGACATCCATGCGAAAACGATGCAGCAAACTGCGAACAAACACAAAAAAAGATCAAAAGGAGCGTTTATTGATCTAGTGCAATAAAAAAAGTTACAATGAGCAACATAATGCGACTAATACTTTGAGAGCACACTTACACCAAGCAGAAGCGTAGTTTATCGTTCGCTTTGGCGGTATACTACCGGTTCCTCTCTGACGTTTCCAACAGAATTCCTTCCACAAGACCCACAGGCAATGGACGCCAGTCTTTAGGTCTTGAAGTGTAACAAGAGATTGCTAGGGAAATGAAAAATAAACAATGTACCAGTGATGCAGTATCAAAAAGTTTACTTCACTTAAAATTTGAATTGTGTTAAAAGATTGTTCTGCTGGTGTGACGGAAATTGGTAACAGACGCCACCCGTCATTAAATTCATACAGTTCAGGGTTAGCGTGACGTAAATGGTTCACAATCTAGGACGGGACTTTGGTAAAGAAATCAATGGGAATGGGAATGATGTATTACAAATGGGACTCTATCGTAGATGACACAGGCTAAACTAGGACACCATTATCTTGTAATTTTTCTTCTTTACTGTTTAATTTTCTCCACCCCGGAATCTAAATTACTGTTATTTGGTTACACGCTGTATCTACAGAACTTCTTTTTGACTAAAAGCTAGTTTTGGTCCATCAGTCCAGAAACTCGTTTCTCTCTCAACTGGAGTCTTCGTTATGGCTGACATTTGGACCTTCCATTTCAGATCTTACGACGTCTTGGTACTGTGAGGTCCACTTGGTCAGTTCCATAGGTACACAGTTACCATACTCTGGACTATCTACATCATCTACTTCCCTTCCGTAAATCTGGAAATAAAATAAAATTAAAAATAATAGAAACTGATTCATAAAACACGAACTCGCAAATTAACTTTATATTTTGTGTTAAGAGACTCTCAGAATTGAAGCAAATCTCTTTTGTTTGGCTATTGTAACTGAAAGAAAAAGTAAAGATAAGTGTAATTTTGTTTACAATAGTGTTAACCAGATCAGCTTTTCTCCATAGCATATAAAGCATCTGTCAATTTATAAGTAATATTTTTTTAAAATTAAATAAAGAGAAAAAATAATACAGTTATTTTCTTATTTATCTATATCTTTACTAGATATTTATATAATTTTATTCATATCGTTATTTCTTGGTAAAATGAACCAATTGATTGTCAATGAAATCTGCAAACTCATTTTTCTCAACTTATAAACTAAAACGCACACCATAAAATTCTAACAAGCTAACAAAATTCAATCAATCAAATTACTAATAAACGATACAACCAATCAGTCAATCAACCAATCAATCACAACCGAACCTTACCTGGCAAACAAACTCCAGCACATTTCTCTTGGTGGTCTCAGCCTGTGCACGAGAACCCCACCGGAATTCAAAGGACGGTGGGTCTGTATTTGGTTGACGTACATACTCCAGGTACGCCTGACGTACGAACTCTTGCGTCACCAACTTCTTGACGTCACCAAACACCTCGTGATTCTTCCTGGGAAGACATCGGGAAGGTCAATCAACAAAGTCCTCAATGAGTTTAAGAACTTGATATATAAGTCAAAATACTAGATTTATATTGAAGGACTCGATACATCTATCAAAACTATGTTTTTGTTTCATAAAAAGCTTAACGTTTCACTTTGATAGCTTTTTACCTATCATAGTTGATCTTTAGAGATGCGTTTTCAATATAAGTTATTTATTACTTTGATACCAAAAAATGCCTATTTTGTCTTGAAATAGGAAACACATATCGCCTTCAACATATTGGCAATGACAGAACTGATAAAATATAGCTTCTTGACAGTCTCAAGAAAAGCTGGGTGGTAAATATAGGAAAATTTAGAGAAAACATACTCTGAGTCTACTCCAAGTCTTTTCAGTGTATGCCACAACTTTGCTAAAATAAAGAGAATAAAACATTAAATGTTACATACAATAAAAACAATCACCAAAGCACTGGTGAGCAGTGATCGTCCCATATGACATCACACTGAAGAAGATCACGCATGTGTTCGAAAGCTCTGTCAGGTATAGCTCTATTTTTAGTATAGAAATTGAAAATTTGAAAAATTTAATACTTGAATCACAACCATAAAAACTATCTACTGTATTCATGAAAAATTTTACTGACTTTTATTTAAAACTTTAAGATATCATTGGGCGCACTCAGACCAAGTTGATCTTCAAACTAACAGTGCCAGGGATCAAATATGGGCAACCAACTTGAAAGCTTGTTGCATAATCCCCTAATAGACTTTGGATAGATTCCCCGTAAGAATTCGGCTGCAAACTTCAAAGTGGGTCAGCTATATTTGATCCACAGCTCTGTTAGGCTCTATTCCCATAGATTTTAGATCGATCTATCCCCACGGGGAGTCTCACTAGATTACTTTCAGATAATCCGACTTAAATACCCGTCCCGCCTACTACAAGCTGTAAGGGGGTAATTAACTTTCGTGTCCGCCCGGCTGACAGCTATTTAGCGTGAACCCCCAGGGAGTTAGGTCGATCTAAAGTAGGTCGATCTAATCTATGGAAATGGGGTGTAAGTCAGCAAATCAATTTTTGTTGTTAATGCAGCCATTTTCTCATTACAAATAAAACTTACTGTCTGGGACTACATTCCCCTCCATAAAGATAAGACTGAGGATAATCATCAGAAGACCAGTCTTAGCATTTTCTTCTGGGGACCTAAAAGAGAGAGAAAGAATTGAAATCCATTAACCTTACAGATTAAAAAAATTAACTAAAAATTAATCGAACATAATACAAGTAAAGATGAAAGGGACTCTCTGTAGTATTGTATTTGAGTCCATTTTCACTCACATTATGGCATATAGCACTGGACAGATCAGGATATAACATGTTCCTGTTCAGACCAAAATGTAATGTTTTACTGGTGTCTATGTCCTTGTCTATCTTTATCAAAAGAGCTAAACACTAAACTTTCACTGGAAATAAAAACATTACCATTTCAGATGTGGTTCATCTTCATTAAGATCTATGGCATTGACCAGCATGTAACTGGTCTGTTTTCCTGTTGTTTCTGTCTGCAGTTTAAACCCAAACACCTGGAATAATACAGTAGCCTCACACATTAGACAGGTAAGATATGTTTACTAGATAGATGTGATGAACTATTCATCAATTAATTTAATTTGTTACAAAAATCATCAATACTGTTGAAGTGATTTCATTGGTTGGTTAATAGGTCCAGGAAACGAACTGTTATGACGGAGGAGGGGGGGGGATGTTCCATGGGCTACGGAAATAGACCCAAAGAACTGAATATTTACTAAATGTTACTGGCATTTGACATATGACTAAGGGGGCATTCCCATGTACAGCTGGATGGATTTAAAACTGCTGGGATTCTCGATGAATTGCATTCAGTGTAAGCGGCTTAAATGTCTGGCACGCCTACTCAAGCTGATAAGGGGTAATAAACGAAAGTCAATTACCCTCTAGTTACTCAAGGGAACGTGCCAGACAATTAAGCTGATTACACTAAAAGCACTTTAGCGAGAAACCACGTAGAGTTAGACTGATCCAGCTAGTACGATGGGTTTATAGGAACACAGTCTAATATTGGCCTTTTGGACTGAATCCACTTACATATTGCAGCTGTTCTTCTGCCTTCTTGATCAGTATTGGGAAACTCTTGCTCATTTCCTTCAGGACATGTCTGTTGATTTCTACAACATATAAAATGGTGGAGGGTTTGTGTTGCTGCTAATGGTACAGAGAAATCATTTGTAGTAATCTAGTCAGTGGGTTTTTTGGTTCTGCTGCAGAAACTTTACAATTTTTCATTTAGGCCTTAATCCGAATTACTAAAAATTAAAAACAGCAACAATTTGAATTCCACAAATAAATGTTCTGTTCTTAACATCTGAAAAGATCAAACTGAGAAATGAATGGTGTCTGTCAGAAAGTCTTTGTAAGCATTTAAAAAAAAAAAAATTAAAATAGAAAACTGCACTGAGTATTGGAATCATTCAAATTTGGTTATTATTTGCAGGTATCATTTGTGACTTTTTTTTAAACCAAATGAAGTTTTCATAAACCTGGGTACAAAAGAAGCAAACAATTCACCATTAACAGACAACAGAGGTTGCTATTCAAGACAAGACAAGGCAGGCGTTTGGTCCCAGATGACACTTATTGAAGAAGCTGAACAAACCTTTCTTTTTGATTGGAATTTTCTTCTGGTCTGCAATCAAAATATACTGCACCAGCTCTGTTACCTTACAGGAAAGAAAGATAATAGTTACATCAAATTATAGTTAAATAACATGTAAACGTTAACTAATACATTAACAAAAGTTTTCGTTAGAAACAAGGAGGAGTGTGTGTGTGTGTGTGTGTGTGTGTGTGTGTGTGTGTGTGTGTGTGTGTGTGTGTGAAAGAGAGAGAAAGGTCAGAGATCAAACAATTTTTATTACTATTTTGAAGTTTTACAATTAAACAAAAAAGGAGTGTCATACTGTTCATGTGACTGCATTCAGTGAGAGGTCCTGTAAAGTTGGTGTACAGTGGCATTACAAACACATTGTGACTGGGCCCTAAGTTATATACATACACCCCATTTCCATAGATTAGATCGACCTACTTTAGATCGACCTAACTCCCTGGGGGTTCACGCTAAATAGCTGTCAGCCGGGCGGACACGAAAGTTAATTACCCTCTTACAGCTTGTAGTAGGCGGGACGGACATTTAAGTCGGATTATCTGAAAGTAATCTTGTGAGACTCCCCGCGGGGATAGATCGATCTAAAATCTATGGGAATAGAGCCATAGTTATATAGTCTAGTTAATGACAATGATACTTGACACTTTTTAACCTAAATGTGTGTCCAATCTTTAAACCTGGGACTGAATTTCTTTCTTTCTTTTATTTATTTATTTATTATTATTTATTAATATTATTATTTTTTTTTTGAAATTTAAAAATATCAATACCTTCTTCTGTATATCTGCCTGGGAGAAGTTGGACACCGCCCTCTGTGCTTGTGTCAGGGATTGGGTCGCCTCCACTTCTTCATCCTACAGGATGGGAAAAAAATAAATAAATACCAGTAGAAAATTGTCCCCCATAATGATTGATATTTAATTAATCCCAAATTTCCAACAAATTAAGCCCAGAAGAAAAGACATTCAAATCTCTTATATCCCTTATTTGAACAAACCTACACTGCCAGTTCAATGTACATGCAAAATGTAGTTTTAGACATTGTTCTTTTAAGACTAATACTGCATTTTATTTGATTGCAGGCGTGTGTGTGATGAGAGAGAGAGAGAGAGAGAGAGAGAGAGAGAGAGAGTGAGTTATATTTTAAAAGTACTTGGAGATACAAAACATGCAAGGATATTAAGTTTCCAAGCTAAGTAAGAACTCTCAAGATTTTAGGTCTCGTCTCCGCGTTTTGAGAATTGATAACTGCGCCTATACTAAACACTCTACGAAAAGGGCTGTCGAGCTCGCAAGAAGTGTAGAATTTGCAGTTTAATTGTCACTTGGTCTCACTTTGTGCGGTTATTCTCGTTGAAATAAACACGGTTACCATAGCATTAATTGAGGGAGTTTTACCGAAGACTCTGCCTGGGAGGAACGCTGTGGTCGTTGGGTTTTCTTCTTAGCTTTCGGCATTCTATAGTAGATCAATGAAGTTCACAATCCTTTAAGAAAGGCGGGAGATCGGAAAGTTGTATCCGCTCTCGCGAAATGAAGTTGCAAGACTTCTTAGTTTTATTTTCGTATTTAGATTTTGTTTGCCCTTTGCTTGAAATGAAAAAAGGGATCGCAAATCTTAGCTTATCGAAGAAAATTTAATAAAAGCATCCGTTCGGATTGAAAATAATTAGCAAAACTTTTGAAAATCAATACCATCCGAAGTGTATGTCACGTGATCATAACAAACATGGCAGCGCCCACGAATCTGGAGCGTGGCAGTCGTACGTACTGTATATCCGAAAAATGGATGAGATGAAAGGACTATGGGGAATGTTCAGTTTGTATTCAATCTGACTAACTACTGTTAAAATACAAACTGCATATATATAGATTTGTTGTAGCTGCGGTTTACATAAAACAACATCTCTGCAGCACCTGTATGTTGTACTTGCTTGGAGACAGGAAATCGACACAGTAATATTTCGTTAATAACACTCACAGTACCCAGAGGACAAAATGTCGGGGTCTGTCGAAGATGATACCAATGTGCTGTTAAGTGCAGCAGCTTCTGCTTCTTATCGGATGTTACTCAATGTAAGTAGAGGCACTGTTTATTACTAATTTTCCCAGTAGATTCTTAGATCCAGATATCTGAAAGGCCAGAAGGCAAAGGCGATTTTAACACAGACTTTTAACTGTGTTATTTACATTGTGTTTAGTCAAGGAAATTCTTTATAATGCAGTGCTACTAGTACATTCAAAGCAATTATCCCTGTGGTTGCATCCGTATTTACATTTAATTTCTTTTTCTTGAACTGTATTTGCTGAAGTATATGTATCTATGATATAGATAATATACAGTACCTGTTAAAGATGTCCATTTGTTGATTTATTAACCAGCTAGGTCAAAAATCCATAAAACAAACTACTTTGCAGGATTTAGTATTGAAATAGAATTAAGTTTCTCTGAAACTGTTAGGCCAAGTTATGTGATCCGGAATGCGTTTGTCAAATTCTAGTAGGGCATTTTCATGCAGCTTTACATACATGTGTCACTAACTCTAAGTTATTTGGAATTCTCTTTATTTCAGCTAATGTTCCGAGTCTTGAGTTTTGTGATGAATGGAGTTTTACTGCACTATGTGACCAGCCAGATGTTGGGGGTGGTTAATGTCAGGTAAAAACCAAGAATATAGCTTCAACGAGAAAGGTCAGCAACAAATTCAGGATTAGCTGTTGACTGAAGAAAGAAATAACTGCTTTGTGCATAAAATGCTTTAAGTGCTAAATCTCTTCATACACTCAATCTGCACGACATTTCATGCACAGCCCCTTTATAACTCTACTTTAAGTATACAAAATTATAGAAATTTGCATTATAAGTCATATTCACAACATTTGAAACATATGACTATTTTAAGTGCTTATGAATTTCTGGTAGGTCCAAAAAGAATTTTAAAACATTGAAAACTGTGCTTCCAGTGGCACAAAACACGTATAACGCAGCTGATGTAATTCTTTGCTGAGTCTCTTACCTCATTTTTGCAAGTAACCCCATTACAAGTACCACATTCTATGAAAGTTCCCTGTTCACAGCTTTTTATCTTTTGTTTCAGACTTATCTTACTACACAGTACCATATTGCTAGTGGCCAGGGAGGGCTTCAGAAGAGCTTGTGTCAGTAAAAGCAGTAAACAAAACTGGGGACAGGTCATCAACTTAGTGTGGTGTATGTAAGTAGTGTGACAGGTCATCAACTNTGGATAAATACAGGGGTACACATTCACCGTGTGCATATGAAACATATCCTAGCCAGAAATTCCACACCAAATCCAACTCTTCTTCCCTAATTTTACTCAATGTTGTGAAGTATGTTGTCTGCTCTAGTTGACACACCTTGAGTATGTTGTGACAAGATGCATTACACGACAGTACGAAGTATACCATTTCAGGCCAAATATTTTACCCCGAATTCAGTATGGGCACGCTTTTTGCATTGCTTTTATTACAGATATTACATATGTTTCTGTCTTTTTTTCTTAATTCAGAGTTCCTATTGGAATTTTGACTGCCATGGTATTCAGTTACGTGTGGCTCTATCTGTTGGAAGTTCCTGATCCTATTCAGATGCCAAACTACCACATTGGCGTATACAGCTATGCCTCCTGTGCTGTGATTGAGATATTGTCAGAACCTGTCTGGCTTACGGCCCACGCTTTCCTGTTTGTAAAACTGAAGGTAATATCCTGGCAACCAGTCTTCTTTGTTGTTGAATTGATCCTTTTATCACACATTAAACATGGCCTGATCTAGTACTTCCAAGGTACTTCTTCTCCTGCCTAAGAAACAGTGAAATGAGACAAAAACCAAGCATTTTTCCATATCTGTATCCTACAAAGTATAGTAATATTTTCATTGTCTTTTGTTGTAAATTGCCAAGGGAAATGAGGCAAATTATGGCTTAAAGCTTTTGAGTGGTAATTTTCTTTAACATAATGTCTTTCTGATCAGTTGTATTTTGTTGGGTTTTGAAGATGATGGTCAATATATAGTTTTACCATGTGTCTATATATTACATTCCAGGCAGTGATAGAAAGTGTGTGTATTATTACCAGGAGTATGATCAATATTCTACTGGTGGTGTATTTTCCTGACTGGGGGATAATTGCCTTTTCAGTAGCACAGGTAAGATTTGTGTGGGGTTTGATGTGTGCTGTTGTGTGGATATGAGGCTATACAAGTGTGTGTGTGTGTGTGTGAGTGCGTAGGTGTGTGTGTGCGTGGGTGTGTGCATATTCACAGGCAGTTCCATACTGAGAAGTTGTGTGGTTTGGCTAGTACCCTCATCTCTTGTCTTAAACGTTTATTATTATTATTTTTTTATTTAAACAATTTTAGACATTTTGCCAGTGCATGTGTGTGACATGCTGGAACATAGTGACCATATGTTATCAGGCTGAAACACTGTTACTTCCATTTAAAAATTAAGTTTTTGTATCAGATTTTATTATAATAATTCCATTTTTATCGTAATTTTTATCATAATCTTGTTTCCAGATAGTGTTCACTGTGTTGTGGGTGACTGCGTACTATGCTTACTTCAGTTGGTATGTTTCCACACAGCAGAAGAAAGATGACAGTTTCCCAGTGAAATCTGTAAGAGAGTTTTTACCAACAAAAGCACCTGGAAAGGTAAAATGAAATTTAAATTATTGATAGAAGACTTGAGATTGTGGGAAATCTCTGAATTATATACATCAGGATTATTGTCAAAAATTTGAGGTTGTTCATGTAAGTTGTTCTAATAATGTTCTAATAATTAATAATTGAAAGCTAACTGGAAACTTTGGACTTTCCTGGTAACTTCAACAGTAGGGCATGTTTTACTTAATTTATTGGACAAGGAATGTATATTGTTTATGTAAACATATTTCATTCACAGCCATGGATTAGTACACATTTGGTGGTGCTGACCTGGAGTTTTGTCAAACAGTCATTTCTGAAGCAACTCCTGACTGAAGGCAAGTGAATTGTTACATGAAGTATCGGACTAGTTTTTCACACTAGTTTCACACTAGTTTGGTAAAACATGAATGTTCCAAACAGACACTGAGGGACTCACGCCCCCAGTTTAGCCTCAGAGATACAGTACCTTCTCCTCTTTCTCTCCCCCCCTCCCCACCTAAAGTATATTAAGTGAAACGAGACAGAAATCCATTATTTTTCCATCCTTGTGCCCTCCATGTAAATGTTCATCTTTGAAGAAAAAACCTTATGGCTCCTCTAAAGCCCCTAATTAGCAAATTTCTGGATCCTCTAATAAAAGGTCCCAAGAGATGAAAAAACTCAGAATATTTTTAATTGCTTAGATATAATGAATAGACATTAGTTTAAAGTCATTTGATACAATAAGGCTGATGCTGACAAAATATTTGTTTCAATATTTTCTCTCCAGGTGAATATTATGTCATGACAGTGTTTGGGGTTCTCAGTTTTGCTGAGCAGGGAGTCTATGATGTCATCAATAATCTCGGTTCTCTAGCAGCAAGGTTTATCTTTCAAGCAGTTGAAGAGAGCGGTTACCTGTTTTTTTCACAAACATTAACCAGAGAAGTACCTATCAAAGAGCAGAACAAGGTCATTACTAGTAACATAACATGCAAAGGATGTCAAAAAGTTTTGCAGTCAGTTCATATATTTTTCCCTGTCAGATAGTACAATACGCCACTCTTCATGTGCATCAGTGTCTAATATCTGCTGACTTTATTTTTTCAGTTATTGTTACATGTGAGGGTATAGTGAAAAATGAGTTTTAAAAATTCAGATGTTTGTATAAGGATTTAATATGATTAAACAGATTTTAATCAATATTGTATGATAATTCTTTGATCAAGAATTAGTGAAGCAAAGGTACATGTATTCAGCAGTTTTGACCATTGTTTTTAATTTTTATTTCTTAATTTTGTTAATTGTGAGGAATTGGTCTCAAAATAATATATCTAGCTCATCAAAATTCTGTTTTGCAGGACACAATTCTGCTTGCGTCCAGAGTTCTGGAAAGTCTCCTAAAACTTGTTACATACATAGGGCTCATCGTGCTGATATTTGGTTACTCATACTCCTACCTGTTCCTGGACCTTTATGGAGGGAACACTCTTAGTCAAGGACCAGGTAAAATAACACACCTCTGTTTACCTAAGACTAGTCTAGATAATAGTCTGCAAGATGAACTCTGGTGCTAGCATAATGTCAGAGAAATTAAAGCCTTGGCAGTGAAATTTTTTAATGTGTCTGTTACTGGGGACCTTGTCTGCTTTGGGCTAGTAGAATCCTAACATTAGCTCTGATTTCAGCAATGATGCAAATAAATAATGATGATACAGTGCTTCACTAGTAACAGTTTATGATAGAACAGTATAATGAGATTGCTTTCTGATCTTTATTGCACATCATCATTTAAAAAGGTGAAATATTTTACCTCTATCTCTTCTTTTATCTCCAGGTCCAATGTTACTGCGAGTGTACTGTCTCTATGTACTCATCATTGCTATCAATGGCACCACCGAATGTTTTGTGTTTGCAGCTATGAGTAAGCTGGATGTTGATAGGTCAGTCTGCAATTTGTTAAACAGCACATGATTGGCTATACATATTTGAGTGTTGCAGTGGTTAATTTGTGTCTTTTTAATTCAAGTTTTGTGTGAAATGTAATAGCCAGAGAGTGCATTTTTATTTAAAAATTTGAAAATATTTAAAACTGTAGGGGAGTGAATGAAGTATGATTGCATATCATTGTTATTTGCGAATTAATTTTTAGCAAAATTATTGAAAAGTTTCTAAAGATATCCTATCCAAGAATTTCTTTCCAAATCAGTTTTCTTTGAGAAAAAGAATGGAATTTTCTCCTGCTCACAGATCATTTATCATACCTTTCCTGCACTTGGATATGTTTTATACAATACCATTTCTAATTAATTGATATAGCTCTAAATAACTAGTCAGTCAGTTAGAATGCCATGTATTTTCTACCTTTAACATTCCAGATATAACTACAAAATGATGCTGTTTTCTCTGCTGTTTCTGCTGGCATCCTGGTCTCTCACTCAGTGGCTGGGAAGTGTAGGCTTCATCCTGGCCAACTGTTTGAACATGCTAGCTAGAATAATACATAGGTAGGTACTGTAATTATTCTGCAGATGTGAACTTCACAAATTAATTTTTTTCCTAAAATGACATAATAACTGAGGGCTGACTTTGTCATGTTGAGAGGTACAGTTTTCTATGCAGCATAAGTTTGACTGGTCGTAACATATAACACTGCATTGGGTTTTACTCTCTTTCTCAAGACTCACTTAACAATAAAAAATAAACCTGTTAGATGGTTTGTGTCAAGTAAAGGGGGGAGGGAGGGTTTGTTTTTGTGAATCTTCTGTGTAATAGCCAGGCTATCAAATTGTCAACCTCTCATACCGGCAGTGCAGATAACTACTGTTCTGTGTGAAAAAGGGCATTTACTCCACTAAGATAGATGTCTTGTTATTCCAGTGTCTACTTTATCAACCTGTACTACGAGGGCAGTGAATTTCACCCTCTAAGAGGCATCCTACCTTCAGCACCTGTGATGATCTCTCTGACAGCTTCACTTTTGATCACAGCTCTCTCTGAGGTATAGACATGAATTTTTCAGTGGAAATCATAGTGAAAGATCTCTTAAATGATTGAAACAGAAGTTTTTTCAAATAAGCCAATAAGTCTGAAGAATAGTCCAAAGATTTAAAGTGCAATGTGAAAAATAATGAATCATAATAAGTGTTATTTTGGACTTATTTGTCTTATCAGCTTCCCCCTTTTTGTAACTGCTGCACGGTCTTTACTGCTCAAATTAAAAAAGATGTACAATGTAGAATCTCCACTTGAGCAAAATTGCAAACGAGTGTAAAAACATCGTGTGTTTTACTATTTACTATGATTTATTCATTGGCAGCTCCAAACACGTTTCTCTCTCTCTCTCTCTCTCTCTCTCTCTCTCTCTCTCTGTGTGTTTGTGTGTGTGTGTGTGTGTCACTGTTTGGTGTGTGTGTGAACCAAGACTTAAATTTGTTAATTTTTTCCAGCAACTCCTATGCTGTGATAAAGGCAATCTCTATAGACTGGTGCATTTCGGGATAGGTGTCGTCTGCGGGCTGTCGGTCCTGGGTTCCATATACCTAAGTGAAAAGCAGCTGCTGATATTTATAAAAGAACAGTATCAGAAAATGAAAAAAATAAAGACTAAGACGAATTAGTAATATTCATTACATTTCATAGTTAATAACATTAACGCTGATGTTTTATTTTCCTTTTCCATAAGTATATTTCTATGATCATGTTATAAAATAAAAGCTAATCAGTAAGAAAACCTATAGTGTCTTTGTTGTATAATACGTAAACGATACAATTCACAATTAAAGGGATAATAACTCTTCATATGATATCTATATTTCACAATAAAAACATTGTAAACAACTCATAGAAATATAATATATTCTGTTTTACCACAAAAACGGCAATTATAGCTATTATTCTGATATCTGAGCTTGTCTTCAGATCACTTGACCTCTATTGATGGCTGTACTCAGTTATAAACTCTTAAGAGATTAAAAGAAAAACCAAACTTTTTAGAAAAAAATCAGGGACTAACTTTGAATGTAAAAATGGATTCATTAACCATTGGTAAGTATGGGAAAATTGTTGTTTACTCCAGGAAAATTCATTTTTTGGCCAAAACGAAGTGTTATTATCCCTTTAATGTGTAAAGCCTGCCACACACTACCGTATAAAGAGACGCGTATAGGTATCGTATGTGAAATAGATAAAATGTGCAAATTTGAGACACTCTCCCGACCTATAAGAACAAGTATATAAGCAGCGTGTGAAATTATTTTGGAAAAAATTGTTCAAAACATCTTATATATCGCTCCGTGCATGCGAAAGATATAGTGAGATGTTCTTGCGCGTTACAGACAACGCAACGTATAAGTTCATAGACCTCCTCCAACACCTGATTTACTAGTAGGCTAGTGCTGCAGCTTGGTGGTTCTATAGGGTCTACCATTACATATAGTCCAGACCGGGGCTGGCCTACGGGGTTCACTTGGGGGCCTCCGCTCCTACCCGAGGTTCTTCAAGGATGACATTTCCCTCTGCTACGGTGCCTTAATCGTTTCCTTTCTTTCTTGGTCTTCTTTTGATCTGTTTTCCTCCTTCTCTCTTCTTCCTTTACGGCACTGACGGTAGCATGCTGAAATTCATTGTGCATGAACAAGGTCAGTAACGGTTATTTTTCTCATAAAGTCCGATTATAAAAAGGCAACATGAAGTGTTAACAAATTTATTTAAGGACACAAGTTGTGTCAGCCTAATAGCGCTCGTAGCGTTCTCTAGCGGCAGTTAACAGTGCACAGAAAACACCCACAGCGTTGCCGAACATTCAAGCTATTTTTTATGAGATCTTGGAATACTACAACTTTGCGTGTTTTTCCTGAAAGTAGATGTTTGGAAAATGATTTCAATTCTCCAAGAACAAGAAACACAAACAATGTAAGAGACGAGACAAGTTACAATACTTACAGTAGTCGGCATATAGAAAGAGGGACGTGGCGATGGATGTATCTATACCCATAACCAGTATGAAAATGTTAGAAATCAGTAACATATGCAGCCGAGAGCGGGCGGTAGACGACTTTTAAACCTGCTTAATAAACGTAAGTTCATTAATATTTTTATCAAATTTGGGAGCAACGAACTTTCAAAGGCTAACACTTCAATTGTATGAGGTGATAGCGTGCCTAGCAGACGCAACTTACGCTGCATGCTGGGTAAAAAGGGCAAACTTCCGGTTTTGTTCCGTAATACGGCAGTGATAATAAGCCTACGTACGAGGTCGGAGACGATGCTTACGCTAAAACTGGATGCAACTGATTTGAGAATTTTATCAAAGGCTGAAATATTACAAAAAACATCATAAAACTAAAAATAATGGCCATCGCTAAAAGACGTAAAGATTTTTCAATTTAAAAAACGACACTGCGAAAGTAGCTTTTAATTGAGTTAGGCCTATTTTATAATTTAGGCCTACAATAGGTCCTAAACATTTCAGACATTTTATGAGACGTAAGACAGGCCCATATGCTTCCTGACAAGCGGCCGATTTTCTCTTTCAGTAAAAATAAACTTGATCGATTGGAGAAAGTGAGATGTTGCTGCGAGCGACAGTAACGAAGGTTTAAAATTAGGCCTATGTCCCTAAAGCCCGTTTACGGTGTTCTGTGTGAGAACGGATAAATCTAGATAGGCCTATTATTTTTAGTGATTTAAATTGCTAGATTTAAATTGCTCTTAGTAAAGTATAGTAAAGTAAAGTAAAGTAAAGTAAAGTAAAGTCAAGTTCCACACGGACAAACAAGTAGCCTATTCCGCTCGCTTACTTTTAATAAAATTAAAAAAAATATTAAATGGATATTTCTGTGTGAGAACGGATAAATCTATTAACTGTTATATTTCTATAGGCCCTATATTGAAAAAGAGGGTCGATGTCGACAAAATTCATTATGAACGGTCGCTATGAATAAGGGGTTTAGGGATGATGGTTTTACATGTATGGAGGAGGGTTATGAGGAAGACCCATCAAACGAATCCCACCAAACGGTCAGTTTAGAAAGTACTGTAGATGGCTAGAACTTCGCGGTGCTAAAGATAACAACAGGCAAGGGCGGGTGTCAAATTTAGAAAAATAGAGAAAAAAGAAAGATACGTGTAATTATGGGGTATAGGCCTTATTAATATCCCACCACTAACCCCGATACCCCAAAGGCAGTGTGGTACCAGTTTGCTGGAGTAAGAATAAATTCTACTGTAACACCCACCAGGCGTCTCCTTTGTACGGGGAGGTCAAATGGCGCCATTTGCAACTAAAAAAAAGTCGCTGTTTAATCATGCACTACCATATTGAAGCATATTAATGTTAGATATGTAGACGTGGATTCCTTTCCATAGGGTCTGTTTTCAGCAGTTAGCTAGGTCTCTAATCCACCGTAGATAAGCACGAGAGTCACATTGATATACCTGCGTATCAATTCAGCATGCTTTAAGGAATATATTGGGGTTCAAACATGTGGTTACTGCATTGATGATAGGCCTACATCTGTCAAGAAACAGGATTTAAACACATTTTAGTCATCGCATTTTAAGTGCCATTTTATTTATTTAGCGTTAGCCCATAAGTAGCATATAAAAAGAAAAGTATCCGCAGCGAATTTTGGTGTCTGCGGAATGTTGCAATACGCCCACACGACTTTGATATTGGCTTTGGTTTTGACTATCGTTTTTTTTTTTTTTTTTTTTTCAAAACTAGTGTCGACAAACTTGATTTATGACAAACCCGTTGAAAATAAAAAAAGGAACATTGATTATAATTAACGCTTAAGGTACTTGGCATGTAAGACCAAAAACTCAGGCAAATAAATGTCAATCTCCTAAAATGGTGAAAACATGAACGTATAGCACACGATATGAAGAGGACCTTATAGTTATGTTAAAATTTTATAGTGCTTTGAGACCAATTATTTTAGCATTGTTAAAATATATCAACATGCATTACGTTGGTGTTTCTTGCGTGATCTATCGAATTACGGCATGAATCTTACTACAAACGCGAGACCGATATTATGTAATGTCGAACCACAGCTGTGACATAGAACAAAATACTCGGCCGTGCTGTATTCGTCGTACGAGCACGTCATGTACATGTACGAATGCGTACCACGAGTAAAATATCGCAAGGGCAGCGAAGTAGCCAATCAAATGCCGTGGTTTAAGCCAGATAGAACACTCGTCGCCAAGCTGTACGTGAAATTTACTCGTGCATTGTTTCGTCTGCGGCTCGACAATACACTCCTACCATTTCACGCACGGCTCGGCGACTCTCATTGTATCTATCACAGAATACGTCAGTTGCATAAGAGGGCATTCTATTCCAGCGACCATTGAAGCTTTTATTCCGCATGGACAATACCAGTAGTTGAATACAATACACAATACCAGCTGGGTGTTTAATACTGGGTGAAGTTTGAAATTGACTTCTGCAGTGAGGACACGGGACCTTAGGTTGGCACGTTGATATCCGGTTTGATCTCCGCGTGGAAAGACGTCTCACTAGGTCTACGCGGTTTTTTTTTCAGGTGTGACCCCCCTCTGTTCTATTTGATGTAGGTGTATATACAAGGTGTGCAGGTGATGGAAAACACACGAGTCAACACAGCTTGAATTGACAGACACATTCTCCAGTGGTAGTGGAGAACTGGACTCACTGTTAATAAGGTGTGTGTGTGTGTGTGTGTGTGTGTGTGTGAAAGAGAAAAGAATATGTATAGAGCCTACATATGTCTACACGCGCGCGCGCGCGCACACACACACACACAGAGAGTGAGAGAGAGAGAGAGAGAGAGACGGGAAGGGCTGAGCACTCGGAGAGAGAGAAAGGAGAGGTTGGAGAGAGGGAGAGAGTTTAACACTCAGACACTTAGTAAATGCTTTTAGAAAACAGCATGCCTAAAAATCGATAACTATACCTGTAGATGCCTAATAGGGTCTATTTATTGTGCTTTGTCATATATGTAAGTACCGGGTATATGCATACAATATGAAGGGAGTTAACCTACGAGATGCTGTGTTTACTGGCTTACAGTGAAGATGGATCCCAGTATATCTTGACCACTATCAAGATAGTTACGCCGTGCTTACTTCACTGACCATGACTCGATGGCGGACAACTATTATATGTGCGACAGCGGCGGTCGGTTAACATGTGGGTAACCCTGTATATTTACATGTCCCCACACTCACACAGTGCAGGGCATGCCTCCATCTTATTTTGGTGTTTTACTTTCAGCACATGAAGTCGTTGATGTTATAGCGAGTGAAGTGGAGACCCCCTTCTATATGTGGACAGTCTGACGGTAGGACAATCAGTGGGTATGCAGACTAAGGGGACATGGCGGCCAACAAGGTAATCCATGAACGTGGGAGCGTTTTTAACTTCATAATACTTTAAAGACAGTGACGGTTGCCAAGTACAAGAAATAGCAAATCTCCACTTTATACGCCCCACTGCCTCTGAACGTACTTTCGAAATACTGGAATAGGGTGTAGTGAGCGGGAAGGGGGGGGGGTTAATACCATTGTAGTGAGGGGGGGGGGGTACCATTGTGCACATGTATGAGGACATTTTGTTGTTGTAAAGATTGAGTGTATAGTTGTTGCTCTCCATCTGTAGCTAAAGTCAAATACGGTCATAGTGACCCCCCCCCCCCTGCATGAGGCCTACTGATCCAGTTTATACTACAAGTAATAACTGAAATGTCTGCACTGTCGGCATATTTGATTGCGTCATGTCCGTGATCGGGTTTCACGTTGAGGATTGCATGGCTTTTGTTGATGCAGAATATTGAATTCACATTCCGGAATGACTGCGTTCTGCAGTTTATATAAATTTTGTTTCATTGTAAATCTCGGCAGGATTTATATGTGTAGGTCCCACTCCACTCGTTGTGGTGGTGTTATGATATTTGACCAGCTTTTTTAATCTTTTGTCTTTAACATGGTGTGTTTTTGTAATGTTTGAACAGCATATATATTGTGTACATGCATACTCTTGTCAAACATAACATGAGTTTCTTTTTACTTAAGTGAGAGGCACTTTGGCTATACTGGTAGTCGTGATAGTGGTATTTTATTTCACCGTGTCATTTTTGTTATTGGTACGTTACCACAATAGTATACATACCTTATAGTGTCATAAAAATAATAACAATGGTAAGGATAACAGTAATGCTACTAAATTTAATATGGGACTTATAATTATGTCCCAAAGTTCTTACATCTATATTTTCCCTTCGCTTCCCTGCCTTTATTTAAAAAAAATACCAAGATTTCTCTGTCAATTACATTTTGAGTTCCAAGTAATTGTATCAATTTGAAAACCGAGGGCTTCTGCCAGTAATATTTTAAAAAAATATATAAATGAGTGGAAAAGGGGGGTAGGGTGTGTGTGTGTGGGGGGGGGGGGGGGGGGGATAGGGGTGGCAGAGATTTTCACGCACTGTATCTAAATGATTTCTTAGGTAGAAGTTCACTAAAATGTTTTTAAAGGTGAGTACTTCGCGAGCAGACATATCAAATCACTGCCACTAAAACGACAAAATTGCTGACCAGATACAAGTATTATAACTTGAAGGAATATCACAGGGTTTCGCTCCATCATTCCCCTTCGTTTCATTTTTCATTTCATTTCGAACTGAAAGGCCGGTAAGTAAGTCTACAAAAAATTTCTACCAGAAATTCAAAGATGCAGATTTGAATTCTTTCCCAGCTGACCGAGTGATTAATTTCGATCAATTTTCGGCAAGTGACTTTAATTTGAGTTGTGTGAGAAACCAGTACCGGTAATTAGGATGCGTTAGAGGGAATGTTCACATTTGTCTTCTTGCTTGTTATGTACCTTGAAATAAGTACAGAATCTCCGTACAAGAGGTTCCAGTAGTGAAGGTGTAGTGACGTAGTGTTGGAGATATAGGAGCATTCACATTGAGAAGAGCCGAGGTCTAGTAAGGCCGCGACCAAAATATGGCGGACCTACATGAAAGGAAGACCGCTTAATCCATTAATGGTCTCTCCGCCTCTCACACGGCTCCCCGCTCGTTGTCCCTGCAGGGGCACAGTAATTAAATCTCGGCTCAATTAAACCGGTCGAGGGACGACGCGTGGGGAGCTGTGTGAGAAGCGGTGAGACCATTACAGGATAATGTAGGTCCGCTATATTTAGATCGCGGCCTTATTAGACCTCGGCTCTTCTCGGTGTGGATGCTCCCTATCATTACCCGACACAAAGAAATGGTCTTATCTCGCAGGTAACTGTCATTCCCTATCTGCACATGTAAATAACACAGGAAGTTGGGACGATACTATCATATCGCTTGAAATGTCTCCTTAAATACCCTCTACCAGGGTGGCAGATATTGTAGGCCGATTTAAAAAAAGCTAGAGAATCGAATATCTGAATATCTTGTGAAAAATCAGTCTGTCGTCCTGGTAGAGGGTACCCTTCAAGTGCCCCTGTTTATACTAGGTTAGAAGATAAAGAAGATACGAAAGTGGTAATTGGCCTTTGAATCATGATACCTTCGGGTAAACATTCGGTTTTTTCAATTTCCCATATTGTCAAGTTAAGCTATATTTTGGTTCCTAGGTTTATAATACTGTACACCGGAACACATCATCCCCACAATGCTCCGGGACGTTCTTTTCTAATTTTATTATAATGATAACGATTACTTTTTGAATGATGGATTCGAAAATTTTGTCTTTCTTTTGAATCTCTGTCATGTCAATTAGCAACAAGAAAGAGATAATACAGGTTAATAAATCATATGACATACGAAATCAGAATAACAGGTTGAAATCATTTGAAGCTGAAACATGTAACACTCTTGAAATTTGAGCCGATTTTGATATATTATTTTTTCTATTAGATCTAAAATGATTGTTTTTGAAATTATAAAGTATCATTTAGTCGAGGCAAAATAATATAATAAGTTTCACATCTATCTTTACAACATTTGTGACACTTTATTCAATATTAGCCCCTGTTTTTGAAATGACCGTAATAATTACCTTCCGTATAATGTTCTTATCTTGACTCTACATATTTCCATTACTTCATGAGCATCTATGATTACACATGTACAATATATTGAAGAATCGGTGAATAACATTTATAAAACTTTTGCTTTATTTCTACCCCTAATTCACACGCATGCGTGCTTTGTTTCCAGGTGCAGCCTGCGGGAGATGGCGGTGGTTTGCCTGGTGGTGTTTGTTAGTGCCTCACTTTACCTTGCCATTTACTCGGAAAAAAGCTCGCCATTCAAGGTACACGTGGTGCCGTTAATCAAACAGCCAGGCGATGTCGTAAAATGGAGTAACAATTCCTTCAAGGAATTGCCGAAGGTCTTCACTTGTGAAACATGGATTGTTGCGGATACCGGGAAATATCCCTCCGCTCAACGAATAAAAAATGTCCTTGATAAACTACAGGTTCAATGGTGTGCTATTTTTGTGTCAGAAACTTTCACGCGGTCTTATACACTAAAATTCCCACAGGGGAATCAGTACCGCTTGCATATATTTGTACCAAGCAAACAAAACGGTACAATATACGAAACAGATGCGTCGAAATACGCCACTATTCTCAAGTACCACGTGAGTAGAAAAACAATTGGCTATTTAGTAGCTATAGCCAAAGGTGCGAGGATGATTTATGACGACGATGAAGAAATTGGACACGAATGGCTGGCCTCTAGCCCGCCTCTCGATAACAAAGGTGCTGATATCCCTTTTGTTATACCAGCAGGTAAAGTGAATTTTTGGAACCCCTTTTCATATTTTTACTTCAAAAAAGACGTTTGGCCAAGAGGTTTTCCAGAAGAGGTGTCGAGACGCCCTGCCTGCAATGCTCCTCCGGTGCCATACGCATTGCGGAATTCAAGCGTATTACTTGTTCACTATCTCATAGATGGGTATGCCGATGTGCCGGAAGGAATTCTCAAGTCGCCATTGAAGTTCAACAAATCTGGTGGGGGCCCCGTGGAAATACAAGAAGGAACATTTGTGCCATATAGCCAGCATTCAACGCTACATATGTATGATGTATTTTGGGGGCTTTTGATACCCACCACATGTGAGGAGTCGATATGTGATATTATTCGTGGTTATATAACTCAAAGACTTCTGTGGGATATCAACGGTAGCATGTCGGTCTCACCGCCCTGGACTAAGAGAACGACTCCATCCCGTCGAACATCGGGACAAAACTCTCAGTCTAAGGACACAACGCTGATCAAACTGACCAATCTTTTACTGGCGTGGTCCAGCAACTCAACGTCAATAGATAAGAGGCTAAAAGAACTGTATCTGTATTTATTTGATAAAGGGATCATTTTGAAAGAAGATCTGGCAATATTAGACACTTGGATACAGTTGCTGAAGACAGCTGGGTATGTCTTCCCGCGAGCCCACGTACCAAGCTGGGCCGAAAGACGGGCGATGCCCAAACCTTGGGACGGCGTTAGGTTGTGTGTTCATTTCAATCACATACCCGGCGAGCAACCATTTACAACACTGTATCAAATGTACAGCAGACATTTTAAGGAGATAACATTCACGGGAGAAGGCGCTACTCAGCCGTTTATGGATACAAGCGTTCCTTTCCTGCCGTGCACGGACAAGGAACAAGAAGGTGGCAAGTTTCTGCACCGCTGTCTTCTAAAACATCTCACCTATGAAGGGTTTGGAAACAAAAATACGTCTTTCCTTTTCGTCAGTGATGATACCTTCTTTAATCTTTCATCTTTTTTGTCCTATCGCCGAGACGCCATGTGGATATTGGGTCCCATAGAAACATACGACATAAATATCACGTGGCCAGACGGGTGGATGTGGTGGCCGCAAACGTACGGTGGCGCCGCGTTGCGGAAGATCATCGATATTATGCCTGGAGCGTGGAGGGAAGGCTTGGCTCACGTGAAAAATTGGACCAAATCAGGAAAGCGACTGATATCTAAGTATAACGCAGACACTGTATTCATTCCAAATAACCGATACCGGGCACGATTTATTGAGGTTTTGAAGTGGATGACGGGGCCTGACATTCCGCGTTTATTTGCTGAAATTGCCTTGCCATTATTAGTTGACCTAACTACGGAGAAGGCAGACCGATCTGACGTCATTCCGATGAAGAACAGTTATCCATGGTCGGATCTCGGTGCAGCGCTTCAGCGGCGGTCGTGCAATTTACTACATCCTTTAAAATTGTCCAAAGATAGTGATAGGATTACGTGGCTCTCCATGTTTAAAAGCGTTGAGAAGCTTTTACAGACACCCTAAAGCTGCAAAAGAATTAGTTTTCAATATGTTTAAATAAATTTGGCGTTATCAAATATAACTTATGTGTTCACTGCCGTTAAATTTTGACTGCTACCTGCTTTGAACCAACTGTAAACATCACATTACTTTCTCTGCGGATTAACTTTTAAGTCAATTAAAATTGGCACAGTTGACCACGAGTGTATGGGCTACAATCAAGTGCCTATATTTTGGTTTAAGTGTTTTTGTTATGGAATTATGAGCCCCTTATTATAGATTTTCATTAAACGTGTTATTTTGCTTTATCAACGATAAAATCAGAACTAAGACTTTTAAGAAAAATCGGTAACAGAGTTTTAGAGTATAAATGGTGTCATTAAATCGGCATTGAAAAACGGTGATCATGGGTGCTTAGGTAAAAGAGAACTTTTAAGAAACCGATTTTTCATTTTTTTCCCCAAAATCGGGCCCAGTAGTGGTTCAAATACTAACAGTAGACATAAACACTATGCTGGTGCGCATGCGCAGACGATTAGCACCTGAGGTCATCTGAATATAAATTTTAACCTGCAAGTTCATGGTGTCATCACACGTAAGTAGCATGCGCTAGCACCATAGTGTTAAATTTGATATTTGGATCTCAACTTTTGACCTTTTATAGTACGCATTCATTACTTGATATTTATATTCACCCGCTACTGATACTTTCGACAGGGGAAAGACCTCCATATGAAAAATTTTACAGATGTCTTTTCGTCTCGTCTAAATATTTGTTTTATTTTTTCAAAAAGCCACAGTATTATTGTCCCGGGGATGTTTATGTTTATTGTTATTATTGTTCTTCTTGTTGTTGTTTTTGTTGCTAGTTTTAGTAGTATAGTGGTAGTTAGATTAGTGAATGTATAATAATGGTATTGGTAGTATTTTCAACAATTTTTAACAATAAATTGTCTATATTTTTTTTTATAAATTTCGATATTTCTTTAAGACTTCGTATAAATTAGGAATTAATTCAAATTTTTCTCTTCTCAGTAGTAGTAGTAGTAGTAGCAGTAGTAGTAGTAGTAGCAGTAGTAGTAGTAGTAGTAGTAGTAGTAGTAGTAGTAGAATCAGCGGTAAAAATTCTATAGATCTGAAAAGAAATTAATAGGAATTCACAGTAACAATAGGGATTAATTCCGACTCTCTTCTTCTAGGTTTTAAACTTTCTTTGATGCAGGGATTCGTGTGCAAGGTGTATTTAACACCCCATTTCCAGAGAACATGAATTTGCCTTTTTTATTTTGAGTCCGATAGATTAATTGATTGAAATGGGATCAGGAACCGATTTCCCATCATGCTGTAGTGAACATTTTATAGCTTCTCTGTGAGGGAGATAAACTTGTGAGGGATTGAATCTTAAACAGGTTCGTTTCGTCACAAAGACCTACATTTTGGAAACAAATTTCCCCGATTCTTTCCTCAAAACATTAACATAAACTCAGTAAATTTAAGTAATAATCAAAGTACAAGTTCCAATTAAGCGATTCGATTTTTAACATCCAGTAAAAAAGAGATAAAATTTAGGGGCGAGAGGAACACTATGAAAACATTTAGTTCGCACTCTGATTTATTTATCCCCACAAAACAAATTACAACTAAATTCATTTTATAACCCATTTATTCCCGCTTTTTACCCAGAGAGTCCAAGTAATTTGAATTGACACTATAAGCATAAAAAACAACAAAAGTGAAATAGAGGGTAATCGTTACTTAATTAAGCAGAAAAAAATGACTTCTAAACATCAATATCAGATGTTCCTTGGAGAAGGCAGTATGTTCCATCAACAACGTTACTTTGACCTTATTTTGACTACATTTGATTTCCAACGATAACAGTTTCATTTGTATTAATAGTGCTTTAGTAACATTGTGATTTTGGCATTCCTATTTCAATACCTGAAAGTTTTCTTTCTTCGAGTTTCTTTTACAAACAATTATGCATAAGGGATAAAAGTGGTATTGACAAGTTTCCAAATTGCGATATTTCATAAGAACATCAAGCACTTTAAAGAGACGTCATCAGATATATCATCAAGAAATACACATTTTAGTAATGCAAGTATTTAGCACCAACACATGGTATATATTCTTCACCAGTTAACATTAATTTCACCTCCCATGAATTGTATTCAAAAATCGTAGTCCTCAACGTTCTCGATTGTCGGTATGTAAATTGGCCGTTTACCGATATGGGTATTATAAGGTATGGTTCCTGTTGGTTTATGAACCTTGCTTATCTGAAATAAAAAAGAGAAATCGATCTTGTGAGTGTGTAACATATGATAAAACTTGATAAATTGCAACAACATGTACACACACATCTAAATGTTGGTATGGGAAAAGAAAAAAAACATAATATGCAAATAAAATAATATAAAACAATAATTAATGTATCTTAGGTAGCTGAAGGACAGTTCATAAGTAATTTCTGTAGCATATTGACTAACCTGTAAACAAATGAGGTCAGATGTCGCCTGCGGTCAAATTTGAGCTATTTCCGGAAAAATATACCAATCAATTTATGAAACTGAAAGTGCTACCACACACACACACACACATACACACACACACAAAAAAAATCTACCTAAATGAGCTGCTTTCACATGATTCTTTGGCCACACAACGCGTTCGCCCTTGCAACCCTTGATGACTTTCAAAAAGTGATTGGAAATCATGCTTTAGCTAGTAGATGATATGCTGATGTATTTCATAATTGCCGCAGGGTAATTATAGAAATGTCCCCAAATAGAACCTCTTGGTATACGCTGTGAGCCATGTCTTGAGAATTATTCTGAATATAATTAGCTCTTGTTAATATAACGCATATTATTTTTACTCTCCATTCCGCCAATTTACCCCTCATTTCAGCATTTGCAAACAAACCTCTGTCCTAAAAGTCTAAACATCCTCTGTAGCTACCTGTTGTCTGCCACATTGTGCTTGGAGAAATTGCAATTAAGAGTTATTAGAGGAGATTTATTAGAGGATTTCACATTATTTTGCGTAATTTATTTAAATTATTAGCTGTTATGTCATGCGTATTTCGAGCTGAATGAATATAATTTTACCTGAGTATTTCTTTTTGTTGCTTGTGGGATGCGCTACAAACACAGTAGGCAGAATAAAAGTTCACTATTTGGTGTAAATATACATGCAGATTTTACAGATTATTAAAAGATGTCCTTTAAAGGTACATATGAAGCGAGAATCGGTGGAGCGTGGATTTCCAGTAACATATATAAACCACTTCTACTAGTTTCTTATACGACTCAAATAAATTTCATATGCGAAGGGATAAATTAAATAAATCACTGTTTTAGTCATAAAAGAGCTTAAGACTGCTTCTTTCTTTAAATTTTTGGTCAGAAATTTAACCTACTTTCGTGACCTACTTTCCTGACCTATTGATATACAGCATAGAATGCTACCAGAAAAATCCATTCAATTATCATTTTTGGGGTAAAATTAAACAATGCCTTTTGGTAATTCTCTTAGTTATACTACTTGAAACTGTATGCTGGCATTTGATTGGATTTTGTGGCAAAATATTGACTTCACAATATGCATCTTGAACATGTATTCTATTTCCAAACGTGTTTAATGGGGGTTTTCTATTTTCAATTTCATAATAAAAAGGACATGTGGTTTCTTTAAGTCGGTACGAACTGTTGGTTTTCAGCACCAATATCTACCCAAAAGATTTTTTCTCTATGCTTAATGTGCCGAAACACCTACCGTCCGATATCTTGTAAACTTGATTAGCCCATGGTCCACCTTCTCCATCTGACTGACATCTGATAGAAGCCCCATATTTCTTATATGTCTGCCCAGCGTCACTGGAAGAGGCACACCATCCACCGTGCTGTATGGCGAAATACTGGTACCCGCGTTTCTTTGCAGCTTGGTAGCATTTCTCGATTGGGTTTTCTCTTTTCCAGTAAGGCCCGTCAAGGATGGGATCTTTACCTTCTAAAGTAGGAACTGCCCGGCTTGGCCTGTCAGCCCAGCAACCCAAATTTACAAAATCTGTGGAGATACAACGTACAAGCAAAACTCAGAATACGTCGATATGAGTTGACCACGTCCGTCAAATAATCGAAGCGGATATATATATATATATATGAGTGAAATCGCACATGCGCATTTCATCACGAAAAGGCATAAAGACAATTTGGTCATCAGTTATGGTAAAAAACATGGAAGTTAAACGCAAACACGTAGAATGTCACGCAATCGATTGCACATTAGAAAAATGCGACAGATAAGAAGTATAATTACTGTTTGCAATTTCAAAAATTATACAAATATCAACTTGGATACTATTACTCTTTTCATTAATGCACACTGTTGGCTTCAATTGACAATATCCATCCAAAAGATTTCTCTAAATATTCTATGAGAAAAGCGCCGAAACACCTACCGTCTGGTATTTGGTAAACTTGATTAGCCCATGGTCCACCTTCTCCATCTGACTGACATCTGGTAGAAGCTCCGTATTTCTTATATGTCTGCCCAGCGTCACAGGAAGAGGCACACCATCCACCGTGCTGTATGGCAAAATACTGGTACCCGCGTCTCTTTGCAGCTTGGTAGCATTTCTCGATTGGGTTTTCTCTTTTCCAGTAAAGCNTGAACAACATATATATATCAATTAACACAGTAGGTGTATTTCTTTATTTTAACATACCGTTTAATTATTTGGCGTTTCAAGAATAACTTATAATTTATGAAAAACTGGTAACTTACTTTTAGCAACCACGTGCACTCTGTTGACTACCATGGCGATAGTCAAAATAAGAACAATGGAGTAAATCTTCATGGCGTAGAGTAAACAGGCAAGGGAGCAAGATGTGGTCCAATGTCTTTCTAAAATTAAAAAAAAATAATGTCGGAGCAGACAATTTATAATATATACATCAAGGATAGAGCACAGAAGCTGAACACGACAATATTATTCATCGACCACCTCATGGTAAAGTGCATTAATTGCACATGGGCAAAAACTTAGACCATTATGTGTTCAAACCACTTTTTTTATGGAATTTCTATATCCAGAGGCAGGAATGTTAACCTTTCACGTAAGTACTAAGCGGGAGACGCAAGGTAAGGCAGTGTATATAGTGATAATTGGGATTGAGGATTTGAGCAAACTGTTATTTGGAAAACCTACGTGCAAATAACAAATTTTAGGTCCAATGTCTCGTTTAGTCATTGTTTATTAATCGAATCTTAAAATGGTCATTGTTGTCTATTTTTTTAAATATATAACTTAGTGTCCATTTGTATATCGATTTACTTATTTCTTCCATTTGGGGGTCTATTACCACATTCTGGATGCCGGTAAAAGGGGGGGGGGCGGTAGGAACGTGAATAATATAACCGCCCAAGATATATGCATAGCAATAAAAATCTTTTGTCAACAACTTTTTATTCCATAAAACGGTAAATAGATTTTTTTCTCAGAAAAAGTTTTAGACCTATATCAAAATAACTAGAACCGCCTACCCAAAACTATTGCATTTATTGCGTTGAATCTGCCCTTTGTCTGAAGGAATGTGCCTGTGATGTCATAATATCAGCTCCATTTTCAACCTAGAGTTCTTTAGTCATGGTAGGTGGATCGTTGAAGAAAAAAGAAACACCTGAAACTCTGGAATTGACTGCTGTCACCGTCTGTGCCCACTCAAAATGTCACAATGGCCTGGACCACTACAAGTTTCGTTAATTGTCTACGACGAAACCTGCTGAATTTGTCCTTAGATACAGTAAAGATAACTTTTTCTATTTCTTTGATTGGTCGTAAAACAAACTGCGAATTCCCCTTTTGTTTTTAGTGAGAACGTGTCGTATTTATGCGACCGCTCGATTATATTATGGATGAAATTACTATAAATTGTACTAACGAGTGGTTTTCTAATCCAAGTGTAACACACTCTTTCTGTTTTTTTAACAAATTCTGTGACCTCCGACAACTTCAGAGCTTTCGACAAACTAAAAGCTGGGGTTTTCATGCAGAGATGCGTCTCAGATTCATTACATTATATTAATAAACCGATCAAGGTGACAAAACATCGTGTTGCTAACCTCGTGGCACATTTACCTGACAGATATTGAGATAACCGAAGATCGGTTGCGAGAGTTATGCATATCGATGCTAAGAAGATGCTTCTGCAGAACAAGTACAATGTTCTTGCACGTGCGCAGTTTGAAGTGATTTTACATTTTCAAAAGAGCCAGGATCGTGTTGGAGAAAAGTGCACATAACTAACATGCAACCCGGGTACAGAGCCTACTGGTTTATACCTGTAGTTTCCAAAATCATTTCTGAAAAACAACAACCGCACATTTGGAAATAAAATGACAATAGTTTCTGGTTGCCAAAATCGTATGTGAAAAACGACACTCTTTCGTAGAAAAAATAACAATAACAATAATATCTGGTTGCCAGGGTCTTTTTTGAAGAACAAAACTAAAAAAAACCAGACCCTGAACAATAAACTCAGTGCCCTAACTGCCCATGTGAAAATAGTTTCTTTGGATCTTAATTTCAATAGGTCTGGTTCAGAGTAAACAGAGGAAACAGTCAACAGGTAAATCAAGTTTCTGGATCTATCATAAATGAAAACTTTCTGACTAACTGCCCATGAAAAAAGTAGATAAACAGCAGCACTTACTGAATGTGGCTATTGGCGGCAATTTGGTCCTCCCAAAAACTGCTATGCTTGTAACCTTTCTGTCAAGAACAACTGTAAAGTTGCTTTGAGTGTGATGTCTTTTATAGGCGTAAGTTGGTGTTAATGATCAACTTACGTGTGCATGCTTTTTGTGAAATATAATTCGGTTGATGCGAGAAAATCAATATTTTATAACGAACAGGTTGAAGTACATACACCTTTTGTTTTCCTTTCATTAAAAAATAATATTAACAGCAGTGATTTAGAGCCTTAGAATTCTAGATCTTCAGATGTATTTGCCGTCACAGTCCGGCACTTGTTAACGGTATACTAACAAATATGTTGAATATTTTAAAAATAAAATGCACTTAATAAAATAGACACAGAAGGCTTGATTTATCGCAGCATATCAACAAGAAACAGTTATGTAATGAAGTAGCAAAACGGCACTGATAATTCATTATATATATTTTTTCCTCCGCCAAGGAGGTTTTGTTTTCACCCCTGTTTGTCCGTTTGTCTGTCTGTCATCAACATAACTCAAAAAGTTATTGACAGATTTTGGTGAAATTTTTAGGAACTGTCAGAAGTGGGCCAAGGAAGAGATGATTAGTTTTTGGTGGTGATCCGGATCATTCAATAATCAATAATCAAAAATCCATCATCAACATGACTCCAAAAGTTATGAACCGATTTTGATGAAATTTTCAGGGTAAGTCAGAAATGGGTTAACTTAGAAGTGATTATTTTTGGTGGTGATCCGGATCAATAATCAATCAATAATCAATAATAATAAAAAAAATTGCTGCCTTGGTATGCGTTCTCGGAGTGCTTTTCTAGTTGAAATAAAATACTTAAAAAAATATATATATATATATATATATATATATATTTATATTATTAAAAAATATATATATATATATATATATATATATATATATATATATATATATATATATATATATATATGGTTTTGTTTTCAACTCAGCAGTAAGGTAAACAAGTAGCAATACTGCTGGGAAATGGTGTCAGTTTGGTTCTTTTTTACAAATATTAATGGGTCCAAGGTGTAATTCTGGTTTTCATTTGCATTCACCGTATCTGATTTCCTATTAAAGTTCAATGGCTACCATATGTTATCTAAATCAGTTTTGAAGATGCAAAACCATGAAAATTTAAGATAATTAACTTTATGCATCGTAAAGAGGGTTGTTTACATGGAACCTTGGAGATTAATTTTCGATATGCAATAAAATGGTTCTATTTAACTTTCAGCGAAACTACATGTACTGTGAGCGGATCGTCATCGGTTCTTATAGGTATTATTATCAGATTGATGTGTCCAAGCCGAGACTCCATAAGCGTCTTCATGTTTTTGTTCTAAGTGGAATGAAAAAAGTGTCCTATACAAGCAACTGCTCGATTATATTATGGATAAATTTACATACCATCTGTACTGCTGAGGTTTTCTGAACATATTGCGTGACCGAGTCTTTAGGCTTCCTTCCAAATTCTGTACATGGAACAAAGCAGTTATTTTTCTGCCTGGTGTATCTTTTTTTGTATCGTATTTAATAATTCAGATTTCATTTTGGAAAAACTATCTGCTTTGTTTGAGAACAAAGCAAAATCGCTGACTCAATCTTAACTGCCATTATGTCCTCGCTTGGTTGAATTAATTAGTTAAAACTTGCTGCATATAGGCGGGTACAGAAAAGAATGTCAAAGGCGTCCCTTTGTGTGTACAGTTCATCAATTTGCTTCTTTTTTAATGATTCAGATTTAATTTTAGAAATGTAATTCTTAGTGGAATGAGAAAAGTCCTACGCATGAATATCTCTTTGTATCACATTTAATAATTCAGATTTAATTTTTGGAAAAACTATATGTTATCTAAATCAGTTTTGGAGATATAAAACCATGAAAATTTAAAATAATAACTTTATGCATCTTAAAGAGAGTTATTTAAATGAGAACATGGTGGTTATTTTTCGATATGCAATACAATGATTTCTATTTTTAAATAGAAGTTAAAACTCCAAACGAAACTACATGTATTGTGACTTGTCATCAGTTCTTATAGGTATTATTATCAGATTGATGTGTCCAAGCCGAGACTCCATTTGTGACTTCATGTTTTTGTTCTGAGTGGAATGAAAAAAGTCCTACGTATGAAAATCTATTTGTATCGTATTTAATAATTCAGATTTAATTTTGGAAAAAGCCGCTGCCTTGATCTTAACTGCCATTTCCTCCTCGCTTGGCAAAGTTAATAAGTTTAAACTTGCTAATGCATATAGGCGGGTACAGAAAAGGATGTCAATGGTGTCCCTTTATGTGTACAGTTCATCAATTTGTTTCTTTGGACTGAAATTAATTATTTCAAAAACGAAAATTTACACATGCTTGAATTAGTTACAAAAATTATGATGCAGTGCTTGTTTGATTTCTAATATAAATGAGTCAAACGTGTTATTCTGGTTTCCATTTGCATTCACCGTATTTAATTTCCTATTAAATTTCAATGGCTACTATATGTTATCTAAATCAGTTCTGAAGATATAAAACCAAGAAAATTTAAAAGATTAACTTTATGCATCATAAAGAGAATTATTTAAATGAGAACTTGGAGGTTATTTTTCGATATGCAATAAAATGATTTCTGTTTTTAAATAGAAGTTAAAACTTCAAACGAAACTACATGTATTGTGACTCGTCATCAGTTCTTACAGGTATTATTATCAGATTGATGTGTCCAAGCCGAGACTCCATTTGTGACTTCATGTTTTTGTTCTGAGTGGAATGAAAAGAGTCTTATGCATCGTATCTATTTGCATCTGAACTGCTGAGGTTTTCTGAACCTATTGCGTGACCGAGTCTTTAGGCTTCCTTCCAAATTCTGTACATGGAACAAAGCAGTTATTTCTCTGTCTGGTGTATCTTTTTTGTATCGTATTTAATAATTCAGATTTCATTTTGGAAAAACTATCTGCTTTGTTTGAAAACAAAGCAAAATCGCTGACTTCATCTTAACTGCCAGTTCCACCTCACTTGGCAAAGTTAATAAGTTAAAACTTGCTAATGCATATAAGCGGGTACAGAATAGAATGTAAAAGGCGTCCCTTTGTGTGTACACTTCATCAATTTGTTTATTTATTAAATTTTAGAAATGTAATCCTTAATGGAATGAGAAAAGTCCTACGCATGAATATCTCTTTGTATCGCATTTAATAATTCAGATTTCATTTTTGGAAAAACTATCTGCTTTGTTTAAGAACAAAACAAACATGCTGACTTAATCTTAGCCGTCAAATTTCCCCGCTTAGTTGAGTTAATTACTTCAAAATTTTCTATTTAGCTAATGTAAAAGGTGCGTGGCTCTAAAGTGGGCAGAGAAAGTTAATTATGCCAAAGGCGTCCCTTTGTGTGTACATTTTATCAATGTGTTTCCTTTTAAATAATTCAGATTTAACTTTGGAAAAAGGCCCTTATTTTGCCAATACGGGCAAAGGGTGTGTTAACAGAACAATAACTTGAAGAATGAGGGTGGCGTAGATGAAAGGCATTCTGCATTGGCTGTTCGTGGAGTAGCTAAACATGCTAAAACATAAATAGTTGATCATGTCCCCAAAGATGATGTCGACATAATTCCTCAAGTTCCTGTGCAGCACTTTGATGCATTCATGGCTCTTTGTAAAGGTTTCCGTTGACCACTATAGCTAATAGTTCGTCTACACCACAGTAGCCAATACACCCCATACTATGACTTATGTGGGAAGCATCCTGTCGACCAGAGGCAGACAATTGAGCAGATACATATAGTTCTTACCAGATTTACTCCAAACCCTTATGGGCCCATTACTTCTGACAGCACAAAACCTGCTTTCGCCTAAGAACAGTATCATTGTCCAATTGTTCACTGGCGTCCATGCCAAAGTTCTGGTTTACCATCTGACCCGACAGCGACAGTTCCTAGCACAGATTTCAATCACGAATCCGGTGGAAACATAGGAAGAAAACATTAATTTCTAGTTGACGGAGATAAATTTACTCTAAAACAGACAATATTATCAGAAAAGAACCTTTAAGGAATTTCTAGCTAAAAAAAAGGACGGCTGGGTCACAAATGGGGGTTATAACATTGATGTCAGAAAGTTGTTCAACATACAAAGAGCATTGCAGCCTAAAGTGCGGGTAGATGTATCTGCAGCTGTAGGAATGTGTTTGTTGAGATTGCAATGATTTTGCCGTGAATGCTGAAGATATCTGAAGGCCTCGTCAGTATACCTAGCATACACAGCTCCCCTTCCACACCATATGCAGTGGCAGCCACGTGTGTATGAATACTTCGCTGGACTCTCTGTAGAACTGACTTTGGATTATTTAAAATGAACAAAACCGCACTCTACAACCCCCAAGCGGTGCATTGACAGTATTTTAAAATCATTTTGTAGTTAATTCCAGCTCAACTGCCGAACGCTCTTGGACCACCCCTACCACCAGGGCTCACTTATTTCACACCCATGTGTTGAGTATAGCAAACATCCCTGTATGTGTTACGTAATGTGTTAAAAGCTTCAACATTAGGCCAAGAATGGTTGGTGCTATTTGATAAGTCAACAGAGTATTCAGTGTGTTTTTCACTGATTTACGGTTTTGGTTTCGTACATGGTTGACTTGATATACATGCCTAGAGCAAACTTACCAGCATTTATTCAATTCAGTAAGTTTTGTCAGCTCCTAATAGTGCGTTCAGCTTGACTGAGGTTCTTAATTAAATGCCTATATCTCTTTTACCCCCTGAATTGTCCGTCTGATTCAAGGACCATTCAAATAACATTTAGGCTGTGGGTTAATTGTTATGTGAAACAACAAAACAAGAATGTATCCTGTCTTCCTGGGCTTGCTTTATGACAAAAATTATACTGCTTTAACTTTCGTCGCTTATGTTTATGGCATTTTCCTCACTTGGCAGTGACTGGGAATGTGATTTAAAAAAATATTCGCACATCGTGCACATACAATTTTCAAAGATGCCGTTGTTTGCCATGGGAAAAGTATAAATAAATGAAGATTAAGGAATACTTTTTGGATCTGGGCATTTGAAGTTATTTATTGAGTGTGATGTGGAAAAGACATTAGCTCCAGTGTAATTTTAATTAAATTAAATCTTTAAAAAATCAAAAAACCGGACCCTACTGCTTGTTGAGGTGACGTTTTACTTAATTAATTACTTTCACCTTGTTTTGTACATTTGTAACTGACCACCGAATGGTACGCTTTCCGTTAATTAGTCATGCATGTATCGATGCCCTTAACTACATGTATAATGTTCAATTGTATAAGGAAGGTGGTACGATATTTAAAAAAACGAATGTTTTCAATATGGGGCACAGTTTCAGATAACGACGCTATATTCCGTTAATGGTGACGTCATACGCGCCATTTCGCTGGCTTCTGAATACCGTATAGTGAAGCAAGTCACTTCAGAAAGTTTAATATGTTTCGGCACATTCCGCTATATTGCTCATATATACATAATGTTGCACTGAATACATACAATAATACATGTTCATTTAACACAGAAGAGAACCTTAAGTCAGTTCAGAATAAAGATTTACAAATAAAATAAATGTCGATTTTTAACATTCGTTATTTCGTACTATTTATAAACCAGACACAATTTTGTTCATTTAGGTGGAACACCTTTTTTTCATCTTATATCAAAGTCGACAAAATTATTTCGGTCTTTAAGTTAGATTAATTTCCGACTAAATTTCTTTCTTGAAATCTCAGCCATGCAGTGTTTGCCCCAGAGTTATTATTTTGTCTGATAAGGACCATCAACCAGAATCCTGTGAGTGGAGTTATAGGGTGTATTCCCAGAGATTTAGATCGATCCAGAGATTAAGATTTAGATCGACCTAACTCCCTGGGGGTTCACGCTAAATTGCAGTCAGCCGAGCGGGCACCATAGTTAATTACCCCCTTACAGCTTTCAGTAGGCGGGGCAGACGCTTAAGCCGGCTAAGCTGACAGTAATCATGTTAGACTCCCCACAGGGATAGATCGATCTAAAATCTATGGAAATGGGGTCATAGACTTTGATGATGGTCATTTGCATAGTTGAACCCGATCAATGATCTTCCGACCCTTTTCAAAGAGTGACGACATGACCCTAGAAAACAGGCAGAGTACAAAGAGATACGCATCCCTTTCTGATATCGAAATTACTTCTGTCAGATATAGCATGGGACTTAGTGAGATATTGTTTGCAAGAAAACTCCATTAGATATATGTCAAAACCTTCAAAGTGAGTTAGATGAGAGTGTTTCTGATCTCCAAGCTGTCACTTTTGCATGACAACGGGATTAAGGGAAGAGCGCAGCTTTCATCACACTTAGGCTCATTTAGGTCGTGAAGTTGACGCCGTGGAAAACATTTCCGTTTGTCGGTATCGATTTCAACATTAATATGTTAACAGCAAATGAATAGAAAAACATCAAGTCAGTAGATATTTGATCAGAAAAGACAGTCTTCGGAAATTTTCTTTTATACATCAGGTCCATTTTCGTTGTCGTAATACGGCTATCTAACAAAACGGTCATATTATACAGTATATACTCCACGAAAGTCCACTGTTACGTCCAGAACATCACATGGCATGTTGGCTAGGATATTTCCTTACTTTTTATTTTCTATTTAAAAGTACAATTCACCTGGTCCTGGTTGGAGCTGCAGATTGGAAATGAGTTATCTTCTTCTTTTTAACGTTTTCAAACTTGAGAAAATCCCACACAAATCTTAATTTTGCTGAAATGGTTTATATGCGTTGCATTTTTACTTTGCACCGGAATAACAGTCTTAGAGGAACAACATTTTATCTCAGAATGATGTAATAGGCCTGCGGGACATACGCAACTTCTTTTTAAAGACACGATAGGCAGATTTAAGAGAAGCAAAAATCAAATATGTTTTTCATAATTTCCTGCCGTCAATCTGTCATTTATTTATTATTCCTTATATTAAATGTTTTCTGTAGAGAAGCGACGCGCCTTATTAAACCACTACACACGGTATTGCCGAGACGTGCTCAATTTGTTATGCAGCGTTAAATCAATGTGGCTGGAAATAACGCTAGTCCTGGCGATAAATTGATTGGATTTATCTTTAAAGTTCAAATAAGGACTATTTAATCTTGTAAACTATTGTGCTCTTTAACCCAACTAGGTTTGAGGGTTTGAATATATAAATATGAGTATGACATATTGCTTCAGGTAATTGTCCCTTGAATCGTGGATATTTGGCATGACGATACTCGGCAGTTCCGTCAAATTCCAGATTTAATTTCACACACACACACGCACACACACACACTAAAATAATTAGATAAAACGATGAATTCCCTGTATAATTTTCACTCAGTAAGCTACCATCATATTTTACTGTTGTTTGGCTCTGACATAAACATGGCCCACCCTCACCTTGGAGATCCTCATATGAAAAGTGCCGCCTCAGCGTCCGGGTACAGTGGTCCGTACGATACATCATGTAGAACCTATATACTGAACAATGAGGGTACATGTGCTTCGGATGGCAGTTAAAACAAAATAATATGTAGATAAATATACATCATTTTTCGTACATTATTGCTTACTAGAAATAAGTATGTTTTATAATTGTGAAAGATGTAACAGCGGTAAGTCGTTCTTTTAATGTTGGCAGCATTCCAAATGTCCTCTTCAGATGTAAAATTAACACACACACACACGCACAAGTACACACGAGCGCACGCACACACAAACCCGTTTTACCTTATCTGTTATTTATTTCATTTATTTACCTTCCAGTTTACCTTGTCTTTTGTTCAGGTGAATAGAAATAGACACATTGTGGGTTTTCAAAGTTATAAATTTCTCAGTCGTTGCAGTCAAGACCTGTTTATATTCTTTATTTCACACTTTTGTTAAGATTGTATCCTAAAATCAAGTTTTTAGATAATTTTTTGCAGATGGTGGGCCAAGAGCGCGATGATCTGACATGGATTTATATCGCGGAATTTATGGTTTCTAGAATTAGACGCTTCCCGGAAATTGAAACCGTTCTAATGGCAAGAGACATACTTGATTGGATGTCTAGCCAAAGTGTAAAATTCATTTAAGTTCAGACATGGCAGGCATGGAAGACAGCTCACCTTACAAATACGTGCGGACAACGGAATGTCGTCTGCTCTACAGACGTGGACACCGTAATTTTGGCATATATCTAAGACGATTTTATGTCGAGTGAAGTAAGATAGGTTAAGATACAGTGTTTATGTATAGGTAAGAGAGAGAATTTCAAGTGCTCGGAACCTTGTCAGAAATATCCCTACAAATCACAGACACAATTTATTCTAATAAAATACACAATTGCCCTGGCGATTAAGTACAATTTATTACAGGGAAAAATAATTAATGTATTAAGAAATACAACAGAGGATAAAATGTAAAAATGCACAATGAATAACCACTCAGAATCCAACATTACGAGTCTCGTACACATGTTAAAGCTTGTACAGGTGTAACAGGCATAGAAGTCCGCTAGGAACCGTAGTCTGCTCCCCATTACTGTGAACAGGTGACATTCGTCCCTTATTCTAACCTCAATACTCCAAACGAACCCTGTACTAATCATACGGGCTTCCATTCCTATGATTTCCATTCCTGTCCTTCCGTTATGTACTTGTAGTTGTCAGTATACTATTTAACGACAAATATCTCATTGTCACTATGTAGCGAAAGTTAGGGATATTCTTTTCACTTTCAGACATGAGGAATACGATGAAGATACTGGAGTTCTGGAAGACCTGCACTACAAGAAGTCTCCAAGTCTACCAATGTTGTGCTGGTCCGAACTAAGTATTCTATTTCCTTTTGTCTAGGTTTATTTATTATTACGGAAGCGTCAAGTATCTTCATATAAATCTTACCAAAGCAGACGACCTACGATGTCAAAAATTTTGCAGGTTCTGTGGCATTTCAGGTTTTCATGCCATGTCGGACAGACAGGTTCTCTATGTCAATTACCTCATACAAACCCGACCGTTCATATTTGATATAATGGAACACGGGGAGTTGTTCAACTTCGTTTACTTTTCAATGTGTTTATTGTTTCTGTAGATACGATGTAATTGGTTCCTATAGTGTTAACACCACGACCGCAGGGACAGAGGGGGATCCTTTCAGTGGAGGGTCCAAATGGCGTACGTGTATAAAGATACTGCTATATATCAACCTGACTTCAGGACAACACGGTCATTCCGTCACTTTTAATCTAAAGAGTGCGTATAGCATCAGTAGCTTTTTATATAGGTTTCCCTGACACCCAACCAAATGTATAAGTACTGTACCGGTATATACGATATACAAGAAGGTTACTATAGTATCTTAAGGTCAAGGCGTGTTGAAAGTTTCAGTTGTATTGGGTTGTGACAGGCGAAAGCACTACTGACAAAGTGCTAGCGCACCAATACTATTCACCAGAATGATGGTTTCAAAGTTGATTATGAAACCACGCGGCTGCTGGCTGGATAGACAGGAGATCAGTGACACGAAATAAACTGATTTATAAAGCTTCATCCGCTCTGTCGGGAGCATCCTTTCTCGGCGTTGCATTTAATCACGTCTTGACACGGAGAACAACGATAGGTCTTATGGTTAAAATTAAACGCTGCGTTCTTGTCTTACAGTCCCATGGCGCGTGCCATTTGAAGCTATCATATTGTACTAACCTTCCCAGGTTTCATTCAACGCGGTTCTTTTATCAGCCCTAAACGGCCAGCGACTCGTTATCTGACCTCGGCCAGAGGACAACACTGACAGACTTAACACTTTGTCGATATTCATTCTTTTCTTACACAGAGGGAATATTTTGAAAGTGATAATTTATTTTGCTTTCGGTTTAAGTTATGTTATTTCCAGTTATTACCAGTGTTTCGCGACTGCCATGATCGTGTTCAGTCTAAACTGTTTCCCACTTCCCCAGTGTTTTGAGTTCAGTAACGTCTGGCCTCAGTAGAACTCTCAGCTCTGCCAAATTAGTATTCGGATTAAAATGTCGAAACCCCACATGTTTTACTTGAACTTTTTAGCATACATGTATCATGTTAGATCATTAATGAAAGACCGATCTTATTTAACACTGTACTCTCCTTGTTGCTGTAAGTAGGTGGTATTTAACACTTTTGTTATCTTCCTTTGTGTCAGAGCCTTGTACAGGTAAATATACCATTGCCTTTTTACAGTGTGGTTAATGGTACCTTTAATTTCTGACCATTCTGTCCTTATACGCATGTGGCTACCTATAGATCTTGCAATATCCTGATCAAACGATCTCTTGTTATTGCCCCGAGTTCATTTGAAATACTTCTTAGTCGTTTTGCGCTTTAAAACCTAGCAATTTCATCGCCTGGCCACTCACTGTGTGATGATTGGAAAAGACCATCGTAGGAGGGACGACTTCAAAGTGCCCTTGTTAATGGCTGAATTTAATGAGAACTAGGTGTGGATACTATTGCAGTCGAAATAAGATCTTCCTATACCAAAGAGAATTAATTGGATCACCTCAGGCTATCTTAACGAAGTAAAAGCTGAAAAGAGAAAAAAAAACACATTTTAGAAAATACCACTTGGTCCGGACGTGTCCTGCTGCGCCTGCGCAATACTGATTAAAGACTCCTGGAACACTTTTTTCTCCTTTTTTTTTTTTTTTTTTTTTTTTTTTTTTTTGCACTATACCTTATCCTGTGCTGTTGCGGTGTCCTTAATTGATGTGACACGACACCGGCCCCATCTCCCAGCCAGCGTTTACAGCTCTTGCAATATTTCCCTTGTTAGGTCTTGTAAATTAATGGGTAACCTTTAAAACTCAAAGCTCTGCTGTTTGAAGATTGGGGTCATTTGTCGCATTTGATAAACACAAAAAACCAACTACCTCTCTGAAATACTTCCCGGTCATTTATTAAAGAATGTACCGAGGTTCTCCTGAATTAAGCTAAATAGATGTACCGGGGTAGAAATTAAGAAAAATTAAAGAGTAGGATTATTTAAATCTTGGTGTTGTTTCACAACCGTTTAAAATTTACTAGCAAGGATTGTTTTTGCCAGGACAAACCGTTAAACTGTACCAGAATAGCTTAGAGCTGGACTGTCTAAAAACTGCGTGCAAAATGACAAAGACAAGAGTGAAAAACACCTGACATTTACTCTCTCCGTCTCTTTAACATTGGCTGAAAATTTAAACTACGGGGTGTAACAAAAACCCGAGAAACCACAAAAATCTAAGTTTAACTTCTGATTGATACAAGTGTACTGACATCCTTCATTCCAACCACATTTTTAGAACAGTTCTTATGAAAATGTGGTAGTTTTTGAAAAACACTTACACGAACCAGACTTTTCCTCTCCGGGAAATAAGTTGGCTAGATATTTCTGCTCTAGTATAGATTTAGTACTTCTATTTTACACTTTGTTTACTGCATGTTATTGCTCTAGTTCATCTTTAAATACATCTATTTTTATCACCAAGAAAGACCCAAAGAGGCGTTAATGTTTACATCCCGCCAGTTACAGGTAGATTGTTAGCCTCCTGTCTACCTGTAATACCCAGAGCACAATAAAGAGAACTTACACATGTGATGGGAATGGCTTGATGACTCACAATTCATAAAAACGTTAATCACACCCGCTGCTGGTAAATGACCTTTTAGCGTTTCATGGAACTTTACTCGAAAGCAGCGCAGTAAACTAAGCCATAATGTATTGCCTTGGGCTAATATGAGGACGAGATACTGGGAATAATATTTGAAAATTCTTGTCATACTGTGTTAGAATAATAAAAAATGGACCTGAGTAAGGCGAGACATTGGGTAAACACATGATTAGGTTATTTATGAACTAAACGGATATATCAACTCACCCATCTACATATAGCCAAAGCAGGGACATGTCACCCTTGCTGTTTTTGTTTTTTTCTTCTCCGTTTGGTTAGTAAATGTGTCTTTGTTAATTTATTTGTTTAATTGATTGCTTGTTTACCTGTTACCCTCCCCGTTTGTTTTGATACTCCTTTCTTTCTTAAGTCGTCATTTATTTATTTGGTCATTGTTTTCGGTAGATGCGTTTTCACATGGGGGTGGGGGGGGGTGGGGTGGGGTGGTGCACTTAACAGAATTGTTAGCTGTAAACATAAATATGTACAGATTAGTACAATGCATCTGACAGCATTTCTCTCACCGTCCAGTTCAACATCTGTTCTCGTTTTTACAGGGCAGTTGGTTCACGCGGAATGACCAGTTAATACAAAGAACCGCCACAAGTGGACCGCACTCTTAAACCAAATAATCTGCCTGAAAACCATGGGGTTATAATTAGAGGCAGGTATATGTAGAGCAACAAAGCTCCGCCCCAAACTGGAAAGCATATCTAACAACATGGCGTTACGTCATATACGTATTAAACAACATGTCGTTACGTCATACACGTGTTGCTGTCATTCATGTTTTCGTTTCATGGTATGGAGCAGGTGTTTGAACAACGCCCGTGTTGCAATGTTAAAACATACACTACCTACAGGTTGCTTCTTAATTAAATCGCCCTAAAGCAAAGTCTAGGAACGAAGTAAAATTTACAAACAACTTCAAGACGTCGAAGTGAATCATTTTACTAATTCAGTTTTATCTTATATATTGAGATGGAATAGCATTTTATATGGAAATAATCGTTTTGAAAATATCAGTTTCTGTGCTTGGAAGCTAACAACGAAGGGATGCCCTAATATTTGAAGGAAGTTATGTGCTGTTTACAAGGAGAATCCCTACGGGTGTTATTCCTGTTTACGATATATAACGTACAAAATATCAAAAAGACTGTTTTTGAATTAAGCTTTGAAAAAACAAGAACATCTTAGCACCATTTTCAATTTATTATTATTATTAGTAGTAGTAGTAGTAGTAGTAGTAGTATTTTGTAGAAATTTACAAATGAAATACCAAATAAATAAAATAGGGACAGGGTGAATAGACAGAAAAAAAAAACAATTGAACATAAGGACATACGATGCACAAACCTGCAGATATGTTTTATCTTATTTTCCACTATATATGAGGCATCGTACAGTCATCAGTCCTATATATTGAAGAGTAAAAGCCCTACATTTGGGATGTAATTTACCTTAAGTGGAGAACGAACCACCTCAACTTCCTGTAGCTGTTATACATAATAATAATAATAATAATAATAATAATAATAATAATAATTTTATTAAATATTTTATTAAATATTTTATTAAATAAATAATCCCACCCTACTAAGGGTTATGAGAGACTAAAAATGTGCTACTGCATTTAAAATCCATAAAAGTTCATTAAAATTGTTAATTATCAATAAAACATTAAAAATATACATGTGGTCATGTCCTCAACTATAAAATACATGTAGGGGGCCTATTTGACCAAAGTTTAGAACTAGGGACACAGAGCGGGGGTCGGGGGGGGGGGCGGGCGGTTATTTCCTTAAGCAGACTCCACTGTATTAATCGATTGAACAAAGATTATAAACCTTCTGGCGCTGATTTTTTTCTATTTATTGTTCACGCTAAGAGGTTTGTCGTTTTTAGTGACCGAGCGATGAACCCCTTCGATCAGTTTCACGTATGTTACTTTGTCCTGACACACGTTTTTATTATAAAGACATGGCTTTAATCCAATTTCAGATTGCGAACGCTAAGTGCTTTTTTTCGCTTCAAATCATCGTTATATGTTGGACATACGCTGCCGTCGGTTTTTTTTTGTTTCACATTTACAGTTTAACGTCACTGATGCTACGGGCTCTCATTTTTTCTTCCAAATTATAGAATGATAGAAACCTCCGAATAAAGTGTTTGGTAAACACTTCCCCACGGGAACAGCGAAGTATAATAATAATAATAATAATAATAATAATAATAATAATAATAATAATAAAATAACAAAGACATTTCAATACTAAGCAGCGCAGAAATGATATTGTAGATAATACATGTAGTAACAATATAGTCGATTAAAGTAATAAGCCATTCATGTGTGACTGATCGACCCTTCAAAGATATTTTGAACGCAATATAATAATTGCAGCGTGGCGCGGAACCTAGTACTATTCAATTATCTCAGATGTTTTTCTAAAGGCTGTTCAGTTTAAATCCCTAAGTGATTAGATAGCTACGTTTATTAAGTTGCCCAGCCCTCATCTTCTTTCTCTATCTTGTTTTATGACAGTTGCTTTCCCCTACTCATCCAATACTACTTTATATTCCTTCTTTAATGCTTCCATTTTTTTTTTTCATTTCAAAATATATATAAAACCTTGTATATCTATTGAAGTGTCGGTACGTCAAGTGATAGCTGTTACACATTTCTCTCTTTAGGCTCCCAATTCTCGGGGGAAATTTATTGGTATATTGGAATAAACCCATGTCAATTGTTAGCTAGCGTTATCAATAGGAGGAGCAGAAAATAAAACGTAGTCAACATTAGTTATTTAAAATCATTTATTCTCTTATACGCAAGTCCACATTTCAAAGAGCGTTACAAAATCACGCTCTAACATAAATAAATAATGGAAAAGCTTTGATTAAACGAACTCGATCAGCTTTTATTTTCAATGTGGAGGTTGTGTGATTTATAAATGAAAGAGTCCAAGCCCATTTATTATTAAGATCCTAAATATACTGTTTTCTGAAGTTCTTGTGTAACAACTCCAACGGTTAACGACTGACTCCGGCGCGGTGCGCTAACTGTGTGATCTATCCGTCATAATGGAATACCCAATGGGACATGTAGGAACCTCCTAGACTCGCTCTGGATGAAACACTTTGCCTGCTCTAGGAAACGATGAATCGATTCTGCGCATTGCGGCCTTACCGTCGCCTACAAAAGAAGACTTGGCGGTTATATTTAGCTCATTCAGTTGACGCATCAAAACACGATCGTTGTTTTTTAGTGAAGTCATTGTTAGCCAGGGGTAGGTTTGCATGCAGAGCACGACCAGAATATTGACGTCGTATGAACACAAAGTAAGGTTTTAGGACTGGTTGGTGAGATGCAGTGTAGTGTATGTGTGTGATGATGGTGTTTCAGGAACCGAGGCGGTCTGTCCTTGGAGCCACTGCAGAGACTAGCGTACCTAATGAGACGGAGAATTCCTTCCGACTGTTTGAAAATAGTACATTGATGAATTTACCGGGAGACGTCGGAAACTATACGAGTATATTTACAGAATCTATTCACTCGGAAGGTAGATTAAGCGACGCCTCTACAAGTGGAGACGAGCCCTTTCCGCACGCGGCGGCATATATCCTCACCATGCCTGCGGAACCAGAGAGCACAATGAGCTCGGTTTTCACTGCAAATACCTCCTTGGTGACAAAAAACAACGGAGCAGATTCTCCAGAGGTCGACTCGGGAATTTATGGAATAATATTCCAAATCATAGTTCTCTATATCCCTCCATTTATATTAGTAGGGGGTATAACAGGGAACATACTGGCGTTCATCGTGACCTTTAAGAAACGCCACAAACATATTACGGCTTATTTCTTCATATCTGTGATGGCGATATTGGATACTGTGATGTTATTGTTCTTTCAGAGCACGTACTGGCTTTTCTTTAATTTTTTCTCGGATAGTAACACAGATGCCCTATGCAAAGGAATGACACTGTGCGAAAAGATTGTCGCTGACTGTTCCATCTTCACGACCCTCGTCATGACAACGGATAGGTTTGTAGCGATCAAATATCCTCTTAAGGCCAAAACATTTTGCACCGTGTCTCGCTCGTGGAAGGTACTCTTAACCGGGGCCATTCTGATCGTGTGCAAGAACCTTCATCTTGCCTGGACTGTGCGTTTACACAACGGCCAACTTTGCCTGTTTCTCCCAAAAAACAATGAGGCTTTGTTGACAGCTTGGCCCTGGTTTGACATTATCGTCACCTTTCTTCTCCCCTTCATGATGTTAACCAGTCTTAACACAGTCATCATTAGAACTGTCCTTAAAGCCAACAAAACGCAGAAACGTCTCGTGTCTTTCAGTCTAATTAAGAAAATGGACACGCTACAAGTGCCCGGTCAACCGGCTACACCCCACCACTCCAATCCACAGAAGTCTCATGAACGCCAGCGTCTACAAGTGACAATTATGCTGGTTTCAGTTTCAGTGTTATTTGTTCTTATGACATCCCCGTATAAAATCCTCTTACTGTTTGATCTTTTTATTGGACAGAACAGCGAGGTTGTGTCATCTGCGTGGTACGTGCTTCTAACTCACGCGTTTCAGCACCTTTATTATACGAACAGTGCGGTGAATTTTTATCTCTACTGTCTCAGCGGGCGGATTTTCCGGCGACACCTCAGGCATGTGTGCGGATGCACGAGCAAGAAAAAGAAGCGTTCTGACCGGGAAATAGACAGCAACACGAACAGCATGATGACAAGTTTTAACACTCGCAGTGAACTAGCCATTAACAATAACACGCTGAACGGGCAGCTTGCCGTCACCGTCAAAGTCCAGACTGATAAGGATAAACCTCGAAGGCAATCTTGTATCGCCGCTTTTGGAAGGCGGGTGTAGTGGATATCATAATAATACATACAACAGATTATCGAGGAATTATATTTTGATCCAACGTGAAGATGTTGTATTTGTCTTGGAATATGTACACTGTTTCTAATGTCTGCATGAAGACATATTTGGAATACATTTAACGCTACTCATTCATTGTGTTTATTTATTCTGTGAAGATAAAGATATACAATTCTTTAGCAATCTAAGTGTGCCTAACCAGAGCGTTCACGTCGCTGGGTATGGATGAGGAATAACTAGCGATCAAAAACGAATTTTTCCAAAACATTTGAGCACTACGCTCATTGAAAGTATTCCATCAGATGTTCCTCAGTTTCGACATTATATACCTATTTAAAACTTTAAAACAAAACATGACGCCATGCTACCTGCAGACGGTAGTCTAGTTTAACTATAACAATTGTTTACATTTTCCAATATCCGTTATGTCATTCTAGCTAAGCCATTTTCTATGGCCTTTAATAAAAACCATCAAAACGGTAAATTGGTTGATTCAGTTTTAGAACATTATACTCGATCTCCGAACAGCACTTACGAGCACTCTAACCAAATTGGTTCAAAACCCCAATGCCACTGGTACACGTGTAATATGCCGCAAGCTGCAATTATGTGTAAGAGCCTACAACACCAGCACCATCAAATTTACCCTTTTCTGTAAGAGAAAACGCCTCAGCAATATACGCGGATCAAACGTTTGGATATAACGATTCATTTTTACTGCCCCTGGTGTTTTAAGATATGCCGTAATCAATGGCACTTGCATACAGATACTGGTGATACAATATGGGTATTTATTTTCCTGGTTTTCTTCATATAGCCTCTAGTGAAGTATATGTTTATTTTTGCTTTACCTGTACTTAAACACGTGACCTCACACGTGAGGCTGGTGCGTTATTTGACACGTACATAATCTGGCAGTTTATTATTTTAACCTGTAACTGCTTTATGTTATTTTCACCTGTTGACACGGACTAGGATACACCTGTGCTGAGGAGTACAAATTAGTGGCAAAATGCTGTCATGTCCACAGTTACTGGAAAATCTGAAGTTTGTTTTTGGAACTATATTGGCTTAACTAATATAATACTAATCTTCAAGGATACCATTTATTTATTTTGTAACATAAGAAGCAAAAATAATTATATGGGTACTTTTCGGGGTAAAACATACATAACATAGGTAAAGGGCTGTTAATTTGATGATAATTACTTTTAAATTACCCAGATAGTAATTGATTTATTTCGCTCTCTTTAAGGTGTTTTTTTATGTTGATCTGCAAATAGACGCATGGTTGTCCCCAGTGTTTTAATGGCTTCTTACGTTGCATGAGCTAACACATACAACCCGCGCAAGCATAATAACAGAAGTGGACCAAAGTTTGAGTCATTCTATCAGAGATAACATGTTCTTTATGGAGTCTCCGTGTCTAATGGTTTTATGATATCCTGTATATTTAGTGTATCTTTCTGCCTTAAACTGGGTAAATTTTTCATATAGTCTACAAGGAACTCCATCGGCTGGGAAATACTCCCATTTACGGCGAATCCGTCATTTAATTGCTGTCTTGACGCCAATACGTGTTCATCGATTTGTTCGGTTCGCAGAAATCACCATGAAATCTTTTCAGACTCCGTATTCAGATTGCCTAATTGACTTGCCTTATATCAGAGATTACTGATAGTCTATAAATGTTGGATTGTCTTCCTCTGTGTGAACACCATATAGAACTTCTTGCTTCGTTTGAACTTTGGAAATTTCAGCCAATATCCACGGCATTTACTATAAATGGCAATCAAAAAATTCAACTTCAGTACAAATTCATTGATAAGTCAACGTCGGTAATTGTTGGAAGTTCTGGGAAAACTGTGCTGCTTTGTGATTCTAATTCACCTCAAACAGAAGATGATTGTTATTTGATATCGACCTGCATATTGCTTTTCAAATCTCAGTTTGTATCGGTTCCCGTTCTGTGTAACTTACAATAGTTTACGACCTCAGCAGTCAATTATGAACAAAGAATGTTTGCTATCCGTGGTGACTTTTGGCTTTTAAAAGCGTGCTGCGTTACTTTTTCTTGGTTCTATAGCAAAGAATAACATTGTTTGTTCCGAGCTATCTTATTTTTGTTTACCAGAGGAAGCCGTGGACTTACAGGAAGAATATATGCTTTTTAAATATGAAAAAAAAGTTACTCGTTTTACTGTTCGCATACAGTGGGTTTAAAGGTGAGGAGTCCGTAATTAAGGCTAGACAGTGGCTTGGGCGAAGATCACAATACGCGATTGGGGAATAATGTAATTTTTAAATACACACTATATATAGACTGTTGTTGATAGTTTTCTTGTTGATGTGCCTATGTAACAGACAAAAATAGTCGCTCTTTGGCAGCCAAACATTTATCTTCTAAGACACGCAATCATTGAAATGAATGAAAAGGAAGGATCAATATTCAACACAGTAGAAAGAAACCAACACTTGTGATCCATGAAGTGAGTAATATAATATTTACCAACCGCGTTCTTAAAAGAGGTGCATTGGACGTATTTATTTTTACTCGTTTTATAATTACAAGCTCAAGTCATTCTTGTTACTCCACGGTCTACAGTCAAACGTTGTCAACATATTCTATGCCAAAAGGATGGGTCTTCTTTATTGGGTTGTTTTTAAAAACTAATAACATGTATCTTCTTTCAAAAACACTATCAAAATCACTTATTCTAAGATCCTCGTGTTACGAGTTACCGCGCCGGATGTAAGCTCTGTAAAAGTGATTACGGCAAAATGAAACCGTCCGTAATTGCCAGAACAAAGCACTGTCTCCCTATCACTGTGCCCACATCAGTCTCGTACCTAGTGGCTTTAGGAGATAAACCCATCAATCATACGGTTTAACACGTAAACAAGTCGAATATAGCAGCAACCATGAGGTCATTATTAAAATATCGATTCATTGTCTGCTCGGCTGTTTTATTGATAGGCCGCATGAGGTGGGACGGGAGAGGGCAGGGCGGCCAGCTCATCGGTCAAATGCGGCAATGCCTTCACATCATTAAACACCAAAGGATGAAGCAGAGTCCAGAGGCCATTGACGGAACATTTGCCCATTTTTATTGGAAGGCTAAAGGCAGTTTTACTATATAACCAGACAGTTATACATATAGGAACACATTTTGATCTTTCTAAGTCTGTAATAGACGTTCAAAGTTAAAACAATATTTTCAGATGGTAAAATGAACAGGTGCGAGTTGTTAGAAATAGATCAAATGTTTGGAAGAGAACATTTGTTCAACATACAGTTACATGTGTACATGTGTAACCATTTAATGGATCTTTCCCTTGAAAGGGAAACAGGTATGCCAACGTGTATTTCAATTAGTGTGAAAAATCAGTACTGAAATAATATAAGATAAAAAGAAACAAAAACAGCACCCCAGGAATATTGTGGTTGAGAAGATAGCTAATTCTTTAATACAAAACCAATACAAAAGCCATTTGGTTTCTAAACTCCATCAATTAGCTAGATATTAGATTTGTCCAAATCTATAGTGTGAAGTAGACCAGTGGCATCCTAGTTACACTATGGATGTCTTTGACCACTTGTTGATGACATATTATAGTCCTCGTAGTTACGCAATAATCTTATTTTGAACAACAAACACTCTGAGATTGGATAAGTGTCTGGAGGACCGTGGTTTCAATCAAATTGTCTTCTACGTCAAGGGTTTCGTCTTACTTTACAAAGACTTCGGAAGTGAACGACTTTAGCAGAATTCCCTGCAGTACAGTAAACCAATTAGATGATGTATAGTTCAATACGTCGGAATGGATTCCAATTAAGGCTGCATGTGAAGCAAGGCATTTTTGTGTACTACAGCTTTGTCATTTCCATTAAAAAGGTGTAAACTTTTCATTGCATAGGTTCCGGGAATTGTGGTATATGACAACCGTGACGTTTGGGTGAACGCCAGACTGAAGTTAAGAATCATAGCTTTCACCAGAATTATTTGCATATGCGCATTAATTAAAGAGATGAATCCTTAATTTGCCACTGAAATGTTTAAGTTTGAGGATTTTTCAGTATGTGCTATTAGTAAAATATGGTTTAATCTTCTGTCTGTTTGTGATTTAGGCATTCTTTTACTAACCTCATTTCACTCAACGAGTTTGTGTTTAAAAGGTTTCAGTGAAGCTGAGTCAATACACCGCGAGTCCCAACCACTCACCATCTGTCATTTATGAAACCATGTGCTCTGGTTTCAAAATCTTACTTCATTGTCAAATAATCCTCGGTATATTATAAACACTTTTCATTGACTCATCATTTTTGTCAATGTTATATTGAAAGTATTAATCCTAAATGTGAAGCACAGCTTCTACCTGTACATGTGCCTCCAGGTGTGTAGCCTAAAAGAGGACATTCTCCTTCGGAAGCGGCACAGACAAATTCAACCATATTATACTCCATATCAAAGCCCCTTTTACCCTGGAGCACTTCCATACAGGGGAAGAGCAAAGGTATAACTTCCAGATATCAAGATAAATGTTCACAGGAGAGGAGTGGCTTTAATTAGCCGTCAACAGGTGTAGAAATTATTTCAGTTCCTGGGTCAGGTGTGGCAGTTCAATTAACAGACACTGTACCACTGCATAGAATACAAAATAGCGAGCTGTTAAGATAAACTTGAAAGAATGCATTACAAGTTTTAACTGCAGAGCGTAAGACAAAGGATGCACTGACATGCAGTGCTCGATCGAATTAGAAAAGGCATCTGAAATATAAGTTAATTCTAGATGAGAACTTGGAGATGCATATATCTGTGAAAAGAAACCGCTTTGTACGTTGAATGACTAATTCGTAGAAGGGTAACGAAATTATTCAAGTGCAGTACATGAGGAACAGCTTTTCTGTTTTCCGTTTGCTCTTATAATTACACACTTTTCAAAAAAAATACATGCTTTTCAAGACATTACCTTTTGTTGATGGCATGAAAGCTATTTTTGCTATACAAACTCATAGTAATAAAATAATAATAATAATAATAATAATTTGTTTATTTCAATATCGACCTCTCCACATACCATCAGATAAACCCACGCTGCACGTTAAAACACGCCGTTCTGTCCAATATATCTTGAATACACACTGCATGTCATCTACCGGTAGTGGTGATGCAACCAAATAAGTACTAATACCTGTATATTGTTATTTTATCAGACAGTATATACCAATGATTACATGTACGGGGAAATTGCTGAAAATCAGTATAAGCCTTTGACATACATGTACGTAGATATATGGTAGAAAAAGATTATTAACACAGCGAAAATAATACTTCTAGAGATATTTAAGGCATTTTACGGATATCAAAATGTGTCAGAATCAAAAAGCTTACACCCCATTTCCANATGCCATTTTCTATGGCCTTTAATAAAAACCATCAAAACGGTAAATTGGTTGATTCAGTTTTAGAACATTATACTCGATCTCCGAACAGCACTTACGAGCACTCTAACCAAATTGGTTCAAAACCCCAATGCCACTGGTACACGTGTAATATGCCGCAAGCTGCAATTATGTGTAAGAGCCTACAACACCAGCACCATCAAATTTACCCTTTTCTGTAAGAGAAAACGCCTCAGCAATATACGCGGATCAAACGTTTGGATATAACGATTCATTTTTACTGCCCCTGGTGTTTTAAGATATGTCTTAATCAATGGCACTTGCATACAGATACTGGTGATACAATATGGGTATTTATTTTCCTGGTTTTCTTCATATAGCCTCTAGTGAAGTATATGTTTATTTTTGCTTTACCTGTACTTAAACACGTGACCTCACACGTGAGGCTGGTGCGTTATTTGACACGTACATAATCTGGCAGTTTATTCTTTTAATTAACCTGTAACTGCTTTATGTTATTTTCACCTGTTGACACGGACTAGGATACCCCTGTGCTGAGGAGTACAAATTAGTGGCAAGATACTGTCATGTCCACAGTTACTGGAAAATCTGAAGTTTGTTTTTGGAACTATATTGGCTTAACTAATATAATACTAATCTTCAAGGATACCATTTATTTATTTTGTAACATAAGAAGCAAAAATAATTATATGGGTACTTTTCGGGGTAAAACATACATAACATAGGTAAAGGGCTTTTAATTTGATGATAATTACTTTTAAATTACCCAGATAGTAATTGATTTATTTCGCTCTCTTTAAGGTGTTTTTTTTATGTTGATCTGCAAATAGACGCATGGTTGTCCCCAGTGTTTTAATGGCTTCTTACGTTGCATGAGCTAACACATACAACCCGCGCAAGCATAATAACAGAAGTAGACCAAAGTTTGAGTCATTCTATCAGAGATAACATGTTCTTTATGGAATCTCCGTGTCTAATGGTTTTATGATATCCTGTATATTTAGTGTATGTTTCTGCCCTAAACTGGGTACAATTTTCACAGAGTCTACAAGGAACTCCATCGGCTGGGAAATACTCCCATTTACGGCGAATCCGTCATTTAATTGCTGTCTTGACGCCAATACGTGTTCATCGATTTGTTCGCAGAAATCACCATGAAATCTTTTCAGACTCCGTATTCAGATTGCCTAATTGACTTGCCTTATATCAGAGATTACTGATAGTCTATAAATGTTGGATTGTCTTCCTCTGTGTGAACACCATATAGAACGTCTTGCTTCGTTTGAACTTTGGAAATTTCAGCCAATATTCATGGCATTTACTATAAATGGCAATAAAAAAATTCAACTTCAGTACAATTTCATTGATAAGTCAACGTCGGTAATTAATGGAAGTTCTGGGAAAACTGTGCTGCTTTGTGATTCTAATTCACCTCAAACAGAGGATGATTGTTATTTGATATCGACTTGCATATTGCTTTTCAAATCTCAGTTTGTATCGGTTCCCGTTCTGTGGAACTTACAATAGTTTACGATCTCAGCAGTCAATTATGAACAAAGAATGTTTGCTATCCGTGGTGACTTTTGGCTTTTAAAAGCGTGCTGCGTTACTTTTTCTTGGTTCTATAGCAAAGAATAACATTGTTTGTTCCGAGCTATCTTATTTTTGTTTACCAGAGGAAGCCGTGGACTTACAGGAAGAATATATGCTTTTTAAATATGAAAAAAAAGTTACTCGTTTTACTTATCGCATACAGTGGGTTTAAAGGTGAGGAGTCCGTAATTAAGGCTAGACAGTGGCTTGGGCGAAGATCACAATACGCGATTTGGGAATAATGTAATTTTTAAATACACACTATATATAGACTGTTGTTGATAGTTTTCTTGTTGATGTGCCTATGTAACAGACAAAAATAGTCGCTGTTTGGCAGCCAAACATTTATCTTCTAAGACACGCAATCATTGAAATGAATGAAAAGGAAGGATCAATATTCAACACAGTAGAAAGAAACCAACACTTGTGATCCATGAAGTGAGTAATATAATATTTACCAACCGCGTTCTTAAAAGAGGTGCATTGGACGTATTTATTTTTACTCGTTTTATAATTACAAGCTCAAGTCATTCTTGTTACTCCACGGTCTACAGTCAAACGTTGTCAACATATTCTATGCCAAAAGGATGGGTCTTCTTTATTGGGTTGTTTTTAAAGACTAATAACATGTATCTTCTTTCAAAAACACTATCAAAATCACTTATTCTAAGATCCTCGTGTTACGAGTTACCGCGCCGGATGTAAGCTCTGTAAAAGTGATTACGGCAAAATGAAACCGTCCGTAATTGCCAGAACAAAGCACTGTCTCCCTATCACTGTGCCCACATCAGTCTCGTACCTAGTGGCTTTAGGAGATAAACCCATCAATCATACGGTTTAACACGTAAACAAGTCGAATATAGCAGCAACCATGAGGTCATTATTAAAATATCGATTCATTGTCTGCTCGGCTGTTTTATTGATAGGCCGCATGAGGTGGGACGGGAGAGGGCAGGGCGGCCAGCTCATCGGTCAAATGCGGCAGTGCCTTCACATCATTAAACACCAAAGGATGAAGCAGAGTCCAGAGGCCATTGACGGAACATTTGCCCATTTTTATTGGAAGGCTAAAGGCAGTTTTACTATATAACCAGACAGTTATACATATAGGAACACATTTTCATCTTTCTAAGTCTGTAATAGACGTTCAAAGTTAAAACAATATTTTCAGATGGTAAAATGAACAGGTGCGAGTTGTTAGAAATAGATCAAATGTTTGGAAGAGAACATTTGTTCAACATACAGTTACATGTGTATATGTGTAACCATTTAATGGATCTTTCCCTTGAAAAGGAAACAGGTATGCCAACGTGTATTTCAATTAGTGTGAAAAATCAGTACTGAAATAATATAAGATAAAAAGAAACAAAAACAGCACCCCAGGAATATTGTGGTTGAGAAGATAGCTAATTCTTTAATACAAAACCAATACAAAAGCAATTTGGTTTCTAAACTCCATCAATTAGCTAGATATTAGCTTTGTCCAAATCTATAGTGTGAAGTAGACGAGTGGCATCCTAGTTACACTATGGATGTCTTTGACCACTTGTTGATGACATATTATAGTCCTCGTAGTTACGCAATAATCTTAATTTGAACAACAAACACTCTGAGATTGGATAAGTGTCTGGAGGACCGTGGTTTCAATCAAATTGTCTTCTACGTCAAGGGTTTCGTCTTACTTTACAAAGACTTCGGAAGTGAACGACTTTAGCAGAATTCCCTGCAGTACAGTAAACCAATTAGATGATGTATAGTTCAATACGTCGGAATGGATTCCAATTAAGGCTGCATGTGAAGCAAGGCATTTTTGTGTACTACAGTTTTGTCATTTCCATTATAAGGTGTAAACTTTTCATTGCATAGGTTCCGGGAATTGTGGTATATGACAACCGTGACATTTGGGTGAACGCCAGACTGAAGTTAAGAATCATAGCTTTCACCAGAATTATTTGCATATGCGCATTAATTAAAGAGATGAATCCTTAATTTGCCACTGAAATGTTTAAGTTTGAGGATTTTTCAGTATGTGCTATTAGTAAAATATGGTTTAATCTTCTGTCTGTTTGTGATTTAGGCATTCTTTTACTAACCTCATTTCACTCAACGAGTTTGTGTTTAAAAGGTTTCAGTGAAGCTGAGTCAATACACCGCGAGTCCCAACCACTCACCATCTGTCATTTATGAAACCATGTGCTCTGGTTTCAAAATCTTACTTCATTGTCAAATAATCCTCGGTATATTAAAAACACTTTTCATTGACTCATCATTTTTGTCAATCTTATATTGAAAGTATTAATCCTAAATGTGAAGCACAGCTTCTACCTGTACATGTGCCTCCAGGTGTGCAGCCTAAAAGAAGACATTCTCCTTCGGAAGCGGCACAGACAAATTCAACCATATTATACTCCATATCAAAGCCCCTTTTACCCTGGAGCACTTCCATACAGGGGAAGAGCAAAGGTATAACTTCCAGATATCAAGATAAATGTTCGCAGGAGAGGAGTGGCTTAGCTCCCTCAACAGGTGTAGAAATTATTTCAGTTCCTGGGTCAGGTGTGGCCGATTCAATTAACGGACACTTTACCACTGCATAGAATAGCGAGCTGTTAAGATAAACTTGAAAGAATGCCTTACAAGTTTTAACTGCAGAGCGTATAGTAAGACAAAGGATTCACTGACATGTAGTGCTCGATCGAATAATAAAAGGCATCTAAAATATAAGTTACTTCTAGATGAGAACTTGGAGATGCATATATCTGCTTTGTACGTTGAATGACTAATTCGTAGAAGGGTAACGAAATGATTCAAGTGCAGTACATGTGGAACAGCTTTTCTGTTTTCCGTTTGCTCTTATAATTACACACTTTTCAAAAAAAAAAAATACATGCTTTTCAAGACATTACCTTTTGTTGATGGCATGAAAGCTATTTTTGCTATACAAACTCATAGTAATATAATAATAATAATAATAATAATAATAATAATAATAATTTTTTATTATAATACAATATTGACCTCTCCACATACTATTCAGATAAACCCACGCTGCACGTTAAAACACGCCGTTCTGTCCAATATATCTTGAATACACACTGCATGTCATCTACCGGTAGTGGTGATGCAACCAAATAAGTACTAATACCTGTATATTGTTATTTTATCAGACAGTATTAATACCAATGATTACGGGGAAATTGCTGAAAATCAGTATAAGCCTTTGACGTACATGTACGTAGATATATGGTAGAAAAAGATTATTAAAACAGCGAAAGTAATACTACTAGAGATATTTAAGGCATTTTACGGATATCAAAATGTGTCAGAATCAAAAAGCTTAGACAAATATTTACTTGCGTACCCGATTTCAGACAGGACAGGAATATTCATGTCGATCTCAGCGTCTGGGATGCACCCTGTGGAATCATATTTTCACAGCCAAGTGCCGAAATAGATTGAAGTCAGCAGACAAATTAAGTCGCTGAGTTCACACAATCTTAGTCTATAATTAAAGCAAGCAAGCAAGCACTTCAACAAAACCTCACATGATGAGGTGCTAGGGAAGAACAGCCACGCTGCTAAATGTGCTAAATGGGGATTTAAAAAATGGTGAAGTGTAAACTCATGCGGTTTGTTCATCTTTACAGACGGTGTGGATTGCCGCACGTTATTTCTCTGCTAAGTGAAGTTAATGTATAAGTTATGTGCTTCCGCCAGTTTATTAGATAATGCGAGGAAATGGAGGCAATCCTCCTCGAGCGATTTTATTCCCATCTGATTAATGATAAATGGGTTCTCAAAGAGCCCCGGATTCCTGGCAATTAGTGCTGATGACGTCACAATAGCAGTCCTACGCTCTGTTGCTGCCAGTGCAGTGAGGCTTGAGAAACAAGCAATTACTACATTGAATTGCATGGGGCATTGATAAGCTTAATGCAATTGGAAATTTCTGGCAACAAAAACAATATTTGAAAGATATTAATTCCCTCATTAGACCTTGGATGTCGATAATGCCGTTTTAGATGATTAGTTCCAAACAGGCAATAATGACAGCCCGTTCTTCACTCCAACATCTTTCCTCCATTCAGTACTGCGAGATTGGCCAGCATCCAATAGGTGTGACGTTAACTACCATAGAACACATCTTGACTTACATGTACGTTGCCTGGCCTGATGGACCATGTGAAGCACACGAAGGTCAAATTATATAAACTGAAATATTTCACATCAGTGCTTTAACTGCTTGTGACGTGCTTCCCAAAATTGTGACGTTTTACATCTGCGTGCATTCTGTTACAACCCCATACCAATTTAGGACGCTAAGTGAACAACAATTGATTATGTATTTCCTGCCAATAGTTCAAAGGAAGCAGAGCGTCTTTTAGAAATCTATCGGCAGTTTGTGTCAAATGTAAGCGTGTATGATAACGCCTATTCGTGGTATGCTTTGTGAACATCAAGGGAAGCCAGAGCTGAAAGTTGTAGTATTGAAGTTTAATTGACTGATATTGGACTTCAGTTAAACTTCCATCCCGGATACAAATCTTTGATATGAATGTCGAGGATACAAGGAAAAGTGTTTTTACGTGAGGAGTGTATTAATTTCTAACGTTAACCGGTACTGAAAGCATATCAAAAACATAAGGGGTGATCAAAATGGTAATTATAAACCTTCGCTATAATAGAATACTATATATAGCTGTTATTGCAAGAATTTGAGGATGGTATTTGGACTATCCTAACCGTATGTCTCTTACACCGACACTCCTTGACGGTACTTTGCAAAATGGTGCAATTGTGTGCGTTGTGCTTAGTAGGGAGTCAAAGTATGTCTTCTTGACCCTTTTCAGAAGTGACATTACTACATGTATAATCACAAAGGCCTATTTCCTGATCACACGTTTATTTACAGTTCACGCGTCATAGAGAGCTTTCAGAACAGCGGACTAACAAATCCACGGATCAAATATGGCCGATCCACTTGAATGACTGTTACGTAATCCCGCGAAGTCTCTATTCCGTGTCTAATCGGGAATTAAGCGGCAAGCTTTTAAGTCAGTCAGCATATTTCAGCCGCTGTTCTGCTAGTCCGCTGTTCTGAATGCGTGCTTATATTTCCTTCCTGCTCCGACATCATCTTCCCTATAGCTCTCTCCCTTAGTTGGATTATTTCTGCGATTCATATTTAAATATATATAATCATGGTAGGCGAAGAATGCTTTTTACATGTATAAGTTATGGGGAAAATCAATTTATCGTTCTCTAAGGCAGACAATCCCATGAGACGTTGGAGCTCTCTTAGTCCCGTTAATAGTTCCAAATCTTTAATTTATATTGGTATGGAAATATACAAAATATCGACGATGCACAGAAACGCCTCATACATGTGTAATAGTTTCAAACAGTGCATATCCCACTTTACCACTTTGCTGAATATCATAAAGGTGTAATTGCGTAACACGAAGAAACGCATTAACAGAGGTTTTATTTTTATTCATTCATAACGTGGTGCTGTCCCTATAGATAGTGTTGGGGTGAAGGTCGCCATGCAGTCACCTGATGAAGAACGCGTGCCTTGTGTTGGGGATTAATTCTGCCCCGTGTTGTTGACTGTGGGTTGAAACATTAAGTGCACGGCATGGAAAAAATCTTTATTATCTTATAATCTTACACTCTGTTCTGCACTTTATTAACTCTTCTGGGAAATTCTGTGTGGATAACTCTCAACATATATAACGTTTTTGTTATTTTAAACTATATACAAATATTGCTTACATTACCAATTCATGAAGGACCCATAGTAACATACAATGTAGATTATCCGTACGGTCTCATCTGCAAACGCCATTCCAATAAAATTCTAGTCAACGAAACTTAAAGAATTCAAATATAATTTTTCTATTAAAACGTATTCCATTTGATATACTTAAATGTAATAAAACAAAAAACTTTCAAGGAACAGAACCTAAAGGACATAAAAGCTTAAAATAAGAAATATCCATCCACATTATTGTGCAACAAAAATTTTATGTCTCCTCCATCTCAGTGTACCACAAACTTTTATAGTCTCATTCATAGCAAGAAAGAAGGTAACAAGGAGTATTGATTGTTCGTGATTTGGCCAAACAAGGCCGCTTTTATTATATAACCCCTCTATCTATCCTGATCGTTTTTAACAATAATAACAATGTAGCAAATTGTTGCCTGTATTAAATGTTATGGCCTTAGGGATAAATATTATATATCAAATATTCAATAAGACTCATCATCCTAAAAATTATGATGCGACGAGTCAGCAAAAGTTATTATTTACCAACAATTTTGCACAAATTTCATTTGTGGGGTTGCAAAGAGATGTATGTCAGATTCTTATACGGCTGTTCCAATGACCTCTGCAGTATGCACAGATCAAAAATGGACCCGCAAGGCTTGCTGGGCCACTGTTTGTTATATTTAAAAGTAATCTGAAAATGAACCACTAAATCTTCGTGTGACAATGTCACATACTCTTATAAAGGTGACCCAATATCATCTGAACTCAGGAGAATGTAATATGGAACGACGAGACTTGATATGTGGCCGGTGGTCGGCATTGTAAACAAAAATTAATGTGCATGCAGTATGTGGTAACGATGATTAAATTATACAGGCGGGTAATTTATATGCTGAAACTGTAGAAAGAAGTGAGATGTACATCATTGGTGTAACCAGGGTATCGTAAAGTCGGGTTGTTCCGCATGTTCTGTATTCCATTCCTGTTTTCTATTATACACAATACTGTGAATACGGACATTCAGTAAATTTCGGTCCGTACAGCACACCAAATATAGCTGCTACCCTTGGGTCATAAAAACAAGTCTTGACTATGTTTTGTTTAAACAAAAAAGGTTGGCGATATAACCTCATCAACTTCAGGGCAATGCAGTGCCAATATAAATCAAACTTATTGCAAATAGTGCAAGAAAGGTCAAAATATTCTCAAAGGAGCCCAGTTAGGTTGTTGTATAGTGGTGTGGTTTACCTAAAGCTAGTTAGCAATGTTAGTAAAAAATTTGAGTTGGGATGGAAAAAAAGACTTGATAGTGTTTTTCTCACTTGTTTTAGCTACATATTTCAATTAAAATATGTATTTGTATGAGACCACTGTAGGCCTGCGCATATTACCCATCAACATGATGTAAAAAGGTACTAAAACCCATTATGTACGTTATATATGGGGAAACGCAGAAGATAAACAAAGCACGTGGAATAAATGTTCCTATACACATGTAGGTATTCTTTATATATTCTCAAGAGACATAAGTTGCAGCAAGAAAAACAAGTGATGCACGAAGCAAGGTAGTACAGTACAGAGCGTTCACTGGCTGTATTAAACTCTTGGGAACGCGGATATTGAGCTTTTGTACATGTTCTATGACCTTTAAGATGCAATCAGAAGGCACAATCTACATTTCCTCTCTAAGCCTGAGTCTCATAATTATATGTAACCAGATTTTATTTAAATTTTGTGATAGATTCATGGTGGATGGCAAACACTTCAACCGTTGTCAAAATGATTATTTTCTATATACTTTGAAGATGAATACCTTGGCATAATGTCTTCCAAATCGAGCTCTAACGGCTCCATACATGTATTCTTACAGGGTACATCTTATTAATGATATCGATGCAATGACCTTTCTGTCTGTCCAGAGAATAGGATTTTGGGTCGATTTCGGTAAATATTGGACTGACTACACGCTTTTGTGAGCGTACCTGTGACCGTGGGTTGAACGTGACTAGCCGTTCGTGTATCTGCTTGGAAATCATGAAAAAATCAACCATTCACAACCGTGCCCTAAAGTAAATGACACAGGTACGCTATGGACGCCGGGTTCCTAGTATGGGTGCACTGTGTCCCTGAAATACACACGGTAGGACAATTTCAGTTCACCGCTTTAGCAAATTAGTTCAAGATTTATGACTTTACTGATTGGCAGAACATTCTATCAAGCTCAAACAGCACATACCTGTACCTGTATGTACCTGTACAAGCAGATGTGCTTTAAAAATACAGACAAAAGGTGGTTGCAAATCCCTTCATGTAGTTCAGTGGTAGATGTGAAACTTATCTGATGACGTTCTCTTCTTTCTCTGACAAGAGTGGCACGTACTATACCTCACATAAAAATCGGCATTAAATCAGTACAGCGTGTATGTCTAGGGTGGTATACAGTCTTGGTATGTGTAACTTTTATGGCCATTGTGTAAATTAACTGTCTCCCTTTGAGGATAGAACCCAGCAGCCGTACGGGACTCTAAAAACTGTTAGGCCACACTTTTTTAGTTTTATGGATGACATCTTCTGGGGACCTCGAAGTCGGTGCGAGAGGGCGAAAAAAAGAAAAGCAGTCCAAAAAAAACTGCTTAAGTAAAGGAATGTTGTCAGTACACAGCTGGAAACACAAATTTACCACAGAAACAAGTATCAAACTAACAATATGTCTTTATCCATGCTCTGAAAATATTAAAGCATTGTGAATACTTTGTAGAAAGGTAAAAAAAGTCATGAATAGATATGCTGCATATTACCAAATCTATTTAGGGTTATTTTATGCATTTTGTTGGTATACCAATCAATAAAACAAACATTAAACAAACAGTGTGTCTTTATTTGTGCTCTCAGAATATTAAAGCATTATGAAAACTTCACAGAAATGTAAAAAAAAATAATAAATCATGCAAAGATATGCTTAATACTACTAAATCTATTAAAGGTCATTTCGGTCGATGCCGTTTTGTCTACTTTGACTGGCACGAAGCAGCCAAACTGTCGGGTGGCCTGTCCGACCTTCAGCACACCAAATACCTCGACGCCCTTGTCGACCCTATTTTCGCTACAAAAAAAACTGGTATGTGCTGCTTTGGACAGAATGTCACTGAAATTTTCCGGGCGATAATCGCTGGCCGCCGCCAGCCTTTCGTATAATTGTAGAAAGGTGATATCTCCATGCCTAATATCAATGCATACCAATCCAAAACGACGGCATGCGTCCTCTTCATGACTTTAATTGTCGTGTAATTTGACAGTAATCCTAGAGATGAATTTGACGGCAAAGCCATGTTTTCACGTGGCGATAATACGCATGCGCAGAAAGCTCATTTTCCGGCGAAATTCAAGAAGGGCGTTTGCGACAACCGACTTCGTTGGGGGTGATTTTTTTTTCTTTTTTTTTTTTATTGAGAACGGACGAAAATCGGTGCGCGCGCAGGATGTCATCCATAAAAATAAAAAATGTGGCCTTATATACAATTTTAATACTGAAGGGTCCTAAATATACTCTAGACGCAGTTTCTTGCACTGCATAGTCCTTAATTGCTTACATATTAGATTTAAAATGTTTTATGTTAATTCTCCATTCTATACAGCAGGGTCACACGTATTTTTTNATATTGGACTGACTACACGCTTTTGTGAGCGTACCTGTGACCGTGGGTTGAACGTGACTAGCCGTTCGTGTATCTGCTTGGAAATCATGAAAAAATCAACCATTCACAACCGTGCCCTAAAGTAAATGACACAGGTACGCTATGGACGCCGGGTTCCTAGTATGGGTGCACTGTGTCCCTGAAATACACACGGTAGGACAATTTCAGTTCACCGCTTTAGCAAATTAGTTCAAGATTTATGACTTTACTGATTGGCAGAACATTCTATCAAGCTCAAACAGCACATACCTGTACCTGTATGTACCTGTACAAGCAGATGTGCTTTAAAAATACAGACAAAAGGTGGTTGCAAATCCCTTCATGTAGTTCAGTGGTAGATGTGAAACTTATCTGATGACGTTCTCTTCTTTCTCTGACAAGAGTGGCACGTACTATACCTCACATAAAAATCGGCATTAAATCAGTACAGCGTGTATGTCTAGGGTGGTATACAGTCTTGGTATGTGTAACTTTTATGGCCATTGTGTAAATTAACTGTCTCCCTTTGAGGATAGAACCCAGCAGCCGTACGGGACTCTAAAAACTGTTAGGCCACACTTTTTTAGTTTTATGGATGACATCTTCTGGGGACCTCGAAGTCGGTGCGAGAGGGCGAAAAAAAGAAAAGCAGTCCAAAAAAAACTGCTTAAGTAAAGGAATGTTGTCAGTACACAGCTGGAAACACAAATTTACCACAGAAACAAGTATCAAACTAACAATATGTCTTTATCCATGCTCTGAAAATATTAAAGCATTGTGAATACTTTGTAGAAAGGTAAAAAAAGTCATGAATAGATATGCTGCATATTACCAAATCTATTTAGGGTTATTTTATGCATTTTGTTGGTATACCAATCAATAAAACAAACATTAAACAAACAGTGTGTCTTTATTTGTGCTCTCAGAATATTAAAGCATTATGAAAACTTCACAGAAATGTAAAAAAAAATAATAAATCATGCAAAGATATGCTTAATACTACTAAATCTATTAAAGGTCATTTCGGTCGATGCCGTTTTGTCTACTTTGACTGGCACGAAGCAGCCAAACTGTCGGGTGGCCTGTCCGACCTTCAGCACACCAAATACCTCGACGCCCTTGTCGACCCTATTTTCGCTACAAAAAAAAACTGGTATGTGCTGCTTTGGACAGAATGTCACTGAAATTTTCCGGGCGATAATCGCTGGCCGCCGCCAGCCTTTCGTATAATTGTAGAAAGGTGATATCTCCATGCCTAATATCAATGCATACCAATCCAAAACGACGGCATGCGTCCTCTTCATGACTTTAATTGTCGTGTAATTTGACAGTAATCCTAGAGATGAATTTGACGGCAAAGCCATGTTTTCACGTGGCGATAATACGCATGCGCAGAAAGCTCATTTTCCGGCGAAATTCAAGAAGGGCGTTGGCGACAATCGACTTCGTTGGGGGTGATTTTTTTTTCTTTTTTTTTTTTATTGAGAACGGACGAAAATCGGTGCGCGCGCAGGATGTCATCCATAAAAATAAAAAATGTGGCCTTATATACAATTTTAATACTGAAGGGTCCTAAATATACTCTAGACGCAGTTTCTTGCACTGCATAGTCCTTAATTGCTTACATATTAGATTTAAAATGTTTTATGTTAATTCTCCATTCTATACAGCAGGGTCACACGTATTTTTTATTTAGATTCAAGTACATTTGATTAAAACAGTGTCTTCGGCCATTACCTAATATACAGTACTTTAAGTACAATGGTAAGACTATATCAACAATTTGAACATATGGAAAGAACACGAAGAAGCCGCCCAGTGTGGACAGGATTAAGGGCCACACCAAACAACTGACGTGGTTTTTGAAATCTGAAGTAGCGACGGTTATATTTCACCTTTGGGGCATGTTTATTCTCCCACAAATTGACAGTAAAAGCATCGCAACCGCGCTTTTTATAGGTTTTATCTGGTAATTCACACTGAACTGCCATTTACTTAAATATGACAGACGATTTCCGCAGGTATTTGGAACATGTTTTGGTTATTTAGGGTGAGCGTTTTATCAGGATTATTCACGGAGGTGACTGTATCGTACGTCCCGCCTCCCAAGATACAACGAAATGTTTGCTGGACTCATTATTACTTTGAGAAAAGAACCATTCTGAATTCTAGGATACGTTTAATGTCAAGCCCACCTTACCTAACCCTTTGGAGGTGCCCCCCAACAGTACGTATATCAGACAAGCGAAACTAGACGATACCGCGTATTTGTTATAATCCTGTGTCTTACATATTACTGTGAATACAATATAGTGATAATACAATAATATTATCTTCGCCATTATACATACTGAATATCATCGGCAAAAAGTAACTCGTAGGTTTTGGAATATTACATGAAGACGCTGGACAGATTAGAATTTATTTATTTACAATTATAATTGGATTATTAATATTTAAGTGGAAGTTGCTGATGACTTGCTGATGATTAAGTGCTCGTATTAAGCACCTATTAAATTATTACTGAAAATGTTGGCAACCCTTCTGTTAACCATACCGTAGTCCGCTCCCTATTACATTGTATATGTGACACTGGTCTCATCTACTAATCCCAATACTCAGCCTAACTTGTACTTATCATATGGGACCCCTGACTTCATTCCTAAGACTACCATTCCTGTCACACCGGTACTCAACGCTGGGCTACGTAACGTCCCATTATTGTTTGATCCATTTTTCACCTAAAGAAAGAGTCTTCGTGTACATCACGATCACATGTAGACTAGGACACAATGCGGTAGAGGTGATACTGCAAATTTTGTGAGACATATTGCGGTTGTTGAGATTTCATTGCGGTTGTTGAAACATACCGAGTTCTTTTACTGCTCCGATTGCAAACCAGAATGTTCAATATATAACACATACATGCACTCAGCATAGTATTCGTTAAAATGTGTGTCTACCTCAATACCACCACCGGTAAGCGAATGTATTAATGATTAAATCCTAAATCCTAATTCCTACATTTACCTCAAGTATCAGATTGTGATTACTTAATCCACAATACAACATTTAGATGAAGGCCCACTGCGGATCACTGTATTATAACTATCTGCAAGGCACTGTAATATATTTTATACACCCCTGTTACTAGGTCAGTTGTATCAGTGTACGCAATTGAACTCGATCAGATAAAAGCGATAAAATATGTCACCGTGTCTGTATTGTACGTAGAGATAGCACTATTCTGCTGATATAAGGTGACTTTGAAGTGTCCTTGAACATTGAACGTCTCACCTGATCAGGCGTACGTGTCCTGAGAAACAGCACATCTAAATGGCGCCTGGAGGCGTGTACCTGCCACCAAGGAAAATATAACTGGAGAGAGTGCAGGTAAATTTCAGTCCAATTATATTGTCATTTATTATATAGGGAATATAATGTGTCTAATAATGAACTGGGTAGGTGATTGATGCAGTTTGTGTCTCTGTAGGGTGGTAAAACATTACCGTTTGTTCCCGAGTTTCTATTATAGTACTTACTCGTCATATACCTACTCTGTAATGTTTCAACTATAACTGCTTCCTAAAATTTATACCCCATTTCACATTTTCGTTTATTCCATAATTCACTATACATATTGAAGTCATGTTTAATTACATATCTAATTGTAAAGTGATATTTTCTTTTTTTCTTTTTTTTGTTTGTTTATTTTTTATTAGTTCGCTTTGTGTTTTCATTCCTACTGCACTCATTTCCATCTTGGTGATAAAAACTATTTTCACGTTAACCCAATAGAGAGGCGTCCTTATTAAATAATGAAGACGTTTCATAACTTTTCGTCATATCAGGACAGGTCTTATTGCATTTAGACATTAACACCCATACCTTACACTTCATGTATTTAAATAGAGTATACTGATATGTCTTACCTCTTTTACCAATTCTTTATCATTAATACAATGACTTTCATTGTCTGTTTTAAGATATTGGTCTGAGAAGCCATGTCTTTGTCCAAGATCCTAACGGAAGATTTCCTAACGTGCTGCATATGTTTTGAAAAGTTCAAAGACCCCAAGGTCCTCGGCTGTTCTCATACGTTTTGCCAACATTGTCTCCAACAACTTTTGGACAAAAATGTCCAAGGTCGACTTGGTTTCCCTTGTCCTATCTGTAGACGTCAGTGTGACCTCCCTAGGGGCGGTGTAAGCGGCTTACAAACAAACCATCTTCTGGTCAGCATCTCACACACACTTGGTCAAGTAGAACAAGCCAAAGCTGCCAAGAAATGCGAGGTATGTTGCTTGAAAAATGCACGCAATCCTCCGATGGCGACAAAACGCTGTTTGGACTGCGAGGAAAGTATGTGTGGAGATTGTTCTTCGGACCATGTGCTTCATAAGTTAAACCGTGACCACAAATTGTTCCCTGTCGACCAGTTTGACAGCGACGAATACGTGACAGAGCTGCGTGCCCGACAAAACATCCTTTGTGACCATAACAAGAAAGACCCCGTAGAAATCTTCTGTCCAATCTGTAAAAAGTTCATCTGCGTCGGTTGTATGGTTTTAGAACACAAGGAGCATGATTGCCTAAGAATCAACATTGCTGCTGACAAACGCAAGCAAAAACTAGAACTCGACATAAACCCCATCGAGAAGAAAAGTCTACTCTTCGATCAGTTTAAAACCGCTGCTGAAGACCAGAAAGCGTCAGTAGAAGAGGGAAGAAAGAAGGCAAAGAATCAAGTTAACCAGCAGTTAGAGCTAATGATTACGAAGCTCCGTCAATTTGCTGATGATCTTCTGGCAGAGATAGATGCCAAGTCAAACGCCAAGCTGGAAGTTTTAGATGGTTTAATTGCGACTGCTACCGCCGATCAAAACCAACTGGACGACGTTGTAGACTTCTCCAGAAAGCTCATAAATCATGGGAACGATATGGATGTCCTTCAAATGGCCTCCGCCTGTGAGCAAAGCAGCGAAAGCGTTCATACTCTCGACATCCCGACCCTGCCCGCAGCCATGACCCAGCTACAGCTTATCACCAACGACATGGAGGAGTGCGGTACCAATATCAACCGTTGCCTTGGAGACGTGGTTCCAGCTGTAAGTGGAAGACTTGTGACATCATTCAAAGTAGAATTGGCCAAGTCTCCAGAGGAGATGATCACTCATGTAACCAATGATACAAATGGTGATATCCTTACTGGTATTTGGTGTAATGATGACATGTCACGGAATAGAATCCACATCTACGATACCAACTTTGTCCTACAGGGCACAATTCCAAACCCAAAAGTAGCAGAAAATGGCTACTTTGCAGGGATTGCCATTGATGATGACGGCAATATCGTCACTAGATGTCAGGAGTCAAATGAAATCATCGTCTACACCAAGACAGCGGACCACGTGAGAACATTCCATAGTGAGTCACCTCAGGCAGTAGCAGTCAACAGCAAGNTTTGCACGTGGCGATAATTCGCATGCGCAGAAAGCTCATTTTCCGGCGAAATTCAAGAAGGGCGTTTGCGACAACCGACTTCGTTGGGGGTGATTTTTTTTTTTTTTTTTTTTTTTTTTCTTTTTTTTTTTTTGAGAACGGACGAAAATCGGTGCGCGCGCAGGATGTCATCCATAAAAATAAAAAAGTGTGGCCTTATATACAATTTTAATACTGAAGGGTCCTAAATATACTCTAGACGCAGTTTCTTGCACTGCATAGTCCTTAATTGGTTACATATTAGATTTAAAATGTTTTATGTTAATTCTCCATTCTATACAGCAGGGTCACACGTATTTTTTTTTTTTTTAGATTCAAGTACATTTGATTAAAACAGTGTCTTCGGCCATTACCTAATATACAGAACGCTATGTACAATGGTAAGACTATATCAACAATTTGAACATATGGAAAGAACACGAAGAAGCCGCCGAGTGTGGACAGGATTAAGGGCCACACCAAACAACTGACGTGGTTTTTGAAATCTGAAGTAGCGACGGTTATATTTCACCTTTGGGGCATGTTTATTCTCTCACAAATTGACAGTAAAAGCATCGCAACCGCGCTTTTTATAGGTTTTATCTGGTAATTCACACTGAACTGCCATTTACTTAAATATGACAGACGATTTCCGCAGGTATTTGGAACATGTTTTGGTTATTTGGGGTGAGCGTTCTATCAGGATTATTCACGGTGGTGACTGTATCGTACGTCCCGCCTCCCAATATACAACGAAATGGTCGCTGGACTCATTATTACTTTGAGAAAAGAACCATTCTGAATTCTAGGATACGTTTAATGTCAAGCCCACCTTACCCCTTGGACGTGCCCCCAACACCAGTACGTATATCAAACAGGCGACACCAGACGATACCACGTATTTGTTATAATCCTGTGTCTTACATATTACTGTGAATACAATATAGTGATAATACAATAATGTTATCTTCGCCATTATACATACTGAATATCATCGGCAAAAAGTAACTCGTAGGTTTTGTAATATTACATGAAGACGCTGGACAGATTAGAATTTATTTATTTACAATTATAATTGGATTATTAATATTTAAATGGAAGTTACTGATTACTTGCCGATAATTAAGTGCTCGTATTTTAAAGTACCTATTAAATTATTACTGGAAATGTTGGCAACCCTTCTGTTAACCACACCTGGCACTAAGCGTTCCAGGACTGATGTCGTAAATATTTTGATGTCGTTGTCCCGGTGTGACAGGAATGGTAGACCGCTAGAAGCCGTAGTCCGCTCCCTATTACATTGTATATGTGACACTGGTCTCATCTACTAATCCCAATACTCTGACTAAGCCTAACTTCTACTTATCATATGGGGCCCCTGACTTCATTCCTAAGACTACCATTCCTGTCGCACGTAACGTCCCATTATTGTTTGATCCATTTTTCACTTAAAGAAAGAGTCTCAATGCAGACACAATGCGGTAGAGGTGATACTGCAAGATTTGTGAGACAGATTGCGGTTGTTGAGATTTGATTGCAGTTGTTGAAACATACCGAATTCTTTTACTGCTCCGATTGTAAAGCAGAATGTTCAATATATAACACATACATGCACTCAGCATAGTATTCGTTAAAAGGTCTGTCTACCTCATTACCACCACCGGCAAGCGAATGTATTAATGAATAAATCCTAAATCCTAATTCCTACATTTACCTCAAGTATCAGATTGTGATTACTTAATCCACAACACAACATTTAGATGAAGGCCCATTGCGGATCACTGTATTATAACTATCTGCAAGGTACTGTAATATATTTTATACACCCCTGTTACTAGGTCAGTTGTATCAGTGTACGCAATTGAACTCGATCAGATAAAAGCGATAAAATATGTCACCGTGTCTGTATTGTACATAGAGATAGTACTATTCTGCTGATTAAGATGACTTTAAAGTCTCCTTGAACATTGAACGACTCACCTGACCAGGTGTACATGTTACTAGACACAGCACATCTAAACGGCGACTTGGGGCGTGTACTTGCAACCAAACGAAATATAACTGGAGAAAGTGCAGGTAAATTTTAGTCCTACTATATTGTCATTTATTATACATAGGGAAGATAATGTATCTGATAATGAACTGGTTTGGAGGTTGCTGCAGTTTGTGTTTCTGAAGGGTGGTTAAACATTACCGTTTGTTCCCACGTTCGCACCGTAGTACTTACTCGTCATATAACTATCTTGTAATGTTTCAGTTACAATTGCTTTTTAAAATTTATATCCCATTTCATATTTTCATTTATACCATAATTCACTCTACATGAAGTCATGGTTAATTACATATCTAATTGTAAAGTGATATCTTCTTTTTTTTGTTGGTTTGTTTATTTTTTATTAGTTCGCTTTGTGTTTTCATTCCTACTGTACTGATATCCATCTTGGTGATAAAAACTATTGTCACGTTAACCCAATAGAGAGGCGTCCTTCTTTAGTATAATGAAGACGTTTCATAACTTTTCGTCATATCAGGACAGGTCTTATTGCATTTAGACATTAACACCCATACCTTACACTTCATGTATTTAAATAGAGTATACTGATATGTCTTTACCCCTTTTACCAATTCTTTATCATTAATACAATGACTTTCATTTGTCTAATTTAAGATATTGGTCTGAGGAGTCATGTCTTTGTCCAAGATCCTAACGGAAGATTTCCTAACGTGCAGCATATGTTTTGAAAAGTTCAAAGACCCCAAGGTCCTCGGCTGTTCGCATACGTTTTGCCAGCATTGCCTCCAAGACCATTTGGACAGAAACTTTAAAGGTCAGCCTGGCTTCCCTTGTCCTATCTGTAGACATCAGTGTGACCTCCCTAGGGGCGGTGTTAGCAGTTTACAAACAAATCATCTTGTGGTCAGCATATCACACACACTTGGTCAAGTAGAACAAGCCAAAGCTGCCAAGAAATGCGAGGTATGTTGCTTGAAAAATGCACGCAATCCACTGATGGCGACAAAACGTTGTTTGGACTGCAGTGAAAGTATGTGTGGAAATTGTTCTTCTGACCATGTGCTTCATAAGTTAAACCGTGACCACAAATTGTTTCCTGTCGACCAGATAGACAGCGACGAATACGTGACAGAGCTGCGTGCCCGACAAAACATCCTTTGTGACCACAACAACAAGGACCCCGTAGAAATCTTCTGCCCAGTGTGTAAAATGTTCATCTGCGTCGGTTGTATGGTTTTAGAACACAAGGATCATGATTGCCTAAGAATCAACACTGCTGCTGACAAACGTAAGGAAAAACTAGAACTCAACATAAAACCTATCGAGAAGAAAAGTCTACTCTACGATCAGTTTAAAACCGCTGCTGAAGACCAGAAAGCATCAGTAGAAGAGGGAAGAAAGAAGGCAAAGAATCAAGTTAACCAGCAGTTACAGCTAATGATTACAGTGCTCCGTCAATGTGCTGATGATCTTCTGGTAGAAATAGATGCCAAGTCGGACGCTAAACTAGAAGTTTTGGATGGTTTAATTGCGATTGCTACCGCCGACCAAAACCAACTGGACGACGTTGTAGACTTCTCCAGAAAGGTAATAAACCATGGGAACAATATGGATGTCCTTCAAATGGCCTCCGCCTGTGAGCAAAGCAGCGAGAGCGTTCATACTCTCGACATCCCGACCCTGTCTGCAACCATGACCCGCCTACAGCTTATCACCAAAGACATGGAGGAGTGGGTTACCAATATCAACCGTTGCCTTGGAGACGTGGTTCCTGCTGTATGTGGAAGACTGGTGACATCGTTTAAAGTAGAATTAGCAAAGTCTCCTGAGGAGGTGCTCAGTCATGTGACCACTGATGCAAATGGTGACACCCTTGTTGGTGTTTTTTGTAATGTTGAAAGATCAGTGAATAGAATCCACATCTACGATACCAACTTTGTCCTACAGGGCACAATACCAAACCCAAGAGCAGCAGAAAAGTATGCCTTTGCCGGGATTGCCATTGATGATGACGGTAACATCGTCACTAGATGTCTTGGATCAAATGAAATCATTGTCTACGCCAAGACAGGAAACCACGTGAGAACATTCCACAGTGAGTCACCCGAAGCTATAGCGGTCAACAGCAAGGGTCACTATGTGGTGGCCGGTCGTAATAATCTGACTGTGCACCACAAGGATGGCAAGGTCCTGCAGACGACACCAGACCCTGGAGAGGGTAAATATTTCAAACGCATCCAATGTAAAGTGAATGATGACGTCATCGTCACAGATCCAGGGGATCATCACATCCGCGTATATGATCCCACTCTCCAGCTTAAATATAGATATGGTACCCTGGGTGATGGGGATGGACAGGTGAACCTTCCAGGCGGCACTTTCTGCATGGATAATGGAGATATAATTCTAACAGACCTCAAGAACCATCGTCTACACCTGGTGTCACCAGATGGGAAATTCAGACAGTTTCTTTTAAGCAAAGAAAATGGGCTTGATGGACCAAAAGATGTTGCAATTAATCGTCTCGGACAACTAGTCGTTGGGGAAAAGACAGGCGAGATTAAAGTCTATCAATTATGACTGATTGCCAGCATACCAAGTTAACAAGGAACTACGGAAATATTGTGTTTGTAAAAACGAAAAATAGAGAAACTGGATATTTCATAACTTAGCAGTTCATATGTTATTGCCACTTGAATCATGAACGCATTGGTTGTATATAAAGACGAGAATTGTTAGCTGTGATTAAACAGTAACATGGCAGAATATGGAGTATTTGTGTGCAGCGTATATTGTTATAATACAAACATTTACTGTAGCCTGATTAAAATAGGAAATCCTAATTGAAAAAAAAAAATAATAAAACTATTCCATCACAGAATAGACTCTAATTGTGTGCCAACAATACTTTATAATACAAATATTTTAATGATTATACTAGAAAAACTTATCTGAAAAATAATCATATAATATTGACACTTAATATTCTCAGAAAAGGAAACATCTGGCAGGGTAATATGATTGAGAATATGGCAATATTTATTCTGTTACAAGGACTAGTGTGTGTATCACCTCTTCATCATCTGCCTTTTAGGTTTATATAATTGTTGTTCTCAGTGAAATAAATTTTGATGATATTGGTACAATGCATTCATCAAAGACGTTTGATATAAATTTTACGATTGGTAAAATTAGGTTATGCTTTGATTTATACTTAAAACTCTCAGAAAATTTAAGTATTAATAGTTAGGCCTAAATAGTCAAAAGGTTGAGATTGTACCGTTACATGCGTTGGAATAAAAATAAAGGAATTACATTAAGATCAAATTCAGTCCGGAATGAAACGCTGACTTTTAAAATTTTAATAAAAGATAAATGAATAAAAATGTTTCGGAATTGATCACTCTTGAAATTGGATTGGTTATATCTTGGTTTTCTTTGTGTTCTGGAAGTTATGAGGTAATTTTGCTTATCCTTTGTCGTTTTTTATTATTGGTAGGAACGGTGATTATATAATGTTATTACTACATTATGTTATCACCACATAATGTTGAATGTTAATTATAAATAACTCTGATACTGGAACTTATATTTAACAACAGAAATTATGATAATTATTATGATAATTGCCAACGGTTTGTGCAGCAGGAGCGAAGTGCAAACGCTCTGTCAAGTGCTCATCTATGAAAGAAATCTGTAACACATGACAAAGCTAGGTTAGTGTACGTTTGACTAATATCGCGCCAGTAGCTAAATCGAGGCTGTTAGGGGGAAGGGGATCGTGCTTCATTCAGATCTACTCGACCAATCAGATCGGACAAGAGTGACTTGTAGTTTACTGTGCGTCATTCTGTAACTAGGTCGAAAAGAAAACCACACTTACCAGTCGAATGTGGCCGTGAATGTCGTCAAGACCCCGTGTGAAAGGTAAAGGTAGTATATATATCATTTCTAATAAATATAGGTAATAATGTAACTGTTCATATCTACATTAGTGTACCGGTAACAAGGTGTAACAATAAACACTGGGTATTTTACATAGCACAGCACTTTCTTTTTTGCTGTTAAAGATTGCGTCTGTTTATCACGTGCTCTGAAAGTTGCATGACCTTTCACTCAACAGCTACACGTATTAAATTTCACCAGTATTATGCATCCTTTCATCGCCCCTGATGTTGGGCATTTTAATTTGATGGTAAACATTGTATTTTAAATAAAAAAGAGAAAAGGTGAAGGGCATTGATTGATTTCCGTCCACATTTCAAAGGTAAACACAGACATATCAATTACGCCGGGGCAGATCCAGGGTATTCAGAACTGAAGGACCAGAAAAAAGATTGATTTGTATTATTTGTACATTATTCCACCAATTGAATGTGCTATAAGCATTTCAGCTTCTTTATGTAAGGTCACTGTTTGTGTGTTTGTGGTAACAAATGTCCCCTCAGCCATTCAGTATTGGAAAGCCCACTGAAATCTTCCGACAAATAAAGTGTTGAGAAAGGCCAGAACCCCCTGAAAAATATTTTAAGTCTATGTCACCACTTGTCCCTGTCCTCTCCTGCACCCATAGAGTTATTTTGAAGAAACTTCAATTCTCTTTGAATAAAAGAAGCGTGCAAAGCGTGTATTCATGACTAAACCCGGTAAATGCAACCACATTGTTTCAAATAATATACATTCAGTATACATGTACATAGATCTGGGCCGTAACTTTAAAACATCGCGTATTGCCAATAGTGATATCACATAGACCCCATTTCCAGAGATTAGATCGATCTACTTTAGATCGACCTAACTCCCTGGGGGTTCACGCTAAATAGCTGTCAGCCGGGCGGACACGAAAGTTAATTACCCTCTTACAGCTTGTAGTAGGCGGGACGGACATTTAAGCCGGATTATCAGACAGTAATCTAGTGAGACTCCCTGCGGTGATAGATCGATCTAAAAGCTCTGGGAATACAGCCAAAGAGGCTACAGTGTATTATATGGGGCGAGTATGGGCGTGCTATGGAATCAAGACGCTTGCGCTGAGTCGGGGCCCTGTTTATCATTGTTTTAACTAATTAGAAATAAGCTAGCGAAATAATTGTTTATTCAAGAGGAACTTTACTAATATCAGTCTAGCAGCTTAAATCATTAAAAACCAATTTATTTTTTCTGCTCTCACACATAAAACCTAAAATGGCTGAATTTTAAACCTTCGTTACTGTCTCTCGCATCACCATATTATGTTATCCAATCCAAGTTATTTTTACGAAGTAGAACTTCACAGGAAGCGATCATGATGTCTTACGTCTCAGAAAATGTCTGGAATGTTAATTTTAAATATCTTAATAAATAGTTGGGACAATTGTTGCAGTGTGGCGGGTTTTTAAAAAATGAAAAATAAAATGTAACCACTGATGATTGAATTTTCAAAGTGAGTAAAACGTTTCCGCCTCTGGACGTTTTGCATTTGTGACATTTTTGGAGTTAGACATTGAATTATTTTTTATTATTCATGGTTCGTGTGGGACCCTAAAATAATCGAACATAGTTTGTAATCTGTTCACTTAATATTTTAAGAGCATACCTGTGACCTCATTTGCACCTATATATTGGGTTAGTATGCATATCGTGATGACGGGAAATGAATGCTTCCTCCATTATCAAATCTTTGTCAATGATTCGATGTCTTTCATTTCTGTATTTAGATATTGGTCCCAGGAACCATGTCTCTATCCAAGGTCCTAACAAAAGATTACCTGACGTGCAGCATATGCCATGAAAAGTTCAAAGACCCCAAGGTCCTCGGCTGTTCGCATACGTTTTGCCAACATTGTCTCCAACAACTTTTGGACACAAATGTCCAAGGTCGGCCTGGCTTCCCTTGTCCTATCTGTAGACGTCAGTGTGACCTCCCTTGGCGCGGTGTAAGTGGTTTACAAACAAACCATCTTCTGGTCAGCATCTTACATACAATTGATCAAGTGGAACAAGCCAAAGCTGACAAGAAATGCGAGGTATGTTGTCTGAAAAATGTCCGCAATCCACCACCCGCCACAAAACGCTGTTTGGACTGCGAGGAAAGTATGTGTAGAGATTGTTCTTCAGACCATGTGCTTCATAAGTCCAGTCGTGACCACAAATTGTTTCCTGTCGACCAGATAGACAGCGACGAATACGTGACAGAGCTGCGTGCCCGACAAAACATCCTTTGTGACCATAACAAGAAAGACCCCGTAGAAGTCTTCTGTCAACGGTGTGAAATGTACATCTGCGGCATTTGTATGTTTTTGGAACACAAAGATCATGATTGCCTGAGAATCAAAACTGCTGCGGACAAACGAAAGGAAAAACTAAAAATCCACGCCAAACCCATCGAGAAGAAAGGTCTACTCTGCCATCAGTTTAAAACCGCTGCTAAAGACCAGAAAGCTTCAGTACAAGAGAGAGGAAAGGAGGCAAAGAAACAAGTTAACAAGCAGACAGAGCTAGTTATCAAGATGGTCCGTCAACGTGCTGCTGATCTTCTGGAAGAAATAGATGCCAAGTCGAACGCCGTACTAGAAGTTATAGATAATTTAATTGCAACTGCTACCGCCACCCAAAACCAAATAGACGACGCTGTTGATTTCTCGAGAAAACTCATTAACCATGGCAGCGATATGGATGTCCTGCAAATGGCTTCCGCCTGTGAGGAAAGCAGCAAAAGCGTTCAGACTCTCGACATCCCTACCCTGCCCGCAGCCATTACCCATGTCGACCTACAGATTATCAACAACGATATGGAGGAGTGCGTTACCAATATCAACCGTTGCCTTGGAGACGTGGTTCCTGTCGCAAGTGGAAGACTGTTGACATCGTTCAAAGTAGAATTGGCCGAGTCTCCAGAGGAGATAATCAGTCATGTGACCACTGATACAAATGGTGACATCCTTATTGGTATTTGGTGTCAGAAAGACATGTCACGGAATAGAATCTACATCTACGATACCACCTTTGGCCGACAGGGCACAATACCAAATCCAAGAGCAGCAGAAAAGTATGCCTTTGCCGGGATTGCCATTGATGATGACGGTAACATCGTCACTAGATGTCTTGGATCAAATGAAATCATTGTCTACACCAAGACAGGAAACCACGTGAGAACATTCCACAGTGCGTCACCAGAAGCAGTAGCGGTCAACAGTAAGGGTCACTATGTTGTAGCTGGTAACAGTACTCTGACTGTGCACCACAAGGATGGCAAGGTCTTGAAGAAGACACTAGACCCAGAGAGCAATTGTGTCAAATACATCCACTGTAACGTGAATGATCAGGTTATCGTCACAGATCAAGGAAATGATCACATCCGTGTATACGATTCCACTCTCCAGCTTAAATACATATATGGTACCAAGGGTGATGGGGACGGCCAGGTGAACGGTCCAGGTGGCACGTGCTGTTTGGATAATGGAGATATTATTTTAATAGACCTCAACAACCATCGTCTACACTTAGTTTCTCAAGATGGAAAGTTCAAGCAATTTCTTTTAAGCCAAGAAAATGGACTTAACTGGCCGAGAGATGTTGCTATAAATCGTCTCGGACAATTGGTCGTTGGGGAAAAGACAGGCGAGATTAAAGTCTATCAATTATGACTTATTATACCAAGCTACCAATGGACTATGAAAACATTACGTTTTTAAAAATAGGCATTTTAACATGTAGTTAGTTAGCAGGGTCGAGTAGCTCATGTTTCAAATGGTTCATGAACGTTTTGTTTCAGTAACGATATTTCGGCATATTCGTTGCACATACACGCAAGGGGGAGAACTGTTAGCTGTGACTAAACAGTCACACGGCAGAATATGAGGTATTTGTGTGCAACGTATATTGTTATAATTCAAACAATTACTGTAGTTTGATTATAATGGGACGTCCTGATTGAAAATGAAAATGTTATTATCACAGTATAGGAACTTACTGCGTGTCACGTATATATTGTAATACAAATATGCACTGTTTCTCAATTATACTGGAAAACCTGAACGAAAAATATGATATTGAAATAGTTATTCTCAGGAAAAGAAACATCTGGCAGAGAAATTAAAATGAGAATATGACAATGTTTACATTGTTACAAGGACTAATGCGTGTATCACTTCTCTATCATCTGCTATTCAGTTTCATATAATTATTGTTGCCTGTAAAATAATTATATTATAATGGTACATTACATTCATCAAAGACGTTTGTTATTAATTATACCGGTTTAAATATAGGTTATGCTTTGCGTTACTATTATACCTTGGTTTACTAATCTCACATTGATATTGGATTATCAGTAATAAAAGAAGTACCATCGGAGTAACTTATAATTATGTTTATTATAAATATTAAGTTTCTTTTAAAAATTGCAAGGAAAAGTTTCAAGTTGTACAGATACATAAGTTTGAACAAAAATGATAAAACATTTACATTACGTTTACTAGTACATAAAATAAAGTATTTATAAGATCAATTGAGTTCAAAGTTAAACACAGATATTTAAAAGTTTGATAATTGTTTTACTAGTACCAGTACCCTAGTAGATGTACCATTTGCTGTATTATTTTAAGTGTGCTCCTACATGTACAGTATATACCAGTGTAACAAAACTGTATGAGGGTCCTTGTAACAGAAAGTCCGTACCCCATTTAGTTATAATGGTTAGGGTTAGTCTGACCTAAGTGGGTCAAAATCTAGGGCGAGGCTTACCGAGGCTTATATGGAGGACGGATTTTCTGTTACACGAACCGTCAGTTTCGTGACACCGACCCTGGCGCTGTATTGCAGTAGATGTGCCTTGTCTCATACATTGCACATTGAGTTTGTTGAGGTTTTTCATCCACATAAAAATACGCATTTTTATTCCTTTGCTCAGTAATCATACAGCAGTTTATATGAGAATAAAAAGATCATAAAACGGTTTGATATTTGGAATTCAAATGCTTTGTCAGGTTTTTATCTATGGCAGAACGCTGTCACGTGGAGGTCAGTGAACGTCTAAATAGTATCGCGTCTTTACAGTCAGTAATTAAAACGAGGTTCTCGGGGGGAGGGGTATCGCGCCTCATTCAGCACTTCTCGACCAATCAGGTAAGACAAAAGTGCCTTGTTATGTTTACCTGCATGAAGGTCGCGATAGATGGGAAAGCCAAACCTACGAGTCGAACACATTTCGTCACAGCCCAGTGTGAAAGGTGAGCGATTTTATATTTCGTTTCTCATACGTGTAGGTTACATTTAAACGGTTCACTTGCATTTGAGACATAGCCTATCCATACAAATGATATAATCCGATAAGTGTAAAAAACACTGCGTATTTAAAGAACACAGAGGCGCCCTCTCGCCAACTGAGTTGCTTTCACTTTCGACTGATTTATAACACATATCTGCTTTTCACTAAAAGTTGGCTGACATTTTAACAACTATACGTACTTAATCAACAACACACACCCTCTCATTGCTGTATATATTGGCCATTAAAGTCGATGAATTTAACTACTAGTAAGTGTCAGAAGGTAACTAGGTGGTGACGATGGGTAACCATAGCATATCCCCGCACTTTGCCATATTGCCAAAATAGGTCACCCCAGGGACCCCATCCCCTTGGATATTTATGCTGCTGCCTAAGTCTTGATTATTAGAAATATAAACATCATGGCAACAAAAAGGTAAGAAATCTGTTTTCATGTATGGCATCCTGAAAATACCGGTAGGTCAATCAATTCCTTGAGTTCAAAGCTCATCACTTCCATAGTCTCGGAGTAGGAAGATGCAAATAACAAGTCATTCTATACATATAGAAGGACCCACCTAATATCAGAATAATAGCTATTACTGCCGTTTTGTGGTAAAACAGAATATATTATATTTCTAAGAATTGTTCACAACGTTTTATTGTGAAATATAGATACAAACGAATAATTAAATTATGTGCGACCCTCTTAAAGATAATTAGAGCGATATACATCTAATTTGTCTTACTAAGAGTTCATGTCCCTCGCGATCGAGCGCATCAAAGTATCACTCAACGAGGGTTTTTAAGTAAAGTCTTTTATATTGATGGGAATCAGACAATTTACAGTAATGTATATTTAACCGAACAATTAGCTTACAACTTGTGAAGTCAAATATTTACAAAGGATTTATAGTAAAGTACATACACAGCACAGGAATGAAGCCCACTTGGCTTTAAGACACTTGCTTTCACAAGATTTTTTGCAAGAACCAGCAGCTATAGTTACATATTATTATACGATGTGGTGTGCAGGCCCGTTGTGATAATAAAGCGCGCGAGGTTTTGTGATATTGGCAAAAGTTGCCATTGATTCTTTAAGTGAAAGAAAGTATAAGTTGGGTGTTGTTTGCGGGACCCGCTTGATTTCTATTCAAATTGAATTTCTATTCAAACTGAATTTTGCGTCATGTAGAAATGGCATTCAATTCGCTTAAAAGCTGGATACAAAGGACACTCGTTCTGAGTACACAATCGTAAATCGTAAGATCAGAGGTTATGAATGAAGTGTTTTATGCGAACACCGACAAAAGCACAAAATTAAATGGAGTCAACCCTAATCTTACACGCTAAGTTAATTGGTTAATTGGTTTCTGACCACTGATTCCTTTTGTCAGAGAACATCTATCGTTTTTTTTTTTTTTTACACATTTCATTTTATTTTTCATTTCATTTTTATGCACCTTTCATTATAACGAAATGTTGTACAATGAAAAGCCTCAATTACAAAATCTTCATAATTAATTCAATATCTTTTATTTTTCTATTCTTAGATATTGGTCCCAGGAACCATGTCTCTGTCCAAGATCCTAACGGATGATTACCTAACATGCAGCATTTGCCTTGAAAAGTTCAAAGATCCCAAGGTCCTCGGCTGTGCACATACCTTTTGCCAACATTGCCTCCAAGACCATTTGGACAGAAATTTCCAAGGTCAGAGTGGCTTCCCTTGTCCTATCTGTAGACGTCAGTGTGACCTCCCTGTGGGCGGTGTAAGAGATTTACAAACAAATCATCTTCTGGTCAGCATATTACACACGATTGATCAAGTAGAACAAGCCAAGGCTGCCAAGAAGTGTGAGGTATGTTGTCTGAAAAATGTACGCAATCCACCACCCGCCACAAAACGCTGTTTGGATTGCAATGAAAGTATGTGTGGAGAATGTTCTTCAGACCATGTTCTTCATAAGTTAAACCGTGACCACAAATTGTTTCCCGTCGACCAGTTTGACAGCGACGAATACGTGACAGAGCTGCGTGCCCGACAAAACATCCTTTGTGACCATAACAACAAGGATCCCGTAGAAATCTTCTGCCCGAGTTGTAAAAAGTTCATCTGCGTCGGTTGTATGGTTCTAGAACACAAGGATCATGACTGCCTAAGAATCAACATTGCTGCTGACAAACGCAAGGAAAAACTAGAACTCGACATAAAACCTATCGAGAAGAAAATTCTACTCTACGATCAGTTTAAAATCGCTGCTGAAGACCAGAAAGCGTCAGTAGAACAGGGAAGAAAGGAGGCAAAGAATCAAGTTAACAACCAGGTAGAGCTAGTTATTAAGGTGGCCCGTCAACGCGCTGCTGATCTTCTGGAAGAAATAGATGCCAAGTCAGACGCCAAACTAGAAGTTTTAGATGGTTTAATCGCAACTGCTACCGCCGATCAAAACCAACTGGACGACGTTGTAGACTTCTCCAGAAAGCTCATAAACCATGGGAACGACATAGATGTCCTGCAAATGGCCCCCGCCTGTGAGCAAAGCAGCGAGAGCGTTCATACTCTCGACATCCCGACCCTGCCTGCAGCCATGACCCAGCTACAGCTTATCACCAAAGACATGGAGGAGTGTGTTACCAATATCAACCGTTGCCTTGGAGACGTGGTTCCTGTCGTGAGTGGAAGACTGGTGACATCATTTAAAGTAGAATTGGCTAAGTCTCCTGAGGAGGTGCTCAGTCACGTGACTACTGATTCTGATGGTGATATCCTTATTGGTATTTGGTGTCAGAATGACATGTCACGGAATAGAATCCACATCTACGATACCAACTTTGTCCTACAGGGCACAATTCCAAATCCAAGAGCAGCAGAAAAGTATGCCTTTGCCGGGATTGCCATTGATGATGACGGTAACATCGTCACTAGATGTCTTGGATCAAATGAAATCATTATCTACACCAAGACAGGAAACCACGTGAAAACATTCCACAGTGAGTTACCAGAAGCTATAGCGGTCAACAGCAAGGGTCACTATGTTATAGCTGGTAACAGTACTCTGACTGTGCACCACAAGGATGGCAAGGTCTTGAAGAAGACACCAGACCCAGAGAGTAAATGTGTCAAATACATCCAATGTAACGTGAATGATCAGGTTATCGTCACAGATCAAGGAAATGATCACATCCGTGTATACGATTCCACTCTCCAGCTTAAATACAGATACGGTACCCAGGGTGATGGGGACGGACAGGTGAAGGGTCCAGGTGGCACGTGCTGCTTGGATAATGAAGACATTATTTTAATAGACCTCAACAACCATCGTCTACACTTAGTTTCTCAAGATGGAAAGTTCAAGCAATTTCTTTTAAGCCAAGAAAATGGACTTAACTGGCCGAGAGATGTTGCTATAAATCGTCTCGGACAATTGGTCGTTGGGGAAAAGACAGGCGAGATTAAAGTCTATCAATTATGACTTATTATACCAAGCTACCAATGGACTATGAAAACATTACGTTTTTAAAAATAGGCATTTTAACATGTAGTTAGTTAGCAGGGTCGAGTAGCTCATGTTTCAAATGGTTCATGAACGTTTTGTTTCAGTAACGATATTTCGGCATATTCGTTGCACATACACGCAAGGGGGAGATTGTTAGCTGTGACTAAACAGTCACACGGCAGAATATGAAGTATTTGTGTGCAACGTATATTGTTATAATTCAAACAATTACTGTAGGTTGATTATAATGGGACGTCCTGATTGAAAATGAAAGTGTTGTTGTAAAGTTTTAGAATTCGAGGACGAATTCTTTTGAAGAAGGGGTGTATGTTGTAAAGTTTTAGAATTCGAGGACGAATTCTTTTGAAGAAGGGGTGTATGTTGTAAAGCAAATTACTTACACTTTCACTAATTACAGATAGCAATTAAAGCGGAATCAAAAGAGTAAAAAGACAAAGAGTTATTGAGTGTAAGTTAAGTTTCTCCAAGAGTCAACAAGTGTAGAACATGTTTTTAGTGTCAGAAAAAGATGGAAAAGGTCAAAGTCAGTAACAGTTAATGTGATTGGTTAATTTCATAACATATAATAATTTTGATCATCTATTTATCACATGATAACTGAGTTTTGGACAAGATCCAAGTATGAGTAATCCAAATAATATTTTAGATATCTTTAATTGAAAACAAGTCTCTAATGGATTACCTAATAAGGAAATGTTGCATAGTGACTTGCAACATGAGAATGGAAAATATTTTGTAATCACGCAAAGACAATGGAAAAGAAAACAAGTAAATGCGTGATTAGTACGGAGAAATTGAGTATAAATATTTGTGAAGTTGTATGAAGAGTGAGTCGGTGAATAAACGTTCGGAAGCTCCAAACTGTTGTCGTCATTACTAACTATAACAGTGTTATTATCACAGTATAGGAACTTACTGTGTGTCACGTATATATTGTAATACAAATATGCACTGTTTCTCAATTATACTGGAAAACCTGAACGAAAAATATGATATTAAAATAGTTATTCTCAGGAAAAGAAACATCTGGCAGAGAAATTAAAATGAGAATATGACAATGTTTACATTGTTACAAGGACTAATGCGTGTATCACTTGTCTATCATCTGCTATTCAGTTTCATATAATTATTGTTGCCTGTAAAATAATTATATTATAATGGTACATTACATTCATCAAAGACGTTTGTTATTAATTCTACCGGTTTAAAAATAGGTTATGCTTTGCGTTACTATTATACCTTGGTTTACTAATCTCACAAAAAATTATTGGATCATCAGTAATAACATAAAAAGAAGTACCATCGGAGTAACTTATGTTTATTATAAATATTAAGTTTCTTTAAAAAATTGCAAGGAAAAGGTTTAAGTTGTACAGATACATAAGTTCCAACAAAAATGGTAAAACATTTACATTACGTTTACTAGTACATAAAATAAAGTATTTACATTAAGACCAAATGAGTTCAAAGTAAAACGCAGTTATCTAAAAGTTAGATCAAAGTTGCTGTTTTACGCTAGTACCAGTGCACTAGTATATGTACAAATTGCCATATTATTTTTCCGGTAAAGTGTTCTCCTATATACCAGTGTAACGAAACTGTATGAGGGTCCTTGTTACAGAAAGTACCATAATGTTTAGGGTTAGCCTGACCTAAGTGGGTCAAAAATCTAGGGCGAGGCTTACCTGTGCAAATGAATGACAAATAAGGCTTGCTTGGGACAGACCCTTCCCTCTTCTCCTCCCGAAATCCAGGACTATGATCCATGGCCATTGTGCTGATGAATGTATGACATAAAAATAAAACTTACTTAATTTACTATAATGTATCAGTGTTAAATGGTGACAAGTTGACCAGTCCGTTTAAACGCTCATCTATGTATGACACTCACATATAACGGATGTTTTGTATGAATGAAGATATCCCTTGGAATGCAGTCATAAGCAACCGCGTAAGGACCAAACTGTTACTAGTGACTAAAAGTCATACCACGGAAAAATGGTTATTTGCGTATCATATGTATTATTGTTACGCACAAATATATTTCGTTCTCTCATATCACAAATCTTGAATGAAATAATCACCTTATTACGTAACTGTTTCCACGGTAAATCTCAGAAAGGAGAAATCTGACAGACTAAAAAAAATGGAGATTGATAGGACAGTGATAGATAATGTCATTACTACACAATGTTATCACCACATAATGTTGAATATTATTTATAAATAACTCTGATACTGGAGCTTATACATTTAACGACAAAAATTATAATTATGATCATGTTTTCACAAGATAATTACAATTATCATTCTTATTCCTCTGGATGACTGATAACATTTTTCACGTAATGTTATCACCAAACAGCTTCTCTATTTGTCTGCTTTTAAGTCTACTTATTCCTAGGACTACCTTTCTTGTCACACCCGCTCATGATGTATTGCGGTAGATGCGCCTTGACTCACACGTTGCACATTAATTGTGTTTGTTGACATTGTTGAGGTTTGTCATATGTGAGATACATGTAGAACTACTCAGCTCTGTTTCTTTGCTCAGTAATCATACAACAGGCTATATGAGATTATAAAAATATAGATCAATTGGCAGACTGTGCAGCTAGAAGTGAAATTCGAACGCTCTGCCACGTGCTCGGCAATGGAAGAAGTCTGCTACACATGGCAGAGCTAGGTCAGTGAAAGTTAAAACAGATCGGGCAAGATCTCGAGTTAACTGTGCGTCATTCTGTAACTAGGTCGAAAAGAAAGCCACACATACCAGCGAATACAGACGCCACAGTCCAGTGTGAAAGGTGAAGGGTTTAATGTTTTGTTTTTAATACTTGTAGGTACTATTTCACCTGTTTACTCGCATTTGACATATCTCTACATTAATGTAAGCGTTACGAAAACTACGGCTACGAGAACATGGCGGCTCCTTAGTGACAGGTCTGTTACTTTCACTTTCGACTGATGTGTATTTTATCTGTTTTTTTTTTACTCCGAGTTGGCTGACATTTTTTATCATCTGTGCATATTTAATCAACTACATATTCACTTTCATTGCGGTATATATTTGTCATTAAAATTGATGAATTTAACGTTACTGAATTAGTGTCTGCACACAGGGTAACTAGATATACTGCAGTAGATGGTGTCGATGAGGTGCGGGGGTGTGGGGGGGGGGCGGTAGGGGAGTGGGAGTTACTTGCATATTTTTATAAGATGTGGTATGGAGGCCACTGTGACAATCATGCCAGCAGGGTTTCGCTATACTGACTAAAGATGTCATTGATTCTTTAAATTAAAGAAAATATAAATTTGGTATTGTAAGCGGCACACGCTTTAGGGGTGCATATCTATTCAAACCGAAACTTGTAATTGGTCATTGAGTCTCTTTATATTAAATTGGCCATTGCTTGTAACCCTGCATATTTGATTAGTAAACATATTGGTATATAGACTTAAGATTAAAAGAATATATATATTATAAGGATCATTATTATTATTATTATTATTAAATTTGAATAGGGTTAATCTTATACATGTGCAATTTTCAAGTTGTTGGTTTCTGACCACTGCTTTCTTTTATCAGAGAACATCCATTGTTTTGTGTATTGAATCATTTTAACACTTACAAGTATATTTTAAGAGTGTGCATCTCACAACTATTTGTTTTTATTGTAAAATCCAACTTTTTTAAGTTGCAAATAAATACATATTATTATTATTTATTTTTATTATAATTATTTTATACATATTCTATCATATCGCAGACATACAATGAAAAAACCTCCATTACAAAATCTTTGGCATTAATTCGATGCCTTTCATTTCTCTATTTAAGATATTGGTCTGAGGAGCCATGTCTTTGTCCAAGATCCTAACAAAAGATTTCCTAACGTGCAGCATATGCCATGAAAAGTTCAAAGATCCCAAGGTCCTCTGATATTTGCATACGTTTTGCCAGCAATGCCTCCAAGAAAATTTGTGACTCAACATCCCGACCCTGCCTGCAGCCTTGACCCAGATTATCACCAACAACATGGAGGATTGCGTTAACAATATCAACAGTTGCCTTGGAGATGTGGTTCCTGACGTGAGTGGAAAACTGGTGACATCATTCAAAGTAGAATTGGCCGAGACGCCAGAGGAGATAATCATGCATGTGACCACTGATACAAATGGTGATATCCTTACTGGTGTTTGGTGTAATGAGGACAGGTCACGGAACAGAATCCACATCTACGATACCAACTTAGATCTACAGGGCACAATTACAAACCCAAGAGCAGCAGAAAAGGAGGCGTTTGTTGGGATTGCCATTGATGATGACAGTAACATTGTCACTAGATGTCTGGTGTCAGATGAAATTATTGTCTACACCAAGACAGGGAACCACGTGAAAACATTCCACAGTGAGTCACCAGAAGCAGTAGCGGTCAACAGCAAGGGTCAGTATGTGGTGGCTGGTAGTAATACTCTGACTGTGCACCACAAGGATGGTATGGTTCTGCAGACGACACAAGACCCAGAGGTTAAATTTCAAAAATACATTCACTGTAACGTTAATGATGACATCATAGTTTCAGATCCAGGAGATGATCACATCCGTGTATACGATTCCACTCTCCAGCTTAAATACAGATATGGTACCCAGGGTGATGGGGATGGACAGGTGGACGCTCCATGTGGCACATGCTGCTTGGATAATGGAGACATAATTCTAACAGATTTCTTCAACCATCGTCTTCACCTGATAACTCCAGAGGGGGTATTCAAGAGATTTCTTTTAAGCAGAGACAATGGACTATTCAGGCCAAACGATGTTGCAATAAACCAACTCGGACAACTGGTTGTTGGGGAAGAAGGAGGCAAGATTAAAGTTTTTCAGTTATGACTGATTACTGATATACCAAACCAACAATGGACTACGGATATATTATGTTTGGAAAAAACGGATATTTTATAACTTAGTTATAGTTACCAGACCCTGTCTAGCTCTTGTCTCGCTTGTATCATGAACGTTTTGTTTCAGTTTGGAACCCTCGCCATATTGGGTTTATATAAGAACGAGAAATGTTAGCTGTGACTAAACCGTCACATCACAGAAAATGAAGTATTTGTGTGCAATGTGTATTGCTATAATGCAAACATTTACTGTAGCCTGATAATAATGATAAGTCCTGACTGGAAAAAAAAAAATTGAAACTATTCTTTCACATATAGAATAGGAATTTATTGTTATGTAATACAAACATGTATTGTTTCTTGATTATCCTGGAAAACCTTCACTGAAAAATATTTCTATTGAAACTGTTATTCTCAGAAAAGAAAACCTTTGGCAGAGTAATTTGATTGAGAATATGATAATGTTTATTTTGTTTCAGTTTTATATATGTTCCCAGTAAAATTACCAATTTTAATTATATAGATACAATATAAAGTCATTTGTTATAAACTATATGAGTGGAAAAATTAGGTAGTGCTCTGCATTTTTCTTTGTTGCATTGATTTCTCAGAAAATTTATTATAGCTTATAAAACTTATGTATGAAAATAGTTCAATATAATAATATTAATTTTTGAAAAACTTTGCAAACAAAAGATTGAGGTTGTGCAGATACATGAGATCAAATAAAAATGATAAAATACATGTAGTATTTACTAGTTTTTTTTAGTAGTAGTTTATTAGCATCACTGTATGCGTATGATTACATAATAAATATATAGCGTGCAGAACATTACATACAGGGATAAATGATCAATAAAGGCATTACAAGTATAATATGTAGCGCAATACAATACCATGACAAAATCTTATAGTTCGGTACACCGTTTTTTAAAAGCTACTTTTCTGATATTTTCAAGACCTTGTATACATATGAAACGACTAAGTGCAAAATTGAGTCATGTTTCCATCGTCTCACGCCACAATGATGTTGCTGAGAGATCAGTTCTCGGTAATTTGATACAGATACTACAGTTGTAGGTCAGGCGGTTTATTTATACCATTTGATAAAACAAGCAATACAAAGCCTTCAGTGAAAAAAAAGGTGAAGTAAAAAAAAAGAGTGTGTCAGAAGTGGGATTCGAACCCACGCCCACATTCGTGGACCAGAACACTCGTACCTTCTGACAGAAGGCAAGGTAGCCCGTGTACCACCTTGAGTCTGGCGCCTTAGACCGCTCGGCCATCCTGACATCTGATGAAACTGGTTGACAAATAAAATACATAATCCAAGCTTTAGAAAATATGGCCCATTTCTGAGAATATCTGTTGATTGTAGCAAAAAATTATTAAACCTGAAGTATACTTTAATATGGGAAACTGTTGCCGGCTTATGACATTTGGCTTGTCTCTATTTCAAAGTGAAATTAAGTAGGTCACGGTACATAACGTCACTTCCGGTACAATTTCATTCCATGAAAACACGCGTGCTGCTGTTACGTTTACGTGTTGATGATTCTCTTGTTGATGAGTGTGTTTCCTCTCAGTGTACTGGTATGTGGCACGATTTTGAAGGCAAGAAAGCGTAGACTTCATTTACTTTTTTAAAATCTTTTTTAAGTAAACCTTTGAGTTCTTTGACAAATGCGATTACAGCAAATTAATTTCCCCTAGTCAACCCAAGAAGTTACAACAGATCTAGCTGTAAATGGTATGTTTGTGTAGCATATATATTTCTCATCCTCAATACTTAAATTAATATATATAAAAATTAATACGGTGGGGGTTATATGATTGTTATATGGTGAGTTATATGAGCCGGGGGGGGGGGGGGGAGGATACTGCAGACAAGAAGTGTCAAATTTTGGACTCTGTCCAAGTCAGATGTGATCGATTCCATTTGCTATTTCTTGCAAGTATACTAGATGCAATTTACCATACTGAAATCTTAAATGTAAAACAACCATCATTGTATTGTTTAACTTGAGCATCTTTTTTTTTTCATTTAGTTGATATATAGACAACATTGCATCTTAAAGTTTCTCAGTTATTCTCTGTGTATCTTTCAGCTTAGGATAGAGATGAGAGACTAAATGTGCCAGTGATATTTGGAACATGGCAGATATTCCCCAACATACAGCTGAATCCCAGGTACAGGAGGACACTCTGGAGCCTTCACCCAAGAAACAGAAATTAGAAGAAGGAACAGATCCTGTCGTGGTTAAAGATAAAGAAATCACAGGGAGTGAAGATGGAAGTCTCCTCACTGAAAAAGATTGTGGAATTACTGAGTACCTCAGTTCACATCAGGGGTTCACTGGGGTGCTGAAACAGAGGTGTAGTACATGGTGTTTTTTAAAAAATACTTTAAATACCAGTAATTGTTTCTCCTCCATAGTCTTTATGTTTTTGAAATTATGTGTGTATTCCATTGGATCCAGAAAGGATGTAAATGGCTGTGCCTGGATATCTTCATATCAAAATCTGTACATCTACATATTTCAGTAATTTCATTTCTTATAGTTTTCAATTCTACATATTTCAATTTACTATTTAGAAGAAAAGCAGCTTTTATTGGTATTCCAGACTGGTATTAATTTCCTAATTCCACATCTTTCACCAGAGTGTGGTAACAGACAGGGCCCCAGTGTGCTGATCTACAACTGTTTAATCACCTCTCTCCTTCAGGTTTTCAGATTTCATAGTCCATGAAATAGACACAGATGGTAATATAGTGCACCTGACAGATCTGTCTCTGCCACTGGAGAAGGAAGAGGTGAGATTTTAAAAAAAATATATATTAGATTTTATGGTCAGATGTAGGTACATCTCTACATGGAACCATGATAACTTTTCTCTGTCCAAATCAAGTGGATGATTTTAACATGGTACAGCTTACTTATTGCCATAAAGAACTGAATGATTGACCTACCATACTACTACTACTTAGGCTAATGGGTCTTGGAAGCTATTTTGTATACATTTTTCTTTATTTGTTTGATTACTTGGAATGAGTTATATTCAATTTGGTATCAGTTACACATTTTTGTGTTTTTTTTTTACAATAATTTATGATATATTTGACACTAATAATTAATAAAAAAAGGGTTGTCTAGATAGTTGTGTTTATGTTCTAGGACTTTTTGAAGTGATTGAATTTGAACTTATTGCTTTCTTCCTCTTTTTTGTCCCAGTGTCCAGATCCAGGATTAGACCTATGCCCATTCTTCTCTGCAGAAGACATTGCTAAACTTGAGGAGTTTGTGACAAGAGAAGACAAGGCTGCCACTCTGACACTGCCAGTGAGAAAAAACTTGTAACAGTTTATTGTGTGTGTGCGTGCGTGCATGCATTTGTGTGTGAGCAGGTTATTGGTGTATGACATAAAACTGATATTCAAGTCATTGTAGTATAAACCTATCATTTTCACTCTACAAAGAAAAAAAGAGAGAGAAAATTCTTAATCTGAAGATTTTAATGATCTTTAAAAAACAGTTTTAAAATTGGACAGGACTAGTTATGTCTGTATAAAATATGTGAACAAATTTCTTCAAAATGAATTCCGTGTCAGGTCCAGGAAGATAAAGAAATGAGAACCCAGATGTACAAAACCTTGAAGAAGAAGTATCCTAACTTAGATGGCAGAACTGTGAAAAGTGAGATAGGAGCAAGTGTCATTGAGGTCTCTTTCAAAAAAGGTAGTACTATAGCTGGCCACTCGGCTTGTGAAAGATATTTATTAAACAAATAAGTGAGAAAGTTGGTTAAGGTGTAACAATCTTTTTTGACTTTTGTTTCTTTCGGGTGAATAACTAAATATAAAAAGTTTGCTTCACATTGTGATAAGTCATTACCAAATACAGAGGTTGATAGCCATGGTAGAGGTAAAAAGCACTGTCCAATTTTGTGATGAATTTTAATCAAGTCTGGTTTTTATATTAGAGAAGTTTCTTAAGGTAAAGGTTTATCTATGAGAGCTCTGAATTCACTCTAGATGGTCCTCACTGGGCTGTTAGCTGACTGTACTGGAGCTTAGTTTACAAATCCTGGCTACTCTCTGTCTGGTGTAGTGAATAGTTTTAACTTTATAAACTCAAATCCCTTTACAAATAAAGATCCAACACAATATTTTAGTTATGTTTCTGTTTCCCAAACCTAATAACTAAAACAAGTGGAGGCAGTAGTAGAATAGGCTGATAATTTAAAAATAAAACCTTGTAATAATAATTTCAAATGTTCCCCCTACTGTTTAGTCACCAGAGTTATAAAACTTGACATGGAATTCTGGGATATATGACCATCACATGTTATTTCCTAGGGGAGAGTCGATCCTCACAGGTATGGCCTCAGAGCCGAGGAAAACACCTGAAGTTTGTACTGTACAAGGAGAACAAGGATACCATGCAGGCCATTAGTCAAATATCCAGATTTCTCAGGTAGGATGTTTTAAGGGTTTTTCCATATAAACTTTATCTGAACAGGGGCAGATTCAGAGATATTTTCTGAGAGCCTTCCTAATTATCTTTGTTGATCCATAACTCATTTTTTGATCGTCTTCGACAGAAAAAAAAATTAGACACCCGTCAATGTAAACTTGAAAATCTGTCTCCCTGAAGACCCAGAAGACAGCCTCAATCCGCCCCTGCTAATATATATATATATATATATATATATTATGTGACAAGTATGAAATGCATTCGCTGCTGTTAAAGAGACTCGCCCTATCTGTAGGCCTACTACATTTTCCTTACAAAAATGTGATTCAGCTGTCTGTCTGTCATTTTACTTCCCATAAGAAAACATCAAAAATATGTCAGACACAAGTACACACACCTCACAGGATGGTAAAGATGATTTTTTCATATTTTAAATATATATATTTTTTTAATTTTTAATATTTGGTATTTTTAGGATCAAGCCCAACATGTTTTGCTATGCTGGGACCAAAGACAAGAGAGCAGTGACCACACAATATATATCCTGCTTCAAGTAAGACATTACTAATTATTATGTATCCTGCTTCTTGTAAGATAAACTAATTACTGTAACAGAAACAGTTTCTTACAGAAATATATGATAGCAAATATTTCTTTGATACTTTGATCATGAAAGGTGGGGGTAACTTTTCTTTCAGAGTTGATGCAAAAAGGATCCAAGAACTCAATCAGCATACTGATACTTTGGCCATGGGAAACTTTAGGTATGATATCTATTATTTTTAAAAGATAACTTATTCCAAATTTTGAAATAATAACAATTGTAAAGAATAACATTTCTGTTGGATTAAATAAACTGTGTTGTAAGCAATATATTGTATTAGTTAAATCCTGCATTATGAATGGATTCAATTTATTAAAATGGTCATATTACCTTGATGTTAAACTCCTAGATAATCAGTCAAAATATGGTATATATATATATATGGCATTTGGATTTTGAACTATATTAATTCCCTGGATCTTGAACTTTTAAATGTCCAATTTTGTTATAATACTACATATTAGTATTTTGTTGTACAGATATGTGGATCACCCTGTAACCCTAGGGCAACTGAAAGGAAACCATTTCACTATTGTATTGAGGTGAGAAAGGTCTGCTGCATAATATTAATATAGAAGTGGTAATTTTGAAAAAATTATGTAAAATTTTATGGTTGCCTGCCACCTTGAATACTTGTGTCAAGTCCACGTCACCCAGTATATACAAGTGGTGTTGATAAGTCATTTAACAGGATTGTGCTGGGTGACTCCCCACACTAGCCAAAAAATAAAATGTAATTATTAAACAAAGGAAATTATTTTCTTCTAAGTTTAGGTATGTAGGTAAAATGGTAATAGTTTATGGTATTTAGAAGGCAGAAACTCTTTTGGGTTTAGCTGGCCACGGCTATTCTAGTTGTTTAATTTATGGTCATTAAGTTTTTTCATTCTTATTAAATAATGATATATCAGATATCATACACAAGTATAAGGACCAGGGGAACCCATGGTTTAACATCAGATTATCTCTTTGAGATTTCACTGCACCAAAGTCTAAACCAAAATTATATCAACCTGTTGTTAATGTAAAATTGTGTCAAATTGTTAGAACTGTTAGGGTTCTTTAACAGGACATGGCTGACATGTCTAGTAAACTAACTTTATCATAGATTTGTGATGTAATATGTTCTTTGTGGCTGTTCCAGGGATGTACTAGGCACAGATGACCAGATCAATGCTGGGTGGACGGCGGTACGGGAGACAGGACTGATTAACTACTTTGGAATGCAGAGGTTTGGTACAACAATTGTACCCACACACCACATAGGAAGGTTAGATATCATCTTGTTTGGAAGATTTAATACAATGTATTTTAAGTCTGAATTTGTCTAATGTTCTATTAGTCATCCATTGCAGAAATGTTTGATTGAAGACAAAATCGTGCATTTTGTTAACTGTAATGTTATGGTGTAGCACCCACACTAAGGGTAGGGGTGGGGTGAAATATTGGAACATATTATGATGTAAAACAATTCACATGACTGTGTTGTCGTGTTTATTTCAGAGCTCTGTTGCACTGTGATTATAAAGAGGCTTTGGAGCTGATTATGAAGCCAAGACATAAACCTGGGGAGAGAAGTACTGTAACACTATTTTTCAGTTTTCAAAAATTGTGTTTTGCTAAGTTATGTACTTTGTGCAGCACAATTGAATCACCAATGCAGATATTATTGTTGTGATCAAGTTTTTAAAATTTACATGTGACTTTTAGTAGTATGAGAACTTTGGTCTTTTGTTGATCTGAATTTGTTTTGTTTTCAAGCTGTGATTCAACAGAAATCAGATCTTAAAAGGATACATTTTATTTTAAAAATCATTTAAAGATTTTAAACTAAAAATTATGTAAAATGGTATCTGACCAATGACATTTTCATCTTGTTGTCACAGTTCTGTTGCATTTGCGATTAAAGCCTCACACCCTTTTGATACAGGTCTTATTGGAAAGTTTTGAATTTCATTTGATATCTTATATGTCCATGAATCTGTTTGTTTATGTAACACCCCAAGTGGGGACATTTTATATCTTACATGTTAATTAATTTGTTTGTTTTAATTACACTTAAGATTGGGCCATTTTATAAATTACATATTAATGAATTTGTTTTTTTTTAAACACTTAAGGCTGGGACATCTTATATATTAATGAATGTTTATTTTTTATAACACTTAAGGCTGGGATATTTTATATCTTATATATTAATTAACGTTTATTTTTTTTTAATTCTTAAGGCTGGGACAAACCGGAGCAGTGCAGACAGAAGTGGTCAGAGACGAGGGACGCTGGTCAGGCCCTGGCGGTCATCGGCAGGTTTAACTGTGTGGAGCAGTATGTGATGACTGGACTAAAGAAACATCAGGGGAAGAACTTCCAGGCAGCCATACAAATGGTGGGTAACATGGGGGTGGAGGTGGGGATGGTATTTGATTTTTCTCTAATTTTTTATGCAAAATGCTCAGGTTGAAGAAGGAAGAGGCCTGTTAATGTTTATATAATCTTTAATTTTTTTTTCTTAAATCAGATTCCCAAGAACAGTAGAACCCTGTACATGCACAGCTATCAAAGTTATATATGGAATCAGATAGTGTCCAGACGGATACGACAGTTTGGAATGAAGCCAATGGCAGGCGACCTGGTCCTGGATAGCAATACTGTAGATGGCGCTGACTGCGATGTGGATGATTTGGATGCTGTAAAAGAGCAATCTCAGAAGTCAGGTAATTGCTGTGCAGTAGCTTTGAAAACTGTTCATTGAAAAAGGTAATTATTGACTTATAATGCTTGAAAAGCAGTTTGCTGAATATTATTATTATTATTTGTCTTGGTTCACTCTGACTTTGTGCTATATATAAGTCAACCATTTGGTGTGTATTTTTTCTGTTATATAAAAGTAACAAACTTTTTTCCTGATGATTCTGCTGCTCCAAGTTAGTTCCAAACTAATATTTCAGTTCCATAAGGTTAAATGATTTATGATATGATAAAAAATTAATGATAATTTATCATAAATTTTACCACTAAAGATTGATGTCAAAAGAAATTATTTTATTTGTTTGACCATGTCAAAGACAAATTAGATATTATAATATATTATTATTAAATTACTACTCTTGACTTTCTGTTTCAGCAGGGGACACTGCCAGTCAACCCAGTGTAATAGTTCTTACAGAGGAGACTGCAGCCAACTATACAATTTATGATGTTGTCATACCGTTACCTGGATATGGTGTTACTTACCCTGAAAATGAAGGTGTGGGTGATTGTAATTTCTCTAAGAAAAGGAGATTGTATCTCTAATACAATAAAGTTAAATATGTAAAGATGTCAGTTTTTGCCAGTCTCACAACAATTGCAGAAGCCAAAAATATTATTTGATTTCAGAAAATTATTTAATATGTTAGAGTGGCTTACAGCATTTGGTTTTGTTACTGAGGAGTATGTGCCAAAATAAAATGAAATGTGGTAATGGAATAGAATAATAAAATTAATCGTATATTTCCAGTGAAACAATGGATTAGTGACCTGCTCAAGAAAGACGGAATTGATGCAGACACCTTCAAACAGAGTTTAAAGTACGTCATTCATTAATTATGTTTTTATCCCTGGAGTTAGATAACATTTTGATATCAAAAGGTGTAGACAAGTTTTGAGTGTTTAGCTTACATGCAAGTTTCTTATTTCTTTAACTGTGATATTTGTAAGATGAATCAATTTTATAATAAATGTAAACAGTTAACTGATGGTTACTTTATTTTCATGTTTCAGATCATTCTCTGTATCAGGTAGTTATAGGAAGATGTTAGTACGCCCAGAGGGGGTCAAATGGAGCATCCATCGCTATGACGACAACACAATTCCCCTGGTGCTCACAGACCGCGATAGACTTAATAATGTGGAGCTACCCACACAATCTGAGGGTTAGTTGTATATGTGATGAGTTTTTATAATCTAAAAATGTGAAATTCATGAATTGATATGATATCTTAATTTCAATTTTTTCATAAACATAGACAAATTATTGATATTTAGAAAATATATGTTAAATTGAGAGGCAAGTTATGCATATTGTTTTGTAATCCAAAACACGTGCTTAAAGTACTGAATTTGCACATTTGCAAAAAGAAAAAAAGTAAACATTTTGTGTTCAGGAAACGTGGCAGAAGTATTATTATTGGAGATGTAAGTTAGTCTTTGGATTAAATTAATTTTGTTTTGTTTACAGAAGGGCAGTTGAAGGCAATCAAAGTGGAGTTTAGTCTTCCTAAGGGTTGCTATGCAACCATGGTTGTCAGGGAGGCCCTGAAGATGGAGACATCCCAGTCCTTTCAGATCAGTCTCAACAGATAACACAGGGTTTTTCTTTATATTTGAGAAAGAATCATTGGAAGAGAACGTTTCAGGCAAGTCAGACAGCTGGGCACATCGTGGATATTCCTCAAGTTTTTTAAGGAGGCATTTGGGAAATATTTTAAGGAGACTTTTGAAAAGACAGAAATGGCTGTCACAGTTGTTATTTCTGGATAGAATGGACAGAGGTCAATCAGCCCAAGTGTTCAGATCTGCGTCTGGCAGGAACCGTAATAGTGACAGCGACAGTGAAGGGTCCCAGTTCTCTCAGATCATGCCGTGTGGTATAATTCCACTGATGTTCTTAAGCCAGCTGGTGGTACACACTCAGAAGGTGGCTACACATCTCTGGTTCTCTTGAGCTGAATTGAAAGCAGTAAATAAACTATCAGTAAGAGCAGTAAACTAAAGACCTGTTTTAATGCCTGACTCATGACAGTAGTGTGTTGAAGTAGCTGGTAGATCAGACACAACCCCTGGTGTCTGGTGAGGACATAGTGAAGTACCTCCAGGACACTTATATCAGTCTCTTAGACAATGATGTCAGTGGTGTCCTGAAGTGGAATCATGGAGAATGTCAGGAGGACAAAACAGATGTTCTGAAATAAAAAATGTGTGGGTGTATTTACAACATAGCCCTGTCAGTTAAAATAGTTTAGTATTCAAGGAAGGGAAAGCTGGAAATTATTATCACAATATATCTAAGATGTCAGCTTCAAGTGTGCTAAGACTGTTTGGATAGAAATTTGATTTTTTGTCTGTAATGCTCACAGAGTGTTACTGGCATTTTAATGGTCTCGAGACTGTATCATGTTCTCTATATACATGTACAGACTGTGGTAAACCTGTTAAAATCTTATTCTTTAACCTAGAAATATCCTTGATTACCAGCTTCTGCAAAGGGCAAAATGACAAAGAAATTAAATTTATTTAGGCTGAACTTGCATGGCAAGATTTTAATCTGTACTGATTTTTTGTCACAAAGTAAGTCGAGAATACCTGGAGCCTGTCTACAACAGGGACTGTCACACCTGGTGTTGCTGACTGAATTCAGGCATATTTGTTTCTATGTCTTCTATTTGTAATATTTGTCAATTCTAATAGGCTCGACCAAAATTATTACTGTTTAAGGTAGTAACTTAAACTTATAAATTTGGAAATAAACTGTTGAAATGGTGTGAGCAGACTTGCGTATGTTTGTAATTAAACTTAGTATTTTTCTGGTGTTGAGAGATTTTTTACTAGATAACTTTAAGCATCAAATAAAAACAGTAAACCATACTCATTGAGTATGATCCAGTCAGATTTTCTTTGTTGACCTACCAGTATCCTGAAAAGCTATACAAGGCCATATTCTATTATCTTTCCCTAGCCAGACCTTAAAAATCGCCAAACCCTGCAAGTAAATGTACGTTCTGAAATGCACAGTTGGTACCAGGGTACGGTGGTCAAAATGATTAACTTGTCATGTACAGCTTAATCATTTTATTAATGATGACGACCCCTTAACTGGTGCAAGAAAGACTTTCTATGAGATGGTAATGTTTATGAGCCCTCATATTAACTGGAAATAGCATAAAATATTAAGTCCTATGCAGGGAAAGGCCACGTAAAGGGTGGAGTGGAGGTAAGGTGAAAAGAAACAGTAGCTGCTGTTCTGCTTCAAACTGAACCTAGATTCTTTGCCATTTCTAAAATTGAGACATTTTAAAGGGTAAAAGGGTCCTTTTCTCAGAAAAGGCTCCCCTTTGAAATGTTGTCAACGTATTTTACGAGTTAAAACCCTCACTTCTCACCGAGAATTATTAACATCGTACAATGGGAGTGAGATGAAAGCGAAACTAAGCGAAGTGCTACAGGTGTCCTCTAGTGGAAAGCGAGAATACTACAACTCTTCCTTGTTTGGAGGAACAAGTTGAATTAGGAACTTCCGGTGTTATGGTAAATAAGGTAAATACGGGCTGTGTTATGCGGATTCAATTTAAAAAAATTTACTTATTTATGCTTCTTATAGAACGCCCTTTGTAAGTGCATGTTTGTTATCATGTTTTAAAGAAAAGTTCAGAAGTATTGCTTAGTATATAAGTTCTTTCTGTTTTGTATATTGATACACACGGTGTCATTTTATTCACTGTTAACTTGTTAAGCCCACGCTTGGCCGTTTTCAACTTGAAGGCTTTTTCGGTTTGTGAACTTAAAAACCACTTTAAATAGCTCGTGTAATACTTCTTCAGACCACCAGTAAACAAATATTAGTGTATTTGTGTTTTTGGAAATTAGTAAAATTAACAAAAAGCAATTAGTTGTAAGAAGAGTACAAATTTTAAACAATAATTTTCAAATTATTTATAGTGTTAATTAACTGATCGTGTGTGATTATTTGAATTTGTTGTTTGTTATTTCTTTCAGGACAGGCTGCACAATGACTTGGAGCATATATGAACACAGAATGTAAAATGTTTGAAAGCCGGAAACATAATTTGGACAGAGATGTTGAATGAATGTATAAATAAACAGATTGAGTCATTGTTTTCCTAGATTCCAAACAAAAATAATGCCCAGTACAGGTCCACACTCTTAACTTTCTGGTAATGAATCTTGAATCCTGTATTGAAATGTAAAAAAATCCTGAATCTGAATCCAGCAGAGAATTTTTATCTGGAATGAAGCACAGCTCCCTGACAGTCGGGATTGGAAGTTATTTGGATAGCATTAGAAAACAACTGATTCATCCACTCTGTACCCCACGGTAGACATTTAGTATTTGATGGGGTTAGGTAATTACATTGTATATACATCTACAGTTGTGTAGGTCAGAATAGCAATCACACAATTTAGAATCAAAGACTGGTGGTGTGGCTGCAGCTATATTATAGCATGGAGCAGTACAACATCTTAGGCAGGATAGGAGAGGGAGCACACGGTATTGTCTTCAAGGCTAAACACACTGAGGTAAGATTTATAATTATTCTGTTATTGTAAAAGCAGAGCTCATACTGTATGTTGTAGTTTGTAAACTATTAACTGTGAAATATTAATTACTTTTTATGTACAGACACAGATGTGTCTGTACATATTGCCATCATCTGCGTCTGTCGTCGCCGTCGTCGCCGTCGTCGCCGTCGTCGCCGTGCACTTTTACCGATAACACGATAAGTGGAAAACCATTTTACCTTTTGACTTGAAACTTGCAGAACTGATGAATATTCATAATACGCAGGTCAAGTTCGAAAATCAGCATGTTCGGGTCACTTTTAGGGAATTTATGCTGTTTTTTCACTTTTTTCAGCATATATGCAGCACCGATAACACGATAAGTGGAAAACCATTTAACCTTTTGCCTTGAAACTTACAGAACTGATGAATATTCATAATATGCAGGTCAAGTTCGAAAATCAGCATGAT
>NW_019773549.1:0-49866 GCF_001039355.2 Lingula anatina
CAAAATAATGATAAAAACCATGAAGCGATGAAAATAATACAAAATATGAATAATTTAGTTTATTGTCTGTCATAAACAGATCTCTGGTTCGCTATTTTTAGCCATTCAAAAAATGTTGAATATATATACTAGTTTTAATTAAAATAGCTAAGAATAATAACTGTATTCTGTTATAACTATAGCTAAGCATTGCAAAATCCAATGACAAATTGTGAATTTTACAACAGGTATAGTTCAATAATGATGCCATTATTTACTCAATAAAAATTATTTATAACCATAATGTGATAAGAGAAGTGTTTTTCTTTTTAAAAAAACAATTGGAAAAAAACAGTATTTACATTGTTGTCCATTCATGATATTTTCGGGTTAGTTAAATATGAAGGTATAAAGGAACTAAGAACACCATTTTATGTAAACATTTTCCTATGAAAGACTTCAGAACAGTGTTTAATGTAAAGATTTTCCTATTATTTTTCAATGATTTAACTAACATATAATAGCATACTAGACATTAGGCTTTGTTGTTAATGTTGTCAGCTATTATAACACCCTTTAAAGAAGTGCTTAGCCATTCCATTTGACTTTCCCTAAAACTAACCAATAAAAGTTTTATTTATTTATTATTTTTTTTATGAAAAAGACTGACATTTTTTAGTGCTAACTAACCATGCCTGTATCAAGTCCCAATGTTTGAAATGACTCAAATAATGACATTTTGATATCATTTTTTTCAACTGGCTTCAGCCAACTGTGTAGTTACAAGCATTCCATGTATTTTGCAAACTGAAAAAAAATTGTCCTAGGGTTCTTTGCTTATAAGTTTTTAAAAAGAAGCAACATGTCTTTTGGACACAAATGTGCTATCTAAATATAAAACAGATAGATATATGACAACAAAGCTCCTACCAATGCTAAAGAAATAATACAGTAACAACATTTCGAACTTGATGTGTAATTTCAAATCATTCAAAATACCATATTTGATTTCTGTTCCCTATATCTTACAATTTCAATGCAACATGCCAATGGCATCAATATATAATTTTCAAATAAATAAATAATAGATAAAAGTTAGATTAAATTTTCCACGAATGGAAACATTCCACATCATTTTCAAATAATTCAATCAATGAATTTTTCCACTAAAACCTCAGACCAAAGTCCCTGAAAAATAAGCAGTTCATCACTTATTTTGCTATCACCAAATCACCTGGGCTAGAGAAAACTATTGAATTTGCAATCACTGATATATTAGAATAAAAAGGTATATGGATTACTTTTAAGTCACACATCTCAAATAAATTTAAGAACAGCAAGAAAAAGGGAGGAAAGCAGACAACCCCGTGGTGAGTCATGCTGCCTGTAGGATTGCTGCTAAAATATAGAGTCATTTTGCTCTCCATAAACCAGTTGTCATGGCAGCAGTGACAGACAGGTGTCACTACACAACCTGGCACTGGAGAACAAGAGAACAGAGTGATGGATATCCTCCATTACACTGAGTTGGATTTGAATTGTTCAGTCTGGAATTGGTAAGTATTGCATGCAAGTTTGATATGAACCAGTTGGAGCATGCTTGAACACAATGGCTGTCACAGCCAGACTAATCTCAACAGATGCAATCAGTAGAAAAACTGTTTTATCATGATTTTTATTTTAGATTTTAAAGCTATGCTATCCTAGTTAACATAATATTGTAACAGAAAAATAGAAGGTATTAGTAAATTAATTGCAATAATCATTCACAATTTCCTAATTATAAAGCAGAGTTATTTGTTCAACAACATTCCTTTTAGTTTATGGAGAAAAATATTTTTAATTCATCTAAAGAAACTAGCATACTGACTGTAAAAATGCTTTTCTTTAGAATATTATCATATTCATAAGCAAAGGGTTAATATTCACAATGTCAACCATTTTTCAGCCATAACTGAATTATGTTCCCCTAACACAACATGGGTGCATAGCCAGGACGCTGTCAACTCACTCAATTCATGCAAACAAAGAGAAAACCAAGACAAAACACTCAAAAATAACTCCAACTGATACAACAACAAGAACACTTGACTAACCTTTTGGTCAATCTTCTTATTGCTGGCATCTTCTTCATCAAGCTCGAAGTAGAGCTCAGACTTAGTGATGGACATGGTGCCGTTGATGACCACCCCTGGGGCCACTAGCTTGGAGGGAGTGGTCAAAGCTACAGGACCTATGGTAATAAACACACAGCCCTCACTATAAAGCATACTGACTAACCTGATAAAAATGACACTCTTTAGCTTTATAAAATAACATGTGTTTGGTAAACTGTCTTGAAAGAAATTAAGGATGGTAAGCAAACAAGCACTTTCTGTCTTCCTAAAACTTTCAAAATACACTTGTATATTGGTATGAATTCTATGACTTTACTTTCATTGGCAGTACCAACCAATCAAGGCTGGGAGAAGAGAAGAGGCAGCAATGGGTAGCTTATGGTTTGTAAGGCAGACTTGGCTTAGATGCTTCATAATTTTATCAGCAAAATAGTACAAATGAAAATCAGTCAGGTGTTTTAAGACACAGAAATGTGTTAAAGATTGGCTTTAAACAATAATAAATTTCAGCAAGAACAATTCATTGAAAATATTGTTTTATTACAACAAACAAAACTGATCTTACCTGCAAATTCAATCTCTAGTTCTTTCTCGTCCACTGCCATGAGTTCCTCATCAGTAAAGTCTGGCTGTTGCTGCTGTTTCTGCTGCATGGCGGCCAGGTGTGCATGGAGAGCCTCCCGTGCTGAGTTCACGGCATCCTCGGCAGCGCCTGGCGGGGAGGAGAGGAGGGGTGTTTGCTTTAGAATTAATGCATGTGGAATAAGAAGTGTCACTATGGGGTTCAACATACTACACTACCGTTATATTATTTTTAAAAAGTTTAAAATTTAAAAAAAGCTTTTCTTCATCAAAGGAAAATTTCACGGTACAATTCCATTCTCCTTAGTTCCACAGAGATAACTGTCACCTGGATACAACATGAAGTTTCTGTCAAATCTTACCATGTTCTATTGCGGCTTTAAGGGCAGCCTCAGGATGTGTGGAACCATACGGATTTCTGACAAATCTTCTCCGTCGTCTAGAATCATCTTCCCACGAGTCCAACTTCCAGAACTCTTGGCCACTACAATGAATATCATGAAATTCAAGTCAAATGCAGTAGTGGGCAGTCTGTACAAATTCATAGATCCTCCTGCCCTGTACTGGTGCTTAATCACTGAATGTTTTATTAAGATCTCTTCCATTTTTTTCATTATGTTGGCCTGAAAGTGATCTATAGTAATAAAAAACAAACTTTATACACCTCACATGCTCACTTCTCCATTTTTTTTTTCATAAAAAAATCTCTCCCCAAAAAGCAAAAATTGTTGGAAACAATAAAGGTATAGAAAAAAAAACAAGGGCAATATGATAAGATAGTGAAAACTATTGGAGGAGAAAAAACAACACACCATTTCTGTAGCCTAGAGAAATTTAGAACAAATTTGTCCAAATTGTAGAAGTTACAGGGAGTGTAAAATTTACTTATTGTTAGGCTTTTTTATGAAAACTTGTAGGTCACATATACTCCTTCCTGGCTTTTATTTATCAATTATTTCCAGATGTAATTGTTACGCATGGAATCTACAATGAATGATCTCCTAACTCAACTGCAGATGGGCTTCATTCAAGGAAGATACATAAGTAATAACATTTTAGAAATATATGAAGTCAAGAGTAAATAGCTTCCTGGCCTGCTAACGCTGCCAACAGAACAGTAACTGCCACTATCCACCCACCTCTGGTCTTCAGAGCCCCAAGCACCATGTTTGTTGGTCATAATGTTGATGACTTTGTCCCTCAGTTTGGTAGCTATGACATGGTCCCTCCTCCTGGCAGAGCTGATCAGGTGGTCACATAACTTCTCCTCCTCACGGCGCTCATGCATGCTCTGAGCACACAATGACTGAAACCAACAGCAGAAATTTTATCATTTTTCAAGTTTTAATTTTATTCAATCACTTGACAGGAATAAACCAAAGAAACAACTGATAATTATAGCAGCACATGAAATACATTTACAACATGATGCACTGACAGGTTATGGAACTGTGTATGACAGCTATTCCTCAAACTGTGAAGGCTATACACCTGTATATGACAGCTATACCTCAAACTGTGCAGGCTATACACCTGTGTATGACAACTATACCTCAAACTCTACAGGCTATACACCTGTATATGACAGCTATACCTCAAACTGTGCAGGCTATTCACCTGTGTATGACAACTGTACCTCAAACTCTACAGGTTATACACCTGTATATGGCAACCATACCTCAAACTCTGCATGTTTCTGCACGTCCTCAGCTCTCATTCTGTTCAGAATAAACTCAGCTTCATTGGCAACACGCACCACATGATCCCTGGTAGCATGAGCCAGTAATCTGGAAAATACACAGGAAATGATAAATGTATACAATACAGGTGATTTGAAGAGATGACAATAAATACAGGGTATCCTACCCACCCCACTTCTGTCAAATGCTAAAATCATATACTGCTTTAAGCTTTACTTGACTCAAGAATCTGTCACTTAGCTTTCCTAAAAAAAACCAAGTTTTAGTAACATTTGCTTTTATAGTTCCCAAACCTATACACAATTAACCACGTGAGCCCAAGCTGGACACTTATGACCAGGTTTATTGAATAACTTCTTCAATATTTTGCTCTATATCTACCTTCCTTCATTGACCAGCTCTATAAAAGCCAGCCCAGCATGTTTCTGCAAGGAGTTCTGCCATTCCTGGGAACACAGCAGCATTACCAGCTCTACTACAGATGTGCTCTGTTTCAGAGTAACCAAACCTTAAATACAGAGGTACATTAGTGCAATAGCAGCTTCCTGGAGAATATCATCAAATACAGCAATAAATGAACTCAGACAATTGCAACTCAATAGCATTTTATTTGCTTTTCTTCAGAAGTGTGTGTGTGTGTGTGTGTGTGCGTGCGTGCGTGCGTGCGTGTGTGTGTGCATAAGCGCATGCAAGCAACAGGAGAGAGAGAGAGAGAGAGAAGAGTTTTGCACTTAACAATACAAATATTTGGCATCAATAGGGTTAGTAAGTATGTTTTTAATGGCACAGTGACCAGTTACCCCAATGACAGTAACAGATGAAAGCTCTACATACAATATTATTAGCCAAAGTTTTTATGTGGGACTGAAGTGTACACTAACCTCCCACCAGCAGCTCCTGTCCATGGGACCCCATCAACGTCTTGGACAAGTAAGGAGCAAAGTCCACAAAGATCTCCCTGAGAAGTGGGGCACTGGTGCCAAGTGCTCTCTCCAATCTCTCTGTTAAGGTCCCCTCATCCTCTGGTGCTGGTAGATTTTCTACAGTACCTGAGAACAATTTTGTTATCGATAAGTATGACAGAAACCAATTTTACATGACATAATATCTGAGATATGATATAAAATTGTCAAAAAATGTACCTGTTGTTATCAAATTCAAGTATACAAATTCCCAATAAATTGCAGTTTTATATTGCGAAGTCACCACAAACAGAAGTAGTCAATGTGCAGGTTTACCATACTGTACAGAAAAAAGTGACACTAGCAACACAAGCTGCCCCAAAGTTAAAACAAGGCAGCAAAGCTGTCAAATGTACAGACAAAAAACAGAAAATAAAGATGCAAAATAGGTCATTTTGTCAATTTTGATGCAATAATAAATAATGCTTATAATAACACAGTCAGTTAACACTGATTTTTAAACATGCACAACAGGTAACATGGTCAATAACAGGAGCAGATAAAGAGATATTTTCTGACAGTATTCCAAAGTATCTTTGTTGATCCATCCTCCACTTTTGATGGTCTTCCAACAGAAAAAAATCTGACCGTCATCTGAANTAAAAGTGCACGGCGACGGCGACGGCGACGACGGCGACGACAGACGCAGATGATGGCTATATGTACAGACACATCTGTGTCTGTACATAAAAATAATGTGGCACAAAAAGCAATCTAGACAATCTAGACATCTGTCATTAGCCCACTTTACCTGGCATATGTTTGCTGAAGTCAAAACTCTCTGGCCTCTTACGTTCCTCTTTCCCATCTCCTCCTCCACCTTCTGCACTGCCTGCAAACTGAATTGAAGCAATGGCATTCTCTGCATGAGGGTCTGCATCCATACGCTTAAACTCCTCCGGCTTCACACTGTCTCCAGCATCTGGTGCAGTATGTGGTGGTATCTGCTGCTGTTGCTGAGCTGTCTCCTGATGTCCAGGATGTGGGAACTCTTCTGCTTCCTCCTGGCTGCCATCTGAAGGGGCAATGTAATATTCAACAAAACAGCAAAAGTTGCAAATATAAAGACACTTCACAGAAAGTACATGTAGTTCTAACCGATGTTTGAACTCAATTGTCTTCTCACCAAATAATAGTCTACTAGCAAATTTAAAATATTATAATATTACAAATACTGTTGAGCATTTATGGAGAAACTATTCATCAAAACCATACTCCGAATTTGCATTATATTTGTATTTTCAGTCCAAGGTCTTAAAAATATTTTATACTTGAGAAAAAAAATTTAGAGGTTGTAGTTTAACCTCAAAGGCATTCACACAATATTCTATTCTGTTATATACCCTGTTCTGGCCTGTCATTTCTTCTCTCCTCCTCCAAACTAACTTCTTCCAATCCAACAGGTTCCTGGGTTTTTTCTGTCCCACCACTGTCATCTGTAGTCTGATCAGAAGTCTCGGGTTCTCCATTCTCCACAGTTTCTTCTACAAAGTGAGCAGTATAAGAGTGGTGAATTAAGAAGTAATCATGAATAATCCTTATATGTTTTTGTGCAATTTGCATAATAAAATAAGTTATAACAGTTCACCTTACTTCTCTTGAAATTAATAAAGAAAAATGAGCATTTCTTGTCAAATAAATATAAAACAATCTAGATACAAGAACTATCACCGATATCTGTGTACATCCATAATATTTGCACTCTTAGACACCTTAAATTGATCTTAAGGATGAAGGGGGAGGGTGCCAAGTAAGTGGCTATCTTCTTAACCAATCAAGATATGCCAACATGTTGCATATCAATAGAAAGCTTATTCTAACAGCTTTTCATTTCACATCCTCATTATAATGGCATCTTGGACTTTATTTTGCTCCCCCCCCCCCCATGGCTAAACAGTGGCCATTCTCATAACACCCCCACTACAGTAAGCAGTGAAAAAGACAATTCCTAATCATGGCCAGCCCAATGACTTACCTTTTTCTGTGTCCTCTTTCTCAGTGTCTCCTTCCTCCATTGCTTGAGCAACAACATCTCTTAAGACATTAGCTTTATCACCTTCCTCATCCACTTTAGCCTCCTCACTCTTTTCCTCAGAGTGAGAGTCCAATTTCTCATCTGCAGGTACGGTTTCTCCTTGCTCTTCTTCCTTCTCAGACTCGTTTACTTTGTCAGCATCTCCTTGTGAGGCTGTCTCTGTCCCCATGTCATCTGGTGTGGGCTGTGGAGCAGGTGGTTCTCCTGAGGACACTGTCTTCTCCTCCCCATGCTTGCTGGCAGCCACCTCACCATTTGCCCTGCTCACAGCATGGTCCTCAGGTGGCCTCGTGACAGCTACGTCTGCATCTGGTCTGGTCACAATCCTTCTGGGTGATACAGATTCTGAAATAATAATAATAATAATATACATTTCAATGTGAAAAATTTTAAAAATAGTTGTTATGTATAGCAATGTGAATTCTAAATATCTTTTAAAAATGTATCATCATATAGTCACAAAATCAAAGAAAATGGTGCATTAGATAGGTGCGTACATATTTGAATACAAGTATACAGACTGTGCACTATGTACATCTGTGTCTGCACATAAATGTTAAACATGATTTACCACAAAACTCTGTCCCCTTCTAATGGTCAGCTGTAAAGGTTTCAGGCAAATGCCAATGCATAGCTCATTATTTTCAGTGTATTTGAATAAGGCATTGCAGCACTTCCATTTTTAGTAAAATGAAAGCTTTTAAACCAAAATTGACAATATCAGTCACATAAAAAATCCTGTTATGGTTTCCTACAATCCATCCGTTTTTCTTTCTTAAGCTGCATTTGTGTCTGTGCCATAAAGATTATCACTATGTGTAAAAATCTATAGACATGCACATAAATACTTAGCAACAACACTGATCTACCACAAGTTTAAAGAAAGCATAAGCCTGATTACCAAATATGAAGAGAGAGTAAAAAATCTTTAAGAGTTACATTCTGACAACATCAGTTATGTAATCCTACTGCCAGGCTTTTACCATATTCTGTGTCAGTTGCATGCACAGAGTGCAAACTTTATTCACCATCTATCAGGCACATGCTCTCAGTTTGCCAGACATCATAGACCTGCTTCTACTGCTTTTCTTCTTTACAAGTCTGCCATGCATTGGGTGCAAGATTGCCATGCTAAAATCCACAGCCAGTGTTCACTACAGACAAAGACCTTGTGAAAGCATCCATGAACTACCTTACATGACTGAACCCCTATCTGAATTATCCTCACCACTGTGATCATATCTGCTGTCCGTAACCCTCCAGGTGTCTTCCCTGGTGTCACCATCACCACTGGTGTCACTAGCACACATATGTGCCAGCACACCACCGCTGTCAGCACCTGTGTACACTACCACTACAAACACAAGGCAAAGCCCAGTCATTTGAAAACCACTGGATGGTACAGATGATCCAGTACACTAAATATAGACTGAGATCAACTTTTCAAAGCTTATTATTTAGTTTATAATTCGTTGCATTACCACACATTTCATCCAAATATCCTGTTTTAAATGTTACACACAATATAAGAAAGTAATATATGATACTAAATAATAAAACCTTTTAAGATGAGCTGTTTTACTCAATAAAATCAACATTTCTGATACAAAGTGAAGAAACACTTTCCCTATTAAAAACATCTATTTTACTTTGCACAGATAAAAACAATGGGTTTGAAGAGTGCATATTTCTCATTCATGTACACTACACTACAATCAAACTTCATAGATTTAAACAACTACCAAACAAGGCTCAATATCAACAGTACTCTAAAAGTTAAAATACTTCATCATAAACTTATTATATTCTGCAAACTCCATCAAAGTAACAGTTGCATGCACTTTTTTTTCAAATCCAAAATCACTAACACATAAAGCACAGCACCACATTTGCAAGAGAGGAAAACAGAGTAAACAGAGTAGGACATGTAGGAAGGATGTTGTGGTTATATAAACAACATCTTCCATTTGAGACACATCCACACAGGCCAACTTCACTAAGACTTAACCTCAAAAATAATTGGTTCATCCTAGTGGTTGATCAATCTACTTTAAAATGTCCAACTGCTTCCATAACCCTGAGCACTCTGAGTTCGTACATGCAAATATATTTTTCTTTAAAGAACAATTCCAGAAAAGTTATAGCTTATCAACAGAATTCATAGGTATTATGAAAAAGATTCACTCATTTCTTTTATCAGTAAAACAGCAGTTAATCTGAGCCCCACAGTTTAGAGGTATACCCTGCAACTGTTGTGTCTGTACAAGACATACATGCTTTCTTCAGCTGTGTGTTCGTCAGCCTTCATCTAGCTGTGGTCTCTCAGAACCTACCTTCTTCCTCCTCTATCTGTGAGGCAGAGCGGCCTATCCTGACACCCACTGTAGATGGTGTGGACGGAATGCTGGGCGGCTCCAGAATGTCGCGGTACTTAGAAACCATCAGAACAGAGACAAAGTACACGATGGCTAGAGACAAGAACTGAGCTTGCTTGGTTTCCTCCTAATAATCAATAAAGGAGAATATGGTAAAAGATGATATAATACAAATAAATGCAGCTATGAAAGGAAAGAGAACAGCAACAAAATCCAACATTACAAACACTGCCTACTCAATATGTGTAAAACAAGTGAAATTATTGCAATCAAGGCAAAGGTAAAACCTGTGCAGAAGAAAGGAGAATGAACCTTGTTACTGCTGGAAAAGATAGAATGGAGGTGAAAATTGACAGCTTTGGAAACAGAGAAAAATACTATTCATGAGCTGTCTATCTGGACATGGATAATGCCTGTGCAAACTTTGTCAGTGTGAAAGTATGCAGCATAAGAAATGTGAACAATGCTTACAATGTCTCTGTAGACCACAGCACGGAGTCTGTTGATGTCCATCTCCTGGAGGAGTTTTTCTGGGTCCTTCACTGGGTTCTCCTGGCTGCCCAGGTGTTCAACTATGTTCTGAAATAAGATTTTGTCATTCAATAGAAATGTTGTCTTGATAATTACATTCAATCTTAGATCATTTCATTAATTGTTTGATAGTCAACTCTTTCCAAATGAACAGAAGGTGACCTCATTGAATACCAATTTAGAACATAAACGTTCTTAACAAAAACAAAAGAGAAAGAAGAAACCCAAAAGTAATTTTTTATATTTAAAAATATATTTTTCTTTCCGTTACAGAAAATACATTAATAACTAAATTTCAGAAAACAACTCTCTGTAAAGTGGCTTACTTCAGTGGATGGTCGGATTCCATTGATAAGAGACTGTATGATGGGGTTGGCCACCTGGATACCATTGGGCCCCAGTCCAGTGGGGGAGGAGGTCACTGACCCTGACCTTGACCTTGTTCTAGTCCTGCCACGGGTGAATTCACGGTGGCGACATTCTAGGCAATTCCTTACTGCAGCTGTACAAACTGAAAAATATACAACAGATGTTAATTGCACTGAATGAATTCTTATATCAAATTCGTAACTTATTTCAAATGCAAGCATCCTTAAATTTGCAATATTTGAACAAGGTGACAATAATCATATCATAATCTGTCCTTTTGGACCTCACCCATTCTCAGACATTGCCTGAGTATCCCTCCACTGGCCATGTTCTTCTCTTGTTCCAGTTCTGGGAGACTAGCAGTGCTGGCAAACAACATGATGTCTGCCAGGTGAACAAGGCGATGTAGGAAGGAAATAGCTTGCTCCAAGGTCAGACCATGGCTGGCTTCTAGGATCTCCATCTCCCCCTAATGGTGGATACGCACAGTTAAATACTGGGACTACTTATGTTAGAAAATCTAATGATATACAAGGTACTTACGAATATAAGAAGTGAATATGAAAGAGAAATGTACTGACAAAGAAGTAAAAGAGAAACTTTTTAAGTGCCTCAACAGCATGATGCAGTGCTTTGAAAAATTAAATTTTTGTTGTTCACTGAGGAGTAGATTGCAGCAAATACAGCTTTGTAGCACAATGTCAAATGAAATTGTACCTTTAATCTCATTATTAAAATGATTTTGAAAATACTATGGTTGTAAAGATCTTGTCAACAGTTTGGCCAACAAAAGCTGACTAGCTGACAAACTGGAATTATGACATCACCTGTAAGATGACGTGCTTGTAAATGTAAAATTTAGTCACTGAACACTGTGGATTTATCTGTTATCCAAAAGAACGTATGTAAGGCAGTAAAAAAGGAGTTTCTGGCTAATGCATACAGTTTGCTAAAACCACTCTATAATCAACCCAAGTTATGGTGAGGTAAAAACAATGGTGTGTAACCTGACCAGTGTGCCTATATGCTACTTACTGATGGGGATGTGGCGGCTGCTAGCAGTGGTAGTAATCCCCCGCAGGCTGTGATCAGGCCATCAGCGAGCTGCGAGATCATATGGATGGTGTTAACCACAAATATGTGATTATCTGAGGCATTCACAAAATCTAACACTGTCTTGCTGCTGTGACTGAAAGAGAAGATGATGGTTTAAGGTCGAGTAGGGCATCCAATTTGGTACTGTACACCAATTTATTGCTTCAATCACTGGCAAGCTGCTGAAATGTTTTCCAACATGATTCTTCTGAATACCTGCATATTTTTATTGCATTTTCATTTGTGAGCTTTAACCTGCTCTGTATCTAATGGGATAGTGATTCTCCCAGAGTTATGTGATTTTTAGAATTAAATGACAATGTTTGATTTTTCATGTGCAGTGTTAACAGATTATAATAATCATAAACCATAAACATAAAAAGAGCTAATCTCTTAAGGTTTCGTGTTCTATTTTTATAATGATAAAAGTTAAACAAATATTTCAACTTCTAGCATTCTTTTCTTTTCTGGTGAAGCTTAATCTATTTCTTTAGTTTGTTTTCAAAACATGTAGGTATAAATTGTAAGAGCTGGCTGTGTGCTATAACTTACGTCTTCCAGACCTGGACATCTTGTTCCACTGCAAACAGCAGGTCTGACAGCAGCAGCTGGTGCAGGGTGGACCAGTTGAAGTCTGGGATCCTAAAAGGTGGCGCTCTTGGTCCTGGGCTGAAGTGATGCTGCCCCCTGGTGCCAGCAGGGCGTTGTTTGGCACTGTCTCCTGTCTGATCCTTTGGTTGTGACTGCTGTGAGCTGCTTTCATGTTCAATACGCTCCTGGCTTTCAGCTTTGTTGTCATGTACTCCAGCAAGTGTGTCTTTCTCACTCTCCACAGAAACCTCAGTCTTCTCCTGAGCAACGTTTCCGCCTTCCTGGCCATCTTTACCTTCTTCCTCAACTTTCTTCACAGCATTTTGGATCACTTCATTCAAAAATTCTCTCACACCTTTTTCCAATTCAGCACCATCCATTTCAGAAACACTCTTCACAGGGGATGATGCATTCTCACTAACTTTGGAAGGACTGTCTTCTTGTTCTTTATCTCCACTTTGTATTTGTTCTTTCCCCTCAATTGTTGATGTATCTTGTACTCTTTGTTCTGTTTCTGTTGATCCTGTGCTGTCTGCACCAGTATCACCATTCTCTTTGATTTCTGTGACAGTGACAGTACTCTTGGGAGCCGGCTTGGTGTATGTGTGTTCATCTGAGATGCCAGATATGGTGCTGACAGGATGGGTCTGCCTGGCCTGGGGGTCCGAGATATGGTCCACACGCTGCTGCTCATACTGACGATACACCTTGCTCATGTGGATACGGAAGTCTTCATAAGATATCTGAAAGAGGAACATATTTTTTACAAGGGGCTGTCACAGGAGCAGGACCCAGTGCACCACTTTTCAGTGAGAATGCATGAGGCCAGGATGTGACATAAACTTAGGAAAACTGATCACAACGAACCTGGCATACCTAACTTGTAATAATACTAGACATGACTCACCTTTGAATGTAGAATGGCCAGGGTATCAATCCAGACCCTCCACCCCCCATACTCTATCTTAATGGCATGGTGAAGCAGCATCTTGAAGAGAGCCATCACCATGCCTGTGATCTTCCTCTCCTCCTGGTTCCTGGGGTATGTGTAGGCCATGGAGAACAGCCAGTCCTGCCACACAGACATCTGTAGGATGGTTCTACAACAGTCAGTACAGATTACACACTTAACATGCTCTCCAGGGGAAACAGATATTGTAGAAGAGCTTCTTTAATTGATAACCATAAACTGCATATTTACGTACTGTTAATTTTGTTGAGATAGCTAATGAAATTATTTGAACAGAAGAAAAGGAATTGAAGCACCAATTTTATGCTGTCTGCAAATATGTTCATTATCAACCAAATTGCAGTTTTCATTTTTCTTTTCAAATATTTCTTGTCACACGTGGTTATAGTACCTTCTGTTGTCTTTGTTGTTATTACAGAGAATCATGAGATCAGAGAGGAAAACTTTCTTGACCTCCATCAAACTTTCTGTCTGCCTTGACTGTCTTATTAGTGTGGCCACCACCTTTAAAATCACTGAAACAAAGAAAAATATGACTTTGTATACTTTGCAGGTGGTGTGATACTTCAACATGGTACTTTTTTTATAAAACTTTTTTTACATTTCTTATTGTTAATAACTGAGGAATCAAACAGAGCTTCTGTGAAAAACAACCATAAAAACAATACAAACAATATTTTTTTTTATTTTTCACTCTCTAACAAAGAACTTCTCATTTTCTTTTATCTTTGTTTCAATGAAAATAATTAATATCTTACATGAATTTTCTATCCTAAAATTGTTATCTGGTTCTGGGTGTTTGCCTACAATCACAGTTTTGGACATCCTCTCTGTCAACACCTGGAGTTAAAAAATTCCAGAAAGAAATAATTGCAAGGACAAATAATCAAGGTAAGAAATAATTTAGATAGCTTAACAGACATGCTGAGCTACAATTTTGTACTCACCCTAAACAAAAGGCTCATGTGACACAATTCATTTCACTTTCTCTTTCTCACATTACACTTTACAGTTACTCTCAAGTACAAAAAGTTGGTTTTAACTTTTAACATCATTTTACCCTCATTATGAAGAAAGGAAATATATTTGCAAACTTACTTCTTGGTCAAAATTTTTTTTATAAATATTTATTGATTAATTCTAACAACCAACTTTGGTTTCCATGCACATTTTTTGAAAATTAATTAAAACATCTAATTCTCATCTAATATGAGACAAAGCCAGACTCCTCCGGTGAATTTAGGTCCATGTATTTTCCCTTACCTCAAAAAGCACATTGTATGTGTTCATGGTGAGCTCGTTACTATGGAGACACAACCTCTCAGAGAGCAATGAGAACAAGTTGTATGGCCCCATGGAGTCATGTTTGCGCCTGGAACAGTGACCAGAACTATTTAAAAATTCAGTTTATTGCATTCATTTATTGCATTTTGACTGAACTATAATTCTGTTACCTAGAGAAAATTTTTCTACTTGCTTAAGTAAATCAACAATAATTTCAAAAATTGACTTTTTCCAAACAATTTATGTAGCGAGAAAACTAGAAAATAAAAAGTAAATTACAGGAATAATTTTACCATGTTCTAGATTGGAAGCATAACTTATAGACACACCCTTCAAGAAAACAACACTTTCAAGAAATTGACAAAAACCGGTACATGTTTTTAGCTGTTCCCAGCACAATTAATGCAAACGCCCTGCAATGTCTGATACAAAGAATCAACACAACATTTACACGTTTGCTTACGATGTCTACAATATATTACAATGTGTATAGTACACTTTGTTCTCAATGACAATGCAAGGTCAGAAATACACAATTCCATCAGTCTTATTACAAGTTTAAATTTTGATTATGAAACCTTCAATAATGTACATGGTTTTTGTCTCAATATTTGCATAAGCTACAAAGCAACTTCCAAAACACAATGGAATTACATCATGATGCACTTAAGCGTTATGGTTTGCACCAAATTTGAAGAATTCTATATCAAAATTTACCCAACTGTTTCAATTAAAACTTGGTACATACATAAATTTGCTATGTGATTTTGCACAAATTTGCAAAATTTGATAGCTTTGTCTATTTCTTGAAGGGTGAGTATATGAATTTATGAAAAAAATTGAAATGGTTTATTTTTAAACATTATTTTTACTTCTATATTTTTTAAAACTGCTTACTTGTGTGTACTTCTCATGAGGAAGAATCCTAAGAATTTGAGTGTATTTATCCGGATCATTTCACTGGGAGATGCCAGCAGCTTAAACACCGTCCTGGAATGAACAACATTATATACAGCACTTCAGGCAGGGAAACCAGGCCCCCGCATCAAAAAAATGACAGTTACAGGATCACCTTAATAGAAGGGGATTACTTGAAAAGTGATGAGTTTCATAGTTATTGTATGTAAAATAACTGATCATCCCAGAGAACACATCCAATGTTTTGAACTAATAACTATTGTGATATACCCAGAGCTACAGCAGTAAAAGATTCTCTCCATGAAATTTACCCACCACAATGAGTTTCCCTGGGATGAAGGGCAATTATTTTCTTATACTTCCATTTCATTGCTCAACCTGTTCCTGCACTTGGATTTGACATCTTATTCCATTTTTCATTTTAATAATTTAGTTTTAAAGGACTGGCTAGTCATTTAGAATGACATCTGCCTTCACATACATTTTCTTGTTTTTACATAAGAAAATGGTGCAGTGTTTTGTATTGCAGCCATGTGCTGTGTACGATTCAGACATTGTGTGCTGTTAATGGCTACCAGAGAAGGCTACGAAGATAATAACAACACTAGGTATGTTTCAGATAATAATGGATTTTATAGTCTTTAAGGTCTAAACTGGGGAAATATAAGAAGCTTTCCAGGGCATAAATATTAATAAATAAATATGGGGGATAATCAAATGCAAGGAGTTCCTTTAAATAGTAAACATGAAAGATTTTCTACAGTCTGTCTTGTCTAGAAACAATAACCTACATATAAAATGTACTGCTTCCATCAAACACATTCAATATACAAAGCAGTCATCCTACCTGATTCCATTCTTCCTGTCAAAGCCAGGCACCATGGAGGAGGGGTGCTCTGCCATCAGTGTCACAACAAGACTCAACACATCTGACAGATTTTCATCCTGTAAAAATTCTTTATGTATCAAACACGCACTATTCACAAATTCTGCATTTAGTAAATACATACTGACTGCTGTGTTCAACACAATCATTATAATTATTCAGAAAATAATCCCAAGAATGGTATATTTTCTTCACCAGGCTGTCTGACCAAGATAAGCTTACTATGAGCAGCAAAAGTAACCTCTCTGTTCCTTCACTTGCCACCTTCTCCACTGTTTAATATGCCTAACAACTAACTTTTGAGAGGTCACTGTTTCTGCCCATGCTCATTGATCATACCAACAAGGTTTTCAATCTCTCTGCAATGTGCATATAACTTGTATAATAATTCATACAATGAAGGACTTACCTCATGCACTGTTGTCAGGAAGTTCAGCAAACTCTGAAGTTCGTCCTCGTATATCCCAGGCCCCCTCATGATCAGCTGCTTCAGATAGGACAGCATCAAGCTTCTCAGCTTAATGATCTCTTCTTTGGCAGGACGAGGCCCATCTGTCAACCATGGCAGCAAATGTACATTTAATCAATTCAAAAATTAAGGGGCAATATATTATAAATACATTCTGTTTTTAAAAACAGGTTATATGTACCTAATATGTTTAATTCAACTAGAAGATCAGAGAAGTAATACTGCTCCCTTGGTATTATATGTACCACAAGCTGGGTTAGGCACATCAAGGAAGATGTCACTCTTCAAAATGCAACAATTAACATGTATGTGCACATGCATGTTTTTAATTATTTTCCGTAAATTCTTATTTTGTCAACCAGATGGCCAATGTGTGTATATATGTGTGTCTGAATACCCATGGTCACATTAGATTCAGATAGACCAATGATGTCATAGGGGCCAGACAAAACAGTTTTCAAGAGCACTATAATGCTTAAAATGAGTTATTTCTGGTTTATTATAATACCCTATTTTTCAACCAAAGCCTCCGCTCTATGTATGTGAGGCATTTGTGAGACCAGACAGTACCTGTTCCTTTGGGTGTGATGCCGCTCCTGTCTTTAGGATTGGTCACCCAGTAGTAATATTTGAGAGAATGCATGGTCTGCAGCACAGCGCTGACACGTCTGATGTTGGTGTAGATTTGGGCATCAGCAATAAACTCTGTAGACATGTATGTCCACAGCTTGGTCTGCACCTTGAAGTGAGAATTAGCTAAGTGAAACACTTGTAACTGCATCTAGTTCAAATATACTATTTGCCTAAAACTGTTTAGTTATTTGCCTGAAAAAATGCCCTCTTGAAGTGAGCTCAGACATCAGTGCAATGGTGTACTTGAAGGTTCACTTACTGCCACAGGGCTGTGTATCCAGAGAGCAGGGTTAAATAACACATGGTCAAATAACTGCTTCAACAGTGGTCCACCATTGGGCAGCCCAACCAGGTATTTGGTCAACTTCAGGAAAGAGTTCAGGACATCTTCACTCAGGTGCTCACGTGATGCCTAGAATGCAAAATTATTTCTGAATAAATTCTTCTTCGAGATGACACATGGAATGTTGTTAGATCACTTTAAATTAGCGACACTATACTCAAATGCACCTGCACAAATTTTTTCTGAATTTAATTACTTTGTTTTTTTTTCCACACTATTTATTAAATCTTATTAAAGCCACTAAATACAACAACAGTCATTACAAGATCCAGTTTTACTAAATAAAAAAAAACTTTACAGCAATTCCAAATATGGCTACATATACACTGCACCCTTAATACTGGTATATGCTATGGATAAATAATAAATATTTTGGACAAAAAATTGTTTAAAATGTTAGAGAACCAGTTTTTCATTCAACACTAGATAATATGAGTGTAATGAAGGCATTAACCATGTTTTTTGCCAGCAAACATAGGCCCTGCAGATCATCAGAAATTGGGGGAGACCATGCTAATTGATATTTAACAAATCAGGCACTCTGTCACAGCTGAAATAAAGTCATATTTGCTCAAAGTGTAGTCCAAGGCTCAGTTAGTAAGAATTGTCTGGATTAATATAGGCTACAGCTGCTCTATGTCTGTGCTGTTCTGAAGGCAACAAATCAAATCATGAAATGAAATGTGAAGTCTAGAATATAACCACCAAGCCAAGTGTTAGTTGTAGAAGGCAGATTGCATGAGTAATCACTTGGTTTGAGATGCCATTCCAAAGATATCAGGTTTGTCTCACAAACCTCTGTCAATGTGACAGCATTCTCGTGAAAATAAAACTACTAAATGTAACATTGTGTCGAGGTCATTGCAATATGCTGGAAAAAGATGAACTGTTTGAAAGCTGGTTAGTTCTAAGGTGGAGCAGTCACCACTGCAACCGCATGCAAATAGCACGGTGCACAGTGTCCAACCAAACTGCAGTTATAACTGCATACTTACTGCATCACAGGTTTCAGAGGACCTCACTATTGCCTGGTGAAAACATTGGGAATTATAAACACATTTGTTACACTGCCATTGTATTATATATGCTAATAAAATCATAGTCATGGAAAATTTAACTTGTTTCAATATACTTAATGCTGACAAAAAGCCAATCTTACTGGTCAATATGTATTCCAATTCCCTACACTGGTCTAATTTTCAAATAAGGAATCTATATCTAAATCACAGGCTACTGAATCAGAGAATTCTAATGGCATGTATATATATGTCTCCTGATTCTAGCTAGTAAAGAAGTAGTAGACAGTAACAGCCACCGTGTGCCTAAAGATGTCAGTTATGCTATTCATGGCCTGGGAAGAGCTACAGGTTATAGCATACATGTCCTCTGCCTCAGAATTTTTGTGCCATCACTGAATTGCAAAATTAAATGGAAAGAAATCCGCAGAAATACATGTACATGTAGGTGGTGACCTAATGGAACCAGCATATTTTAATATATAAGCAAAGCACTTAATTTTCAGGTTTCCAACCGTATTTAAATCAGATACATTTTGAATATCAAACCCTGACCATGAACCTTATTACCACCATACTCCAATAGCAATAGCAACGTGACACAGGTAAAGGGTTAGAAATCCACTTTAACCAAATGCTACATTAGTGAAAAGAATGGGTAGTATAAAGAACAAGTTTCTGAATGTTTTTTTTTTTTTTTTTTGCAACCTAGAGATTCCCCTGCCACCTACCTTCTCCAGCAAGTAACTTATCACCAGGAAACCTCTGTTCTGTAACATCTGCTGCTGGATAGTCACGGAGCTCTCCAGTAAGTCACAAAGGAGGGCCAAAAGTGTGGAGCTGAAGAAGAAGACCCACAATCACGTCAACAATCTATCCCAAAAGACAGTTTTAAAAAGTAATTAACATTAAGCAACAATGTTAACTGACAGTAATATTCAATGATAAAAAGCTTAATTTTCTAATCCACATTTAGTAGTCTAATAAATATCACTGCTGTTTAGTTAATGATCAAAACATTGGCATCATTTTTACAACAATTGAATTACCCTTTAAAGTACCTGTAATTATCCATTTCAAGCTAAGTTATCTATGTAAAAAATTGACAATAATGAAAATAAACATCGAAGCAAATAAAATATCTCCATGTCTGTAGTACTTCCAGCTTACCAAACTGTGTGATCTACTTTCTCCTCCTCACTGGCACTCTCCTGTACGCAGTCTAACTGACCAAACAGTGGAAACAGGGTCTGGAAGAAAACTCACATGTAATTTTACTTTGGCTTTTCAAATGTAAAATTTGTATTACCTTACGTGACTTGCTGATGATACCCTAATGATGGATGAAGAGTGTAAAATGTATCATGTGTAATGTTGTATTCTACTATATCTTACCTGTATCATGTGTGATGTTGTATTCTACTATATCTTACCTGTATCATGTGTGATGTTGTATTCTACTATATCTTACCTGTATCATGTGTGATGTTGTATTCTACCATATCTTACCTGTATCATGTGTGATGTTGAATTCTACCATATCTTACCTGTATCACGTGCGATGTTGTATTCTACTACATCTTACCTGTATCACGTGTGATGTTGTATTCTACTATATCTTACCTGTATCCCCCCTAGGGAGTGGAGAGTGCTGTGGATGGAGTGGGTCACTACTGCTTTTACTCCCTAGAAATATATAGGTTACTCTAAGTATATTTAAATACACATACAAACTCCAACAAGCTGCTGTACAGGAATTTAATAGTTTAAAGCTGTGTATCTTAGTCTTGTGCTGGCAAACATTCCCATCAGATAAAAGTGAATAATCCTGGCTAGAAAATATACTTGGAGAAAAAATTATGGGTCACACTGTTATTGATTGTGGCAGTCAACTGATTACAGTGGGTAAAAGTGGTATAATGGGACAGAATATTTATTAAAAATAAATAAATATATAAATTATAAATTTTGGACCAGTCTTGACTTAGTTTGAAACATTCATGTAAAGTCAGAGGGGCAAAGGGTAATGGCACCTGTGTCACAGGATGGATAAAGAATAAATATACAAATGGGGCCTGTGCAATGCTGTGTTTTACCAATATAAATAGGTGGATGGATATTGATCACCACCAAAATCGAATTATTTATCCTTTGGTCCACTCTTTAAATTCCATCAAAATCCGTCCAAAACTATTCACATAATGTTCCTAACAGACCAAAAAAAAAAAAAAAAAAAAAAAAAAAAAAAAAAAAAAAAACAAACAAATGGAACATTATGTTTGGATTCTATCAATTATACTAAGTGTTCTACTGTCATCAGTTCTATAGTTTAATCATATTATTACAAGTGATTTTATTAAATTCAGGTAAAATGCTTTCCAGATCTGATAGTTTTTCTTGTATTACTATAATATTCAAGTTAGACAATTTAAATATTATTGTAACTGGTTTTTAGACTGTCTTTAAAAGGCAACAGCCAACAATAAAGTTATAAGATATTATATTATATTATGATAAAAAATATCCTAAGGAATGTGTACCTCTAACATGAGAGCGTGTGGCGTGTGGACAAATATGGAAGGGTTTCCTTTAGGCGAGGACTCCAGGCAGAGCTGTCCATCACAGGCTATAGGGTTGTACATCATCACAATACTGGAGTGAAACTTGTCATCAAATAAGATCTGAAATCACAGTCAGGTGTTGACTAAGTTACAGCCAAGCTAACCCTCCAATGACAATCTAAACATTACATGCTCTGACAATTATTGGCTTATCATTGCATGACAACTACAGTGGTAAAATAAGTAGCCATTATACATACATGGGTGAAAGTTTTAAAAACTTAAAATCCTGAAAACGTTGCCTGCAATTTCTCAATTGCATTTACATTATTTGAAAAAAATTATCACGAAGACTGAAAAACCTTAAATCAGGGATAATCCTGAAAACTTTCACCCATGTATATACTAGGAGTTATGGAATGTTTTTCCAATAAAAAAAGAATTAACAATAATCAAATAAAAATCATGAAGATGCTATGAAAACAAATAATCCATGGAAATTCTCTCCACCATTAACTGCTGAATAAGTTCACTCCCACAATTATTGTCTTCTCATAGTCTTCTTAACCTTTAAGTACTGGTGGTAATATTTTCATCAATATCAATACAGTGTTATTGTGTATGAAGTGATGGCGTAGAAGTGGAGATTAGTGTTATAGCAACTCTGCCTTACCTCATGTCCCTGAGTGTCACATTCATTGGTAAACCGGAACTGGCTCTGAAAAGAGGTGACAATCAGTGTAAGAAGATACACTCCACAGGTTTTTTGTTCTGCTCTGAGCAATTTTTTTCCACTATGATTATGTATCAAGACTGTTAGATGTATGTCTTTCTTTCAACTCAATGCCACATAGGCAGCAATCCAAAGAAAACATAGGTCAAAGCTAGCACTGATATGCCATTTTATTTTGCATGTACCTTAAGATAAAAATGCCATTTTATTTTGCATGTACCTTAAGATAAAAATGATTGGATAAAGTAGGAAAAAAATCTGCAGAGTAACATTACTTTATATGCTGGTCCAAGGTGATATATAGCATCTATGTACTGAGGTTGGAGAGCTTCACTGAACATATAGATAGTGGACATCTGACCACAGAACATGCTCTCTTCTTTCTGCTCATGTGTGGTGCCTATAAAGCACTTGTTGAATGGCTGGAAATAAAACACAACAAGCTGTGTGAATGTCATACATTATTCTATAGCTTCTTCCTATGAATACCAATTAAACAGTTCTTGTCACATCTTCTCGTACTCAGTAACTACATCTTTGGAAAACACTCCATTTCAATGGGTATCTTCACACATATTTTCTCAGATGTGGAAATTAATAAAACAACACACTTAATTTTGTCTCACTAGGAATCTAGCTTAGCAGCACGACCTGAGCACAAAATAAGTGCATTTAATCAAGATGGTAGTAATGTCTATCAATAGTGCAGCTGTCCATCTTACCTCATTCCCACTGACCAACCAGGACATCTCTGTGGTGGACACCATCTGACCATCAACATACACTTGGACTTCACTCTTCCCCCATAGCCTGTACACGTGGACCAGAGTGACCATGTACCACTGGGAATAATACCAGAGAACATGAAGTATGAATGTATATAAATATAAATATACATGTACCACTGGGAATAATACCAGAGAGCATGTAGTCTGTGATATATACATATAAATATACAATTCACCATATATAATATATACCAAAATAAATATACCACTGGAAACAATACCTACCAGCACGTAGTCTGTAATATAATACACATATGTACCACTGGAAGCACGTAGTCTACAGCTTAATTGTTAAGGAAGTATAAACACTAAGATAAATGCCAGTTCCAACATAAGAACAACTGAAGGTACACTCCAAGCATATAAAAATAAATATATTACAATTTTTTTTTATAAATAATTATCCTTGATATTTCATGTAAAACAAATAATTCTTACCTTTTTGGGCTGAAATTCAAAATTGACACAGTGCTGGAATCCCTTCCCTGCTATCTTCATGGCGGTGATAACCAGAGCACTTCCTATGAAGTGTGCCGAGTAGCCCAGGCCCTTGGCTGTACGGAAACTGAAATATCACTCAGCTGATACAGAGCTTGTCATATCTTTACCTATTAATAAGCTTGTCTGAATTATAAATTAACATGAATTATAGATTAACATGGCATACCTTCTTCATATAGAGGAAGTTGCAGAGAAGGTTGATTTTAAATTTCTATCCCGCTTCCAGTAGCCACAGGGATCATCTTTGTCCCATGCTGCTCTCAGCACCAGTTCTTACACTGGTGTGCTCAGTGGGATATCAACATCAACAAGCCCATGGATCTTTTGAAATCAAAAACATTTCAACCATTAACAACACTGGTTGCATTCCTAACTTAGCAGATAATGTAAATTCCCATAGACTTACGTGTACAGATATGGTTTCTCTCTCTCTATGTTCCCTCCTGACACTGGGTCCAGCCTGATCCAAGTAGAGAAGGTCCAGCCATTCTGGTATGGCCATTTGGCAATAGGGGGCAGTGCTATACACTAAATTTGAAAAACAAAAACACAGTATTACACTTTTAGGGTGCTTTCCCAGAGATTTAGATCAATCTAAAGATTAAGTTTTAGATCGACCTAACTCCCTGGGGGTTCACGCTAAATTGCAGTCAGCCGAGTTAATAGCAGTCAGCCATAGTTAATTACCCCCTTACAGTTTTTAGTAGGCAGGACAGACGCTTAAGCCGGCCAAGCTGACAGTAATCTAGTGAGACTCCCCACAGGGATAGATCGATCTAAAAATCTATGGAAATGGGGTGTTAAATTTCTGGAGAAGCAGACTATTGCAGAAAATAAGAAAGGAGAAAGGCTGAGCAATAACTTTACTTGTACTTAGGATTTTATACTAAGGGAATTTTACATCAAATAGTTGTATCGCTGTTGTTAAGATAGCTCTTTGTGAAACTTACAGCTCCTGTCTTCCCTGGAAAGCTGAAGAACTCGTCCGGTCCATGTCTTTGTGGCATGTGTCTCAAGACAGAAATTAGCTTGACAGCATGCCGAGGCTGAAATATGAAGTGAAAGCTTGCTTAATATCAATAACAAGAATGCCAAGGAGTGTCCTTTAATACATATTCACCTGACAGTAGGAGTGAGTCTATACTAATTACTGACAGCCTCATCCCCTGCTATATTGTTGATCAGTCTAAACCTACACAGAACTGTCACCAATGGAACCAGCTACACACCAGGTTTCTTCAAATCCAGTATCATATTTTCATATTACTGTACTAGTATCTAGACTTTCATATTAATAGAAGTAACAGAAAGCTCTTGTGTGGCATTTTTTCAAACAATTTAAGTTTACTTTTTATTATTATTATTATTATTTTTTTTTTTTTTTTTTTTTTGCCTACAATAAGAAATGAAAGTTTACTCTGTTATTGTTTTAACAGTAAGCCCCACCAGTTGTTCATTAGATTTTCTAAACAGAAACCCACCCATTTTCCATTGCTTGCTTTCAGGAACCCAAACAGCAGTTTCAGTTCCTTGACGGTGATGCTGTAACTTGCTAACACGCCCATCATGTCAATGAGGAGATCTAGAGAAAAACATTCAATACTAGGAACTGTTTTAAACTAATAAAAAACACAAAATAATGGATTGGGCAACAGACCATATAGTTATAGATGCCAGAAATAACTTCTCACAAAACCATGGAAAAACTATGATCCTCTATTGTAGAATTGTTATAAACAAGCTGCACTTGACATCACATCACATCTGATGGAATACCCACCTCCCACCACTTCATCCGATTCCTGCAAATGCTGCAGCGCCTTCTCAATCAGACCAACCTCTGTGCATGCCTGCAGGTTACGTGTGCTCTTGCGCAAGATGGCGGTGAAGATGCTCCAGATCTCAGCCTGAGAAAGATATTTTGTTGATATTATTTGCAACTGTTAGAAATACAAAGCCTTCTGTGCACATGAACATTTTAACTTGCTGGAGTCTGCACTCTGTGTGCAGTCTTCTATTATAAATATCAAAAGAAACATATAATGGCATACATTACAAAAACCATCTCTCACACATGTAACAAAAATTATTTAACTACATTTGTTACAATCACAAAAACATATAAAATTAATTATGTAAAACCTATTACTTCCATTCACTAGTAGTACACACCATCTAAGCCAAAAGTAATATCTTTATCATTCATTTAGTTTTTATTCCCTCTGAAAAGCCTTGTGCTTTGATAAAATGTAAGCGCTCAATCTTATGGTATACACATAATTCTACCTGAACAACATATGTCTACTTATCTTGTATTAAAGGGATAACAACTCTTTGTTTTGGCCAAAAAATGAATTTTCCTGAAGTAAACAACAATTTTCCCATACTTACCAATGGTTAATGAATCCATTTTTACATTCAAAATTAGTCCCTGATTTTTTCTAAGTTTGTTTTTTTTTTATTAAATTTCCAAGAGATTATTACAGAGTATAGCCATCAATGGAGGTCACATGGTCTAAAGACAAGCTCAGATATCAGTATATTAGCTATAACTGACGTTTTTGTGGTAAAACAGAATATATATCATATTTCTTTGAGTTGTTCACAATGTTTTTATTGTGAAATATAGATCTCATACAAAGAGTTATTATCCCTTTAAGTGTGATCACAAGATCTAACAAATCTCTTAATAATCTACCTGTAAAGTAGGATTGCATGTGTCTACTAGTTGCAGCATGTGCTTGATATTTTCAGGTTCTTGTATGATGAAGTTATTTTCAAGGTCCAGCTCACCACCAACCAACTGCAAGAAAATAAAAGCATGTGTTCAGTTATGTTTCCTAAAGTTAACAAGGGTTGGAGAAATGGTAGTCAATGGCTTGTTTGTATCATCATGCTGATTTAACATGATATAATTCCCTGTTTTAAGGGGCCAAAAATGTAAATTTTCCCATTACTGCAGGAACCTTTCCTTTGGTAGAAACCCCAGTCAAAAAGAAAAATTCTAAAAAGTATTTCAATATCAATTAGCTGATGCTATACTTGTTCTCTTAAATGTAACATGTTTATAAGGCTGATCGAGGATAATTAATAAGCAAAAAAAGGAAAATGATAACCTATTGTGCTACCTTCACAAAAGCATTAGATTCAAACAATGCCATAAGCTGTATAGACATACCTTAATTGTTAACAATATGTATACATATGACTGTAGATACACCATAATGAGCACATCAACTACAGGCAGCTGATACAGACCAGCAACATAAAGGCATACAACACTGCCACCTTTGACAGAATGCTGTTATATCTATGTCAGAATATCAGACCAGATTTTTTTTATTCAGACACAAAACTGATTCAAAGTCCACAAGAACAAGTCAGAATGTGACTGCATGAGTATATTGTGGACTTCTTACCCAGATACATTTCAATCACTAAATATAAAAGACGTCTCTCATAATGATATTGATTGCAGTTCAGTCCAGCCATATAAAGAAGCAATAAAATCACCTTGTTGCAATAGCCATCACGCGAGAGCAAATTCAACAGTACTGTGTGTGCGTGCATGCATGTGTGTTAGAACCCATTCTATGTACTATATGCTGTTTTATCATCCATGAAAACACAAATGCACTCTTTCAAGACATAATAACTATATTTGCTACTACTAGCATATTATCTTTAAATGCATCTTGTGTGCAAATGGTGATAATACAAATATTAATTAACTAGACCTTTTTCCATTTTGGCTTCCTTTTTCTCTCAACAGAACATAATGTTATTTAAATGGTCTTTTCTTTATTACAAGTAAGCAAATGCTACACAAGGAATACAGCATATCTACAAAAACTTTATTGGTCTTTGAAAATATTAAAGGTGCAAATTTTTCTATCTGAACAGGAACTAAATATCCGAAATATATCTGGTTTTCCCAATCACGCAGTGCTATGCTCCTTCAGCACTATTTATACTGAAAGCTAGTGACAAACATCATGACAAGCATTAAATGTGGTTTATTTGGCAATCTGACAGCATGTGATTAATTAATATTCTCCTGAGCATTCTTCAATTTTCCCCAGTGACTTGGGATTCTGTTTTGTCAGTAGGATAGTACAATATTCCTGTCTAGATATTTCCTTAGTACATATCATAGCAATATGCACAGTCTTAGTACAACATGCAATGATTCATTACAGGAGGGAGCAATCATTAAACTTGGGCACAATGTTATTCAAGGAAAAGCTGAAGTGCAAAACATTCCAACTCTTACTGCCATCTGAAATTCTGTATTTAATGTGATAAAAAAGGTTCCATCGTATTCAGTTCCTTTAGTTTTTGAAATCTTTATTTGGCAAATCATTACAATGTTCAACAGTGGTAGCGGTGTGGATGGTGTCCCTGCACTTACTTCTTACCACCTGTAAACCTAATACCAGCCAAGGCACAGTGACATATGTCTGTGTAAAAGTGCTAGGTCAGCATGCTGTTTTTTTTTCTTGTTTTTGCCTGGACATCACCATGTTCAATTATTTTTTTGGTATTAAAGAAAGGTCCACATTTACATGGTTTGACCATGTGGCACCATCACTGACATTACAGTTCTTCAGATAGGCTATCTATAACTTCCTTGACTTAAAATCACTTCAAACAAGTACAGCTATATACCTATTATTTCAATCATAGCACAAGTGGAAGTAAGCATTAAGAGTGTGTGTGTGTGTGTGTGTGTGTGTGTGTGTGTGTTTATATCTGTTACAGTTTCCCTTTTAGACCATTATGAGAATGACCTTTGTGTAAATAATAGCTGCGGATACGGGCAATGCATTAATGTGGCTTTTACATGTGAACAGACAATGGTGAATCCATTATACAGCAATATTTCTCACAACTGATTAGTTAAATTTTCTACCAAGTACTGGCTGGATTTGACTTGAAATTAAACTACTATGACTGTAATGCCAAATGATGGACCCATTACACAGCATCTTAATTCAAAACCAAACTGCATTTCCAGATTGCTTTTGCATGTTGTAACTTGACAATTACCTTATTTCCCTTATTCACAAATTTCCATAAGGTTTTATAATTATTATATGGAATCAAACCCATTCAAATGATTCAGCGATTTCATGAGCTATTGCCAAAAAGATGGCACTGAAAGAGCAAATTCATTCATAGCAATTTCATTCAATGGTGAAGATTTATGCGTTCTTTAATAGATACATTTGTGAGACTACAGCATGGAAACACTATCCTGTTCCATGAGAATCATATCCACTTGTGTTATTATTCCCAAAGATATCTCCCAAAGAACACACTACTGAAGGAATTTTGTCAGGAAATCCCAGTGCAGCAAGCCAACAGTCCATCATTACTTTTCAGCTTAGTGAGATAAAATACGATAGGTTCTTATTTGTGCTATGTACTTTAGCTGAAGTAAAACCTGATGATATGAGCATTAGACTTGATAACTTTTTTATCTTTCTACTTATCTATTCTTTTTTTTTCTTTTCTGAAAAAAACAAGAGCATGTATAATTCAAAAGAATATACTGACTTTATTCAAGGTGAGAAGACATACCTGAGGACAGTGACATTTTTTAAGTAGAGCCTATACTAAAACATTAAGCCTGTTATTAAGGAAACGGAATTCAAACTGAATAAAAGATCTCATACTTTAAAGTGGTAATGTAGGCAGAAAAAATGTCTTAAGTTCTGAATGTAGCCTATACACAGCACTAGCCATTGGGAAGGTTTATTCTTTAAAAAGAAGATCAAAAAGCTACGTTTCTGTCTTATATCAGGCTGAGAAAAGTTTCAATCACCCATTAAAAAAAACATTTCCTAATTGACCGTTTTTACTTTTTATTTCCTTTCATCATGTTGATGTTGTGCTGTGCTCATTGTCCAACAGGACAGTCCCTTGTTTACCTGTTATGTGACTGGAAAATAATCAATCAATAACAATATACAATTTCTCTTTCAATATATCAGGTGGTGTCACAGAACAAAACATCAGGGCTGGCAAATACATACAAAACTAGTTTAAACCAATCATGATTTTTTTTTTCAAACTCAAACAACCTTTTCATTAAATAAGAAAATTCAAAGTAAAACAATAAGGTTTGGCACTGATGCAGAGAATGTCACAAAAATACACAAATAAGTCCTCTCTTATATTTCAAGTAAAACACAAATATGTGCAGATAGGCACTTAGTGCAAAAACACATGCAAACCAATAAAATGCAATAACTGAACCTGTAACCTGAAGCGTACAGTTTACTCTGTACATTTTTGATTTTATAAAATGAAAAGTTTGGCAGTTTTTGGACAAACAAATGTGCTGGACTGCAACAGCATCAGCAACAACATGGATCAACAGTGACAACACAGATTTTCTGAATATATCTGTCTTCATTTTAAAATGGCAACAACCCACCACTGATAACCTAAATTATAAAAGGACAGTTGGCTGTCACCAAGCTGTGCTCAACATGGTAATATAACCAAATACTGGAAGATAAATTGAATGTTTCGCAGTATTCCTTGTGAAACTGGTCCCAGTATACTGCAGTATTATTGAACATACAGAACTACGACATAGGGCATGAATCTTGAAGCAAACAAGAGATAATCAGTTGAAATCAATCTGTACTTGATGGACCTGGATTGTAATTAAATTCTTATAGGCGACAGAAGTATAAGACACTGTGTAGGTAGATGACATAGGTTTAAGCAACATACATACTGGTAAATAATTCTGTGAGCCAGATGTACTTCATATCTTTAATTTCAGTTTAGTCTGTATCTCCACTTCACTAAATTAGCGTATCTAATTGTTTTAGGTATTTTATCGTACTTTTAATTTCCTCCCTTGGCAGAAACTTTATAGTTTACTAAGAAAAACTGACTGCATTCTCACAATATTATCATACAAGCAGGATCGGTCTATCTCAGCAGATATTCTCCTTAAGGCACAGTTACTATAATCAGCCACGCCCCCTTGTAAAGCAAGAAGAACAACATCTTGAACCACGAAGTTTTCCAAACTTGACCCAAGTACTTTAAGTTATGAGGGGGTGTATCAAGGTGAACATTTAAGTCACTTAAACTGTATGCAATTTAGCAAGATCCCAAAGGAGTTAGATTGATTTAGCTAGTATGACAGGATTATGGGAACACTCATAGAGTTAAACACTTTAAAGGTATAAAACAGTCCATCTTTAGAACTGCCCATCACAGACAGCATTAGGCTGCAGTGGTTGTGCTATCTGATCATAACCCACAGTAACTAGGGTAAATAATACACAGAAAATATGTCAGGCTTACATCATCTTATAGCCTGATATTGAGTCCAAACATGTGCCCCAATCAATAACCTGTAAATATCTGTATCATAAGATACAGCTGTCAAATACAGCACCAGACTAAAGCCATGCAGACAGACTATAGCCCAGCACGTGAATGCCTCCATGTTGGGCACATTCCTATGATGGCCTATCTTAGAATGATAAATGGATACTGATCATAATTTTTTTCCTTGAAGCTAAGTGACAAGGAAGATTTACCATACTACTGAATATGCCTTGCCAATGCTAATGTTTATTTCCATGTTAACTATACTTATCTTAAATATCAGAGCAGAAAATTGTTTGCCAAGAGCATAAAACTCCATGTAAAGGGCCATTTTTTGCAAAGTAAGCTAAACTTTTTTTGCATCTGCTGACACAGACACACTGAGCAGACATGTGAGTGACATAAATCAACAGTCAGTTGAAACTGGGAAAGATTGAAATATGATAAAAGTGAATGACACATCCAGTCACAACTCTCATAGCAGTTAACAAATGTACCCACTCAGAAAGTTTTGTGGTATCTGGGACACTGACAAGATATCCAATTGTTTGTCACACCAGAATGAGACAAATAACTAATTCTTAACACTGAAAAGTAGCAACTGATCTTTTTGTTTGTTACCTTTCTTTTTAAGCCAACAAAATAATCCCTAAGGGAGCAAATATTTTAAAGATGAAGTTTTAAGATATGACCTCATGTCAATTTGCCCTCTAAAAACCAACCCATTAATATTTCTTAAAACTTTTTTTCTAGTAAATATTAGGCATGCAGTGTACAATCTGTAATTTAAAGCATTTCTTAACATTTGGCATATGATCCTCCCCTCCCCCAACCAACCCACCCCAAACAAACAATCAAAGAGTCTTTATGCACCAATATTCAAATAATGAGCCCTGTTCCTGTCCAGACAGTCAATTTAAGTAGCTGTTATTATTTCTCAACCCCTTGTCAATGTCAGACACACTTAAAGAGGATTTCTCTAAGGGCTTTTCCAAATGGTACAAACAAGAAAATAACACAACACTGAGGGGCACCATGCTGAATTATTGAACAATTTTTAAGGTATTTTTTCTCACAAACTCAACATGCACTTGTAGGTGACATGCAACATGCTGACAATGACAGCGAGTTTATTCTCATTAACAAAATATGCTGTTGAGAACAGCACTTTGGATCTGACTTGGTTCAAGTGTAACAGTGTCAGCAGCAAAAATCCAATAATTACTACTTATACTGATGCTGAACAAAAGTAAAAAATCTATAACGTGCATTGTACAAACAGAAACAAAATAATATATAATAATCTTGAAGTCAATTTCTACGTTTTCAAACAAAAATAAACCCAACAGACCCTGCTATATTTTATTAAAAATAAAGGAAAGTCTTATTTAATATTCCTAATGTCAGACATTGCTTGTTTTCCTTTTAAACCATCACAATGACCCACCTGCCGGCACAGGTAGGTCAAATCATTGCATCTGCGGCTGTTCTGAAATAAAATAGTTTGGCAGACAAAATCCTTGACCTATGAACCATAGNAGGGTTTATTCTTTAAAAAGAAGATCAAAAAGCTACGTTTCTGTCTTATATCAGGCTGAGAAAAGTTTTAATCACCCATTAAAAAAAAAAACATTTCCTAATTGACTGTTTTTACTTTTTATTTCCTTTCAACATGTTGATGTTGTGCTGTGCTCATTGTCCAACAGGACAGTCCCTTGTTTACCCGTAATGTGATTGGAAAATAATCAATCAATAACAATACACAATTTCTCTTTCAATATATCAGGTAATATCACAGAACAAAACATCAGAGCTGCCAAATATACACTGTACATACTTTTAAAAGCCAAAACTAGTTTAAACCAATCATGATTTTTTTTTTTCAAACTCAACCAATCTTTTCATCAAAGGAGAAAATTCAAAGTAAAACAGTACCGTTTGTCACTGATGCAAAAAAATATCGCAAAAATTCACAAACAAGTCAAGTCCCTTCTTACATTTAAAGTAAAACACAAATACTGTGCAGTTAAGCACTTAGTGCAAAAACACATGCAAACAAATAAAATCCAATTACTGAACCTGTTACCTGAATCTTACAGCTTACTCTGTAAATTTTAATTCTACAAAATGAAATATCTGGCAGTTTTTGGACAAACAAATGTGCTGGGCTACAACAGCATCAGCAACAACATGAATCAACATAGATAATCTGAATATGTCTGTCTTTATTTGAAAATGTCAACAACCCACCGATGATAACCTAAATTATGAAATGACAGTTGGTTGTCACCAATCTGTGCTCAACATGGTAATATAACCAACTGCTAGAAGATAAACTGAATGTTTAGCAGTATTCCTTCTTGTGAAACTGGTCCCAGTATACTGCAGTATTATTGAACATACAGAACTATGAAATAGGGCATGAATCTTGAAGCAAACGAGATAATCAGTTGAAATCAATCTGTACTTGATGGACCTGGATTGTAATTAAATTCTTATAGGCAACAGAAGTATAAGACACTGTGTAGGTAGATGACATAGGTTTAAGCAACATACATACTGGTAAATAATTCTGTGAGCCAGATGTACTTCATATCTTTAATTTCAGTTTAGTCTGTATCTCCACTTCACTAAATTAGGGTATCTAATTGTTTTAGGCATTTTATCGTACTTTTAATTTCCTCCCTTGGCAGAAACTTTAAAGTTTACTAAGAAAAATAGACTGCGTTCCCACACTATTATCATACTAGCAGGATCGGTCTATCTCATCATATATTCTCATTAAGGCACAGTCACTGTAATCAGCCACGCCCCCCTTGTAAAGCAACAAGAACAACATCTTGAACCACCAAGTTTTCCAAACTTTACCCATTGGCAAATACTTTAAGTTATGAGGGGGCGTATCAGAGTGTACATTTAAGTCACATAAACTGTATGCAATTTAGCAAGATCCCAAAGATGTTAGATTGATTCAGCTAGTATGACAGGATTATGGGAACACTCATAGAGTTAAACACTTTAAAGGTATAAAACAGTCCATCTTTAGAACTGACCATCACAGAGAGCATTAGGCTGCAGTGGTTGTGCTATCTGATCATAACCCACAGTAACTAAGGTAAATAATACACAGAAAATATGTCAGGCTAACATCATCTTATAGCCTGATATTGAGTCCAAACATGTGCCCCAATCAATAACCTGTAAATATCTGTATCATAAGATACAGCTGTCAAATACAGTACCAGACTAAAACCATGCAGACAGACTATAGCCCGGCACGTGAATGCCTCCATGTTGGGCACATTCCTATGATGGCCTATCTTAGAATGATAAATGGATACAACATAATTTTTTCCTTGAAGCTAAGTGACAAGGAAGATTTACCATACTACTGAATATGCCTTGCCAATGCTAATGTTTATTTCCACGTTAACTATACTTATCTTAAATGTCAGAGCAGAAAATTGTTTGCCAAGAGCATAAAACTCCATGTAAAGGGCCATTTTTTGCAAAGTAAGCTAAACTTTTTTTGCATCTGCTGACAGGGACACACTGGGCAGACATGTGAGGAACATAAATCAACAGTCAGTTGAAACTGGGAAAGATTGAAATATGATAAAAGTGAATGACACATACAGTCACATACAACTCTCATAGCAGTAAACAAATGTACCCACTCAGAAAGTTTTGTGGTATCTAGAACACTGACAAGATATCCAATTGTTTGTCACACCAGAATGAGACAAATAACTTATTCTTAACACTGAAAAGTAGCAACTGATCTTTGTTTGTTACCTTTCTTTTTAAGCCAACCAAATAATCCCTAAGGGAGCAAATATTTTAAAGATGAAGTTTTAAGATATGACCTCATGTCAATTTGCCCTCTAAAAACCAACCGTTTAATATTTCTTAAAACTTTTTTTCTAGTAAATATTAGGCATGCACTGCAGCAGTGTACAATCTGTAATTTAAAGCATTTCTTAATATTTGGCAAATGATCCTCCACTCCCCCAAATCACCCACCCCAAACAAACAATCAAAGGGTCTTTATGCACCAATATTCAAATAATGAGCCCTGTTCCTGTCCAGACAGTCAATTTAAGTAGCTGTTATTATTTCTCAATCCCTTGTCAATGTCAGACACACTTAAAGAGGATTTCTCTAAGGGCTTTTCCACATGGTACAGACAAGAAAATAACACAACACTGAGGGGCACCATGCTGAATTATTGAACAATTTTTAAGGTATTTTTTCTCACAAACTCAAATATGCACTTGTAGGTGACATGCAACATGCTGACAATGACAGCGAGTTTATTCTCATTAACAAAATATGCTGTTGAGAACAGCACTTTGGATCTGACTTGGTTCAAGTGTAACAGTGTCAGCAGCAAAAATCCAATAATTACTCCTTGTACTGATGCTGAACAAAAGTAAAAAATCTATAACGTGCACTGTACAAACAGAAACAAAATAATATATAATAATCTTGAAGTCAATTTCTACGTTTTCAAACAAAAATAAACCCAACAGGCCCTGCTATATTTTATTAAAAATAAAGGAAAGTCTTATTTAATATTCCTAATGTCAGACATTGCTTGTTTTCCTATTAAACCATCACAATGACCCACCTGCCGGCACAGGTAGGTCAAATCATTGCATCTGCGGCTGTTCTGAAATAAAATAGTTTGGCAGACAAATCCCTTGACCTATGAACCATTGGTGCGCTATATTACGTAACTTACCAAGTGAAGCAATGTATCCACGACTTCTTTATTTGTCACCTGCTCTACTTTAATTAACCCGATCAAAACTCCAAATTTGACCTCGGTACTACCCGGCATTTTGAGCAACTCCTCCACCGTCTTTGCCTCCTGCGCAGGCGATGCATACACTTGCGAACTCTCACTGGTCATAGTGACTGAGTTGCAAGTAATTGAATGCTCCCGATACCACGTGAATGTAGTCGATCAATTACTCAAATCAGATTAGAATATCATGAACAAAATCGGTCGAAATAATTCTGCACTTTCTCCATATCCATTTCCGGGTCAACGGACTGAATGTGCTGTCAAATTTTAATTGGTTTAAATAGATTTTTTGTTTCAAATTTATTTCATAATCAATTAAACCATATTCAACATTTAACTGAAACATAATCATAATGTCCATAACTTTACTCTTTTATTGAATATTGCCTTTCTCATATTCAATATTACTGTTTATCAGTCCCGCAGCACAATATTTCAGCTTCCGTAATTTTTCACAAAGAAATGGCAGTTGCCGAAGTGCAAAGAAACTTGGTAAGTTTTCCTCATAGAAATAAGTTGCAGGTGCTTAGAATGTTGCGTTCATGATCATTTGAAAATATTCATATTTGTTTATTAAGATATGTGTGGTATTTAATTAATTTTAGTCTGTAAATCGAAGCTATCCTTCATGTCAAGGTACAATCTTTAGATAGTGTAATGTAAGTGAAATATGTGAAATGGCACCTATGGTGGGTGTGGACCCGCGGACGGATTCGATTAGAGTCAATTTTAGAGGAATAAGAATAATTAGATTTTCAAAATGTTTTCTTTGAAATATGTTACTACATTTTTACCAATGATTTTTAATTAAAAGATTACCATTTCTATTTTGATTCTATTATGTATTTTAAGTCTGTTCTCACGACTCTTGGATAAAACATTTCTAGGTGTTAAAACGCCATGCAGGTAGGATTCATAACAGATAGCATTAAAGGATACCTTTTAATACATCATTTGTTGTATGTCTATGTAAATCGTGACCACAAAGCTATCACTGGTAGTTGGTGCTTGTGCCTTATGGTAATGTTCCATTAATATATATGACCTTGATGCATGAAATATGCATAGTAGTAAGCTTGCACAGCCTGGGTCAATGTAGTTTTGTCTTCTCTAGGAGCCCAGAAGCCATGGATCAGGTTTGTCTGTATTCTGAATTTTGAACTTCAACGCCAGTACCATGCATTTCAAATTTCACAGGCAGGGTTGTCCACTTTGTGTTAATGTATATGTTTAACACATTTTAACCTGTCCTTTTTTAAAATACTTTTTATTTAAAACATGATTCATGATAAGCTAAATGGTAGAGACTTAAAATTATATGTAGTGAGACTATGAATTATCAGAATTTTGCCGTTCTCACTTGATCATATTACTAGTAATTGTAAACAAAGATTATGTAGTTTAAAAATTTAGTTATAATATGCATGATTAAAATAAGTTCTTGAAATTTAATTAGAGGAATATTTTTATGATAATTAAGTTAGTTGTAAGAAATTGATTCTGAAATTGATACAAACACATTTGAAGACAACATCTGGTCCAGTATCATTTGATAGCTTTGCCATCTGCCACGTGTGAGAAAGGAAAAATATGACTTGATTTTTATGATGATATATGCAAGTTTGATGTCATAGTATGTTGCAGCAATAAGATCAAGATTAGATTATCATGGCAATACCCTTGGTTAAGTCATGTTGTGCAATACATAAATGTACATGTATATATATGTGTTGATGCAGTTGATGTACATGATGTATTTTAGTTGATTTAGCCCATGTTTCAGAACAGAAGACAAAATAAATGTTTCTTAATCATTAATGTCAGGAAAGATAGTAATATATCTGAATGTTGGCAGATGACTCAGGACAAACCACTTCTAGTATGGGTTGGAAGTATCTTTGAAGTTTGCCATATTTCATCATTATTATGATAATCAGTATTGTGATATGTACAACAAAACAAGTGAGATGTAGAGAATTTCCAACATTATTACAGAGAGACGTTTTCTGCTTCAGCTATTTTTTTTAAATCTAGGTAGTCTTAGTAACTTACAATAACATTTGCTTTAAACAAAAGCAAAATCCAAGTGTCATGTCTATTTCAGTGTTAAAGATATGCTAGTACTTTTTGAATATATCCTTAAGGAATTTTTTTTTTATTCCTAAGTATCCTGCAAAGTTACTTGTCTGAAATTTGGCCTTAAAAATAATAAAACCTCTCAAATAAAAATACTTATAATTGTCATTATTTCCTTCTGTAATGTCAAGAAGATTGTGGTGGTTTAAAATGTCTGGCTAGGCATTTAGAACAAAATTACCTTATTAGGAGTAAAGCACTGAATCCAATGCTAGTATCCAAGTCAAGCAATGATTTGCGAGTAGGATAATATTGCCTTTTTTTCTCAAGGAACATGAGATTTAGCTTTAAAATCCCAGAAAGAAAACCTTTTAGGTGTTCTTAAGCAATTATAAATTGTAACTTTGAGTGAGTAAGATGAAACTCATTGGTTAGTCATCTACTATTTTAAATAAATAGTTTCTGAGCATTTGTATTGATAAGGAGAATTATAGATAAGATCGACATGTACACATTGACTTGTTAAGGACAGAGTTGTTGACTTAAAGAAAAACTGTATTTATATACAACCTAATTAGAATAAAAATTTTACTGTCTGCTCATCAAGAGTGTCATTTATATAACCAGGAAGTACTATTTGACATTTGAAAAGACCCAAGTCCAAAAAATTCAATTGTCTACAGGTCAAGAGTTTCATGTATTGTAACCAGGAAGTAACATTCACAAAGATGACGGAAATACACTCAACATGCACAGCACTATTGATTGAAGGAAAAAAATGAAATTTATATCCACCTTTGAGAACTGCATCTCTATTGCTTTACGTCCTGTTGCTCTATATGTCCCTCAGATTGTATTTGATTGAAACACTTCATTTTCATGATGGGACATTTCTTGTGGTAGTGCAGCCTTTATATCATGGCCTTAATTTGTTGTGACAAATATATTTTAGTGATTGTTGCCATTTTGTATTGATCCAAAATTTAATGATGTACAGTAATCAGTGCTCACAAATATCCTTGGTTAAATATGGTTACTAGTATATGTCAGTTTTCACTGACAGAAAAGTTTCACATTACATATTTATAGTAAATAAGTTATTATACTGATGCATCTATGAAGATCAACTATAAAGATGTAATATCTAAAGGTGGATTAGGTATATAACATCTAGTAGATCTTCATAGATGTATCAGTATAATAACTTATTTACTTCTTAAAGATCTATACAGTGATTTGACATGAATCTTCAACATAACATATTTGAAATGCACCTTTTATCAGACATAATTGTTATATAAACTGAAGTATGCCAGGATTTAGTTGTTTTTAAAACAGCTGTGTAACAACATATAAATATGCCTAGGCCAGGGTAGCTTTCAACTTTGGCAAGCACCTTTTACTTTTGGGATGTTTAAATAGAAGTTTGCTGTATCTGGTTGATTATGGCACTTATGATCAACACGTACTGTGGCAGAGAGTGTCTTTTCACACCAATGTTTGGCAGATGGTTCTCTGTCTACATGAATTTTGCATTCATTTTTTCTATATTTCCTGAAGGAGAGCTAATTAGCTTAGCAGTGTTTTGTATGTAATGAAAAAAAATACAGAATGCTCCTGAAAAAATCTGCATTAGGGTCAAACATCTGTGGTATGTTATTGAACTGCTCCTGGTGGAACTGGTGAAATGTTGTGCAATATAAACCCACACATTCTTCATGTCATTGCAGCCTCCAGAAGCACGTCACCTGAAGCTGAATGGCCATGTCGGGTTTGACAGTCTCCCAGACCAGCTGGTCAACAGGTCCGTGTCACAGGGATTCTGCTTCAATATCCTCTGTCTAGGTATGGAACAGTATCTGCTGAATCTTTGATATTTTCTGCAGTTCTTCTTTATTTTATTTTTAATTTTTTTCAATTCAAATACTGTAAATTTACCTTTACAATTTTATCAAAGTATTTGTATGGTATGATATATATGTATTATATGAGTGTGCTGTATCATATTTCAGGAGAGACAGGCATTGGCAAGTCCACACTGATGGACACACTGTTCAATACTCATTTTGACTCCACTCCCAGCAAGCATGATCTGCCTGGGGTTAAACTCAAGTCTAATACTTATGGTAAGTGATCTGTTTGCAGTGGCAGTTCCAGATTTAAGGTAACCTTAGATCATTTCTGTATATTTGTTGGCATGGTATTTACTGTACAGTATAAGCCAAGGGTACGTTTACTTACTAGGACTTTATCGAAGTGAATATTTTGATTCATCCAGTTATATTATAATAAGAGAAGAGAAATTTAAATCTACTAGTGGATTTTGCATTGAAATGGAGATCACTACATTTTGACCTTTTCACCAGGTTTTCTTCAGATTGTGAATTGTCACCAGTGAAATGCACATTAGATTGGAACATACTGCCTTGAAGTGACTTTTTTTATTTCCAGCATTTATACAAGTTCTGCTGTTGTTGTTGCATTTTCTTTAAGTACATTGATAAATTAAAGGATTTACCGTTAAAACTCTGGCAAGAACCTACTGTATATTGTATAATTTCACCAGTGCATTTTATGATTTGGATAGTATATATATATCTCAACCATTCACGTTAGTGATCAGCTTGGGCTTACAAAAAAAAAATTGGATTACATTTGTACATTACAAAAGAACTGAATTTTGTGCAAAAAAAAGAAAAAAAAAAGATACACTTGAGATGTATTTGGACATAATTGTAAGCTGTCAATATGCCGGTCAAAGCATCATATCTAGGTATAACTGAACTGTGTGTCTTGTCTCCTAATAGAACTGAAGGAGAGTAACGTGAGGCTGAAGCTGACCAATGTGGACACTGTTGGCTTTGGTGACCAGATCAACAAGGAGGACACGTGAGTAGACACACACGGGCCATTTTTAAGAGTTTATTGTTAATGAATTGCCCATGTCTGGGTTAGTTGTACCTGCTCTTTAATTACCTTTTCTTTCCCCATAACATTAAATATGGATATTAGATAGGATAATTAACTATAAGTCTATGGAGAGACATTGCTTGTTTTTCACCTGAAGAATTGTTAGAGTACCTGCAATTACTTAGTTTAAATAAAGCATAAAAGACCATGTTGTGTATAATATGAAGCATGTTAAAAATATTTATGTTGAATATGTGTTATTGCTATTAAAATTATATATTAAATTCTATCTATACAGCTATTGAGATGGGCAATCAATGTTCTTTTCCAGATTCAAGCCAATAGTGGATTACATCAATTCTCAATTTGAGGCTTACCTCCAGGAGGAGCTGAAAATCAAGAGGTCCCTGCATTCCTACCACGACACCAGAATCCATGCCTGCCTCTACTTTATAGCTCCTACAGGACACTCGTAAGTGTAACACACTGATATGCCCTCTGGAGAGAAAATGTCAGGATAGCAGTTGCCATCATTAAAGTCATAATAACTCTTCGTTTTGGCCAAAAATTGGATTTTCCTAGAGTAAACGACAATTTTCCCGTACTCACCAATGGTCAGCGACCCCATTCATGCATTCAAAGTTAATCCAGGGTTTTTTTCCTAAACGTACGGTTTTTTGTTAAAATCTCTTAAGTGATTTTAACTGACGGAGCCCTCTCTAACATAGCATATCGAGCGGGGTTTTCTGATGACCTACTTAAAACCACGGGAAAAGCAGACAACAACAACACTTTATTGCAATAAAATAAGATTCATACGATATAATCGTCTTAATTGCTTATATTCACAACGTGTGCAGTTCTGGGCTTTTCGTTATCCGACACACTGTACAAAAACTCGCAACTTACGTCTGAGGATTGTGTCATGCGCCTGTGTTATTTTGGTCTCGACTGCACGCGAGAATCCGCATGATGCACCAAAATCCTTGGCAACGAATGCCTTGATGACTGCACGCGAGAATCCGCATGATGCGCCAAAATCCTTGGCAACGAATGCCTTGATGACCGGGAAAAAAGGCACCGAAAGCCCTATTGACAAGCACAGTTTTTAGTTTTACTACAATAACAGCCGTTTTAGTGGTGAAATGCAATATAATATATTTCCGTGTGTTGTTTAGAATGTATTTCTTGCGGAATTTTGAATCTCAAAGGAAGAGTTATTATTGCTTTAAGTCAATGTTATGTGAAATGTGAGGTCAGAATTCTTGAAATTGCACATAAACAATGTGACAGTGTTATAATATGACTTATTATGTTGTTGTTGTTATTTTGCTTATAAAAAGGTCATGTTTTTTATCAAGATTATCGTGCACAACACATTTCTTTGATGTTGTAAATAAAAACTTGAGTTGAAGTGTGTAATTTCTCCAGCCTGAAAGCCCTGGATCTAGTCACCATGAAGAAGCTGGACAGTAAGGTGAACATCATTCCTATCATAGCCAAGGCTGACACAATCACCAAGAGTGAGTTGCAGAAGTTCAAAGCCAAGGTGAAATATATCTTTATTATTATTATCTGACCACATTGTTGGTTTTCATTTACAAATATGGAGTTTTTACTTTTATCACCAAGTTATCATATTAAATCTATTGTCTAATGAGACCAGACATAAAGGTTAGGTGTGGCAATTGCAAAGTAACATACAGCAAAATAGAAACTATCACCATTCTGCATATTTATTTAGAAGAATAGCAAGATTTTATGCTATTCTATTTGTAACTGCGACTTAAATTTTTTTTCAAAACCTAGGACTGCCTGTATCCATATTAGTCCCCCTTTTTGATCTTATTCTCATTAACATGTACAAAGAAGGTTCATACCTTTTTTCTTCCATTTCAGCTGATGAGTGAGCTGATGAGCAATGGGGTTCAGATCTACCAGTTTCCCACTGATGACGAAACGGTGGCAGAGCTCAACTCTTCCATGAATGTAAGTGTTTGTAGCTGATGTCTGATCGCAGTGGGAAGTAGAATAGTTGCGTGCTGTTTGTCACTAACCAGTGCTAACTATATTATTCAGTAATTAAGAATCTTTTATTATGTGTTATGTGAAAAAACAAGTTAAATGTCTCTTAAATGAGAAAGGCAATGGGTTTTTTGGCATACACAAAAGAGAAATGTCTGTACATGCTGCCATCAAAATCTTAAATGTAAACAAAATGTTTGCGTGTGATTTTCTGACAATTGTTAAGCTGTAGAGCATGTATTGAAGCTTTATTGACAATGTTCCAGGCACATCTTCCCTTTGCTGTTGTTGGTAGCACAGATGAGGTCAAAGTTGGGAACAAGATGGTGAAGGCAAGGCAATACCCCTGGGGCACTGTGCAGGGTGAGTGGTCACTTCAGACTGGACATCTACGGTAATGTCTTGATCTTTTCAATTAGGGAAAATTGTGAATTTTACAGATACTGTATTTTTAAGTCATAATTTCTTAAAATAAGAGTATTTCTATTGAATGGTTGCAACAAAATTGAAAAGCAAACTGCCTTATAGTTGTATTTTATGAATTAAAAGCACCACAAATGCTATACAAAAATATAATTTTTATGATTTTAAATTGATGTATCTGAAAGTTTGATCGTTTTTGCCCACTGAAAAGATTGAGTCATTACGGTAGTTCTTGTGAACAGATGTAGATGTGATGAACATTTTATCTTTGCAAGGTCCTTTCCACAAACAAATTACTGAGAAATTGGTATTAATCTGAAGACCATGTAATGCCATGCTGATATTAGCTTGTGTTGTCAATGTCCAAATAAAGCATCTCCAGCCCTTGAACTAACAATACAGTGATGTTATTTGGAGTCATAACAGTGTATAAGACGGCAGAACAGTCAGATTGACAATTAATTACTGTTGGTTTTTTTTAGTGGAGAATGAGAACCACTGTGATTTCGTGAAGTTGAGAGAGATGTTGATTCGTACAAACATGCAAGACATGGTGGAGCAGACGCACAGCCGCCATTATGAACTGTTCCGGCGCTGTCGACTGGAGCAAATGGGATTTACAGATAGCGAGAGCAGGAGGTATGTACTCCACTGCTACTGTGTTGTGGCAATGTGATGTTTGTGCATCATATAGTTTCCTGGAACACATCTGATATGTATAAACATGCACTCATGCTTGATGTTTTTACTTACCCTAAACTCATTTTAGCTTTAACTTTTGTCTCATCCAAACAAATGTGAAGTCACAAAAATTACGTCAGGAAAGAAAATATTAATATATAAGCATTTAATGAATTCACTGTCACTGTTTTTTTATTCATCAGCTGTCCTCGACTTTTACCTAGAAAAATGCCTAAATATTTGTATTTGTTAAAAGCTAGGCAGCGGATATTTTTGACAACCCAGTCTCAACATACGTGTCATTACACCCCAACATAAGAATTTAATTTGTGATTTCAGCTTAAAGGAAACCTACGAGCTGAAGAGGAGCGAACATGTTGCCACTCTTCAGAAGAAGGAGGAAGAGATGAGACAGATGTTTGTTGTTAGAGTGAAGGAAAAGGAGTCTGAATTGAAGGAATCAGAGAAAGAGGTTGGCCATTATTTCATTTAAATTAACCATAAATGTACATGTTAAACTTTAAAATAACAAGAAAACCATTTTCTTGGAATTTTCAGCAAATTGCAATATTTATCAGCAATTTATTTTTATCCAAAATCATTTACAAAATTACAAGCAATAAACCATTGTTGCATCCCATATTTTTAATATACTGCCCTGATAGAAATTCACCTGTAGCTATCTTCATTACAACAGTTACTGGACTAGAAACTGAGAACTCGAAAACCATTTATAAATGGTATTCTGGAAATTGTATAGCATGGTGGTTAAGGAATTAGTATCTGTGTGTGTTCTGATCAATGTCTGTACAACTCATTAACTGTAGCTGTCATTGTTGCCATACATTTAATATATTTGTTCAACATATAACTCCTTGTATTTATTTCACTTATTTTTTTTACTCAACTTTTTAAAAACTCATTCTCCATCTGTCTGGCTAAACACCATTAGATCTATTTATCCGAATTACTGTATCATGACTATGTGTATAATGTACTGTCCCATTATCTAGTTTCTGTTATTTCAGTGTCTGACAAATAATACTGGAATGAGACAATTTGGTTGAAGTTACTGTACTTGATATTTTGCCAATATCATTTTCAGTTGCATGCCAAGTTTGACAGCCTAAAGAAGCAACATGCAGATGAAAAAAAGAAACTGGAAGAGAAAAAGAAAGCCATGGATGATGAGTACAACTTGTTCCAGAAGCGGAAGGCTGCCACCATTGCCTCACAGCAGGCAGCTCAGCAGGCAGCACAGGCAGCCACTCTCAGTGGAAAGGGAAAGAAGAAATAGGTGGCAGCACATGCTAATGAGATTAGGCGTGGATGAAGAGGGAAAGTTTTATAGCTGGTCAGAAACTTTGATAGGACCATTGAATCTTAGGAAGAGGAAATAAGAGCTGGCTGATCAAGAGTTTTGGATGGAGTCGTACTGTGCTATTAGTTAACTAACAGACTAGCTTATATTCTATGACTTTACAAAGTTATACTTTGTCAAACAGTATAGTATTTAATGTTTCCTGAGAAGCTCCAGTTATTGCTGTGATGCTTCATTGTGCTGTCATCTCATTTGTGTTTTGTAGTATTGCCCGTCTTATTTCTGTGCTTACAGCTATGATATTTGTATTAAGAAAATATCTATTTTACCCACCAGATCAGCAGTTCCAAGATGAACAGTATTACATTTTGTAGAATGTAACAATTTTGTGTTGTATTTATGGCTGAATATAGTGTAAATCTTTTTTTACTTCAATGTAGAACTTTGATGCTGCTGACTTAGATGAGCTTCTGTAGATGAAGTTGTTGAGTAATCGGATAGTAAGTAGATTACTAGTATGTTTGCAAAGAATCAACTGTAAGTTACTAATATTTTTCCTAGGTCACAGAAGTAAGTCTTCGTGTTAAAATGACTCTTTTGCCATTAAAAATACTTTCGGTTAAGAGAGGATCAAACTCTATTGGAATCCTATTAAACATCACTGCATGCACATGATGAACATGAAGTGAAGAAATTGCATATTTTGAATCATTTTTAGGAACAGACATAATTACAGACCAGATGTATTTATGAAGTGAATTCTTTTTTTCAAACTTTTTGAAGCTGTGCTATATTACATGATGTTGAAATTTTTATGAAGCATAGTTATTTTTCTTATCCTATGTTCTATATTTATATGTATGTGGGCTTCCATCCAGAATTGATCTTCTAAAAATGAAGTACTTACATGTAATTCTGTTCTTGGGTTAAGAGAAACGTTTGACGTAATTTCAAGTGTTTCTGAGCCCCTGGAGAAGTGTGAAAAGGTATTTAGTTTTAGAGTAGATTTTTACTTCTTATTATACAGTTAACTTTGTGTATACCAGTGTTTAGAGTGCTTTATGCATGCTACAGCTGTGAGACAACAGGAACAACCAGTTCCTGATCTATACAGATCGGACATCCACAACTATTGTAATAGCATCAACAGCATTAAAGCCTGTATTCAACAGTCTATTGGATGTTGTTATGAAGTTAAGTCAGGGGTACCAGGCACAGTACCTTGGTAATGTGTTGGGTTGATAATTATAAAAATAAGGCTTATAGGTTTTACATATAAAACACCAGTAAGATAAATTACCTAGTCATTTTAAATAATAATTACAAAAACCATAAAAAACTAGATAAACAGTAATTTTGATTAATTGACTTTTTCTTAAAAGAGTTGATAAAATGCCAACTTTAAAGACCTATATATCCAGAATTTGCTGTGCCTGTTATCCACCACACCTGATCACTAGGGTTTTTGGTTCCCAGGGATAGAAGCTGAACACCACACTTATTATTCCATGGATAGAAGTTAGACTTATATTTAGGCAGTGGAGTAAACATATCCAGCTTAACTTGGAATAATGCACCCAAAATACACTGGAGGATGAAAATGAATAAGCCCCTGATGACTTTGGAATATAAAAACACACTAAACTGGTTGAACACTTGGAGTGTTATTATTTCATCAACAAAGCAAAAATACAAAATAATTAAAATCGGCTATTAAACAATGATATATAATTAGTAACTGATAAATGTAACACTGCATAGAACTAAAATGTCTCGTTTATAAATTATTCCATCATCATAAATAAAACAAATATATCCTGTTCAGGGAAACATACACTCAATAAAACTATAAACCACATCTTATACATTAATGTTGACAAATTGGCATTGGTGGTCATAGTTACAATATCTGTATTTGTACGTGTCCAGGAACCGAAGACATAATATCACCTCAGTTATTAGCCAGAATTATTTAAGAATCACTACAAAAACTTCTTTTCAATGGCAGTCATGTACCCCCAATATGTGAATCAATTTTTTTCTACTGATTTAATATATGTTGTGTGGAACAGAAAAATTGTTCTCTGGCAGTTACACCTATTAATTAATGATAGTTATATCAATAAAACAAGAGCATGGCTTGTATGACATATATAATTCCAGTTAAAATGTTTTGAAAACTCATTAACTTCCTCAAACCTTGTTGTCACCGTTTTGTATGAACAAATAAAATGAAGTAAAAGGACAAATGTTAAGACTAAGTTATAAATGTACCAAACCCTAGCCATACATAATCAATAAGAAAGTACATTTATCAAAATTAAACTAAGCACATTACTGTAAATAATTTTTTTTTTAATTTTTAAGAAAAGTGTCACTTACTAGAGTCTAAAATGTTTAAAATGATAAAAATTTACTTGTCCTTCTGAGTCATTTTCTGTGCATTTTGATCACTTCAGGGATTTCAACAATGGTTAATTCCAGAGAGGCAGGGGTGATCAATCAGATGTGTTATATATGCTTTGTGATAATACGTATTATGAGGGGCCACTGCCTGCACCTGCAAAAATCATCCAGACTTTTAAGCAGCCAGTGCCAAAAAGTCATGACCACAGGGCCTACTGCACCCTCTCCAGAATCCGCCATTGTGTATTTTTGAGTATCTTTACCTGAACATGAAGAAATAAATGTTACACTGCTCCAAAATGGCATATTTTCTGGTTAAATTGGCATTCCATCAAACATCACACTCCTCGCTGGCTAGGGGTAAATGGGCCTGTCTATTTTTGGGAAGTTTTCAAACCGGATGCTCGAAGTCCTCATCCTGTGACAGCGCAGGTGCTGTCTGTGGACTGAGAGGGGAGGTATTATGGTTGCCGTCAAAACTTGGTTGATATCTGGTTTCATGCTGCACCAACTTATAACATAGCCTATACTCCGCCTGGTGGCAAAATGTGTGTATTATTAATTATATATAATAGCAGATTCATGAACGATGACAAAAATTAGGAACCTGACATAGGAAATGATCTACAGGTATTCATCAATTTTGCCTATAAGTCTGAATCAGCTTTGCTCATCAGGAACCTTTAGTATTTTTTGGAAAAAAAGTTAAGAATATCTGAACTGAAGGCAGCAGTACCCACCGTGTCCTTGATCAACTCAGGACGATTATTCCGGACTCGCCTTACAGCTGAAAATATGTCCACTGTCCCTTCTTCTCCGAGTTCATCTAAAGCTTGGTTCAGAGTACAGAACACTCCACAGCGCTCAGCACCATCCCTGCAATAACAAATTGCCCCATTGCCAGCTACAAATAGATTAAGTAGGGAACTTGCATTGTATCACTTTTATAAATTTTTTCTTTGCCACCAATAAAAGACCCATGTGATATATTTTTTGTCATTTGCTCAAAAATGGCATTTTCTTGCGAAATGAAAATGCAATAAAAGTACATAAACATTATTTTCATTCTCTCAAAAATCACATTTTTATGCAAAGTGAAAATGCAACAAATATACATAAAAGTTCAATGGAATGAAGGACAGTGTGGGAATTTAGTTTATTAATATCATAACTCTGGGGTTGAGATGAAAGGCAGTTTAAGTTATAGAGCTGCTGTAAATCCTTGTAAAATCTGTTACTTTTATTATAAATACGGCATTATATAATATCTGTTAATGTTCTCACTTGGATACAACACAAACAGCAGGCCTGTCTATTCTGTATAAGGCCATGTTCTGCTGCCATAGTTCCACCAGTCTGTTCAGATACAAGATGGACTCCAGGCTCTCTGTACTAGGCTTTTCTTTGTCTGGCCAGGATTGCAGTTGAAACATGCGTACTATCTGAGTCCTCATTGCATTATTTGATTCAGTTGCTTTCAGTTTCTCAAGAAGACCAAATATAGTTTGATTTTGGTTTTTATTCTGGAAGACACAAGGGTGAAGCATGAAATTGAAACTGAGTTGCATCATGTGGTGATAAAACCAAAGTGAACTGCCTCCCCCTCCCCTTTCATGCAGCCTAACACAACTTTTCCTGATAACAATTACTACTCCTTTTTCCATGATCCTAATAGCAGTCTATGAAGACCTGGTAGCATTTTGATGCATTGGCCCAACTACACCCTTACCTCCACTAACTGGAACAACTCATCCATCTTTGGCCCTGGTCTTGGTTTCTGAAAAAGAGAAATATATATATATACTGGGGAGCGCTAACAATTTTTTACACTTAGCCAAATCACCACATTTTTGTCAATTTGTTATCCAAATGACTTTAATTTGACTAAAATTAGTCAAATCAAGTCCTTTTTGTTTAGCCAATTTAGATCAGTTTTAGCATTTGGCGCTACCAGAGAGAGAGAGAGAGAGAGAGAGAGAGAGAGAGAGAGAGAGAGAGAGAGAGAGAGAGAGATATGTATATCAAAATAGAGAAAAAGACTCTTACTGAGATTTATGAAACATTATATTTTCTAACCTAGCTGATTGCACTTTTTTTAGATTTACCTTACTTGTGTAACTTATTTCTATTTATCATATATATAGATTACCCGTTCAATCTTTAACGTCCTTTCCGCAACCCTCATATGCCGCCGTTCACCTATCAAAGTCACCCAGAACGCGCCGTACGGAACCTTTCGTCCAATGGCGGCAGGCCAGAACTGAGGATATTGCTGTAAAAAATGGTGACCTGGCTTAATTAGATTGACGGTCTGGGAGGATCCAGAGATATTATCTGAAAGTCTTCTAAATGTCTTTGTTGGCTCCAGTCCCTCCTCCCCACCCCCACACGCTCTCTCTCTCTCTCTCTCTCTCTCT
>NW_019773549.1:58395-86826 GCF_001039355.2 Lingula anatina
CCCCCCCCCCATCAAGTCTCTTTAAAAAATTACTTTAAGATGCTAAATTACTTCATTTGGACTCACTGCTGACGCTTTCTTAGCACTATTGGTAGGGGTGGGCAAATGAAAGCTTTTTTGGGAAATTTAATTTCAGACAAGTGGATTCTTAGGCCATTTTGGTTGCTGAATACAAATCTAATAAGTATTTTTGTTTTTAATTACATCTGATATTGGTATCAAGCGATTTTCAAAAATGGCCACCAAACGCTCCCTCAAATCACATATTTCTCATGTAAATCTTTAAATATCAGTTCAAAGATGGCTTGTTATATGTCTAACCATATGATTTCATGATCAATGAGTGCAAATAGATACATCATTTTGGTTGGGTCATTTCATTTTGGGTTAAAAGGGGGGGGGTTGGTCATTTTAAGGTAAAAATCACCCCAAAATCACCATTTCTGTGTACATAAATACAAATGTTTGCAACTGTGGCTTTTAAATTAGGAAAAACAATAATACAACAAATATGGTCAATATTGTTCAAGGATAACATGAAACTGAAAAGTTTTGACATATAGAATAGGCATAATGTTAGTTACATACGGGAATATTTACAGTAAAATACTCAGTAGCAGAGCATTATGCCGTCACCCATAAGATGACATATGTAAATGTTAATTAATGTAATAACTGAACACTGAAAATTTATTTAGCACCAAAAAGAATGTATGTAAGGCAGTAAATAAGGAGTTTTGGGTGAACGGTGACAATATCCTTATTGTCTTCTTTTATAACCTAGTCAAACTGGAGGCGGAATGACCTAGAATGTAGTCGAAATGAAAATTTCTTGTTTATTCCTGGATATTTGAAGTATCTAAAAATTCTCAGCGCATTCTAAATGTTTGGGTCCATTCTTGCGTCCTGTTCAAATGTTTTGCTCATTCTCAAAACTTTTGAAGTGCATTCCAAGTGGAAAAATATCGAATGGCATTCAAGTGTATTCTAACTGCATTATGAGCACATACAACAGCATTCGAAACATTCTGATTGCATTCCAGGGAGAACCGAAATGGCAAGGCACTTCAGATCTTGTCAGAATGTTCCAAATTGTACCTCCAATGAGCATGAATGCAACTCGAATGCATCTTGATTGCAGGCCGTAATTCAGCCGGCAATGAGACCACACTTGTATGACATTCGAGGTGCATTCTAAATATTCTCACTATATTTAGACAGCATTAACGATATTCCTATTTGTGCAGTGACTTCAAATTTTGAGCGATTAAAGAATTGAGTAATCTGGTTTTTTTAAAACTATGTCTGACAATACTGGCCTTACGGACTTTTTGAAGAATTTGGGAACATGTTATTTCACATAGTTATATAACCACCTAAGACACACATAAAGGCCAAAAGGAATTGGCCCCAAATGTACAGGACTTTGTGCAGTGCACTGCCAAAGTGTGCAAAATGTACGTCCATAACGCCGGAACTGCCCATATACAAAACCATTTCATGAAATGATTACCTTGAAGTACAATGTATGCATTCCGCTTTTTGTAACCCTGAAGTAAAAACAATGCTGTTCACAATTGCATAGAAAGTATTCAGGTATGTAAAACACATAATTATATTTGCAACATGAATTAGAACTTTCCACTTGGAATATTTTAGGCTTTAGTTTTACGTAAATATTATACTACAGACTTGACATTTAATATGGAATATTTTTTCCAAGTCATTTTTCATCAGTTTTTTCCTATTTTGCTGATTGATAAATGAAAATAAGGATTAAAATCGTGTTTTAATAACTTTAAATTATCTCTTTGATGTCATGGTGACATCAGCTCATTGGTTGAATTCGACATTGAAGCAAACAGAAATGCATTGCCTATTCTATGTCATACGACATCCATTAAAAGAGATATTTTGGATCTCCATATTTTCCAAATTATCGTCTGTAAAAGAGTTACACGCTCCACAAAGGACTCTCATGTCAGTGTCTAGTCAAGTAACGCCTGGCCTCTTCTGTCTGTTACCAGCGCTCTCAAGCGGCAAGGCATTCCTTGAGATAGGTTTTTAGAGTTCAATTTGGTCCAGTTTTGATGTAGGGCATGTAGGCAATTGATTCGGCAAGTAATGACTTACCCACATATTGTCTATGCGGTTCAAATGTGGCGATTTTGATGACTAGGGTAGCTGCTAATTCCCTTGGTTCTGTAAGTTATCTGCTATTAAAAGTGCTCTGTGTGAACCGGCAATCTCACCGTGCAACCTAAAATTGTTCCTAAGGTGCCCCCTATCAAATGATAGTCAAGTGGTTCCCAGATTATTCCTTTATTTGATCTGGTTCAGGTTTTCGTCAATGACTACCATTGGTGTTTTGGCACCAATGTCGTATCCACACCAAATATTGACGCTGTCAATGACCCGTGTCACTTTAGACGCGGCACATGCTTCGTCGTAGACCTTTTCTGGATGTCTGTAAACTCTGTTTTGACTAGTTGGGCGGTACAGGTGAAATCTGACCTCAATAAAAAAGTCACATGGTTTCAGTGTTCTACCCAGGAACGGCCATGGCCCCCAATTCATTAGAGAAACAGACGGCGATGTTTTGCTGTTTACAGTGGGTACCTCGAAGGTCGTCTGGTATTCTAACCTGCTAAAACCAGTTTGAGGTTCGTTAAGGGCCTTGAAAAACGCATTTTGGTGGCAATTTACCCCTCGTTCTGAACGGACTGGGTGGCTTTTGTTTAGTTGCAGCAGCATATCCCGAAATACAGTGCGCCCTGTACCCTGGAGGTAAGATTTCGATGCATTGGGTGGGACATCTATGTAGGTACATCAGTCTGGACATTACTCTATAAAACTGTGCGGACCGTTCCGTTTGGCGCTATTATCTGTCTGGTAATGTCTATCTTTTTCGCGCCATTCTGCCACAAATTAACAAATTTGTAAAGCACTACTTAGCTCATTTTACGCACAGCAAAACTGACCGCTTGCATGCAAAATTTCAAATTCTTCTATGCAGTGGTTCCCGACATACGGATACTTTTTTGACAGAACCAAGCTTTGCCTAAGCCAAGCCCTGACCAGCCCAAAGTAACATTAACCAATTAAATCACCGAATATTACATAATGAAGTAGTGCAACAGACATGGAAGTCAGTCAATTGGTAGCGACACACCTGACTACACACTTTTCCATTCACAAATCTTATATGAGATCTTTGAAAAAGAGTTTTTTGAGGCATACCTTCGAAACTGAAATATTCCATATTAAATGTCAAGTCTGTATAAAGTTTCGGGTTTCAGTCTTCATGTGTGTATTTTCACGATTATAGCGATGTTTTATAAAAAAACGATCATGATTTTATTTCTCAATCTCAGATTCTTTTTATTTGTTAATTAAGTATATATTGATGCTTTTAAAAAACCGTGATGCCTACTCTTTTATACATATTACTGAAAGCACTCAAATCACTCAAAACCAATACCACAAATAAACTGACAAAAGATCCAAAGGAAAAAAGAAAACATACATTGATCCGAATGGGCGCCATGGCTGTGTACTTGAGGAACCCTTCAGCTCGCACTTCGTCTACGGCAAGGTCGCAGGCCTTGTCTGAAAATGATCATTTTATACCTCAAATTCGAATCACAAGGGCGCGTTTGTAGTAAAGTGATGCTAAGATTTTTTATCTTGGATCCTGGAGTGATGCAACACCGCTCATGTGACACGAGGGTATGTTAAAAACAATTGGATGTTAAAACGACTTCAGTAAGATTTTGCAAGGAGTAGATTAAACTCAAAGGTAACGTGCTATTGTAAGGGTGTAAATTAGGTAACTTGGTCATAGCCTATTGTTTTATTTACATACCTGCAATCTCCTGCGTTGACAAAGGATTTTTACCACTTCGTCGGATAACCTCTCTCTCCAAAGCTAGTCTTGTGAGAGCCTGAGAAATATTTCGGTATGTCATTAATTTTTGGAAAAAAGCGCCTTGTTTGCGCAATATTTACATCATTATAGGTTTTTCAGTTTTTTATTTAACCTCAAATTTCAGACATTTCAGTTAAGACTTTGTGTGTTCTTTGATCAAGGGTGTATCTAGTGACATGAAATGTATATAAATATTGCCCCGCATACCATATGCTCATTTTTAATCCGTTTTTCGTTGGAGAAGATTTTACCGACCGTCGACTTCGGGATCGCCCGCGAATTATAATGGACACTTTCCCTGACTTGTAGTGCTATATTTTCTGCAAAAGAAGGACTCAATAAATGTATAGAGGTAAAAAAGTTCGTTACGTGCAGGTTTTGAGAAGCATTTCATCATTGCGATAGATCCATCACTATAAACAGCTAAAAAGGAACTGTTTAATAATAAATAATAAATATCGATATGTTGCATCTAGTACCGGACAAATTAACAGACCAGAAGGTCACATTAGATGCTGTTGTCTTTTTGTTTTCTTTTCAGCATAACCATATAGATGCCAATAAGCGGTCTTGACGGCCGTTATGTATACGCGCCTAGCTATCGTAGAAAGACAACTAGACGAAATATGTTAAGTGGTAAACTTACTTTTTTCTCTCTCGTGTCGTTCATCATCTCTTTTCTTCTGTACCTTTGGAGACATCTGAATCTTCCTAAAGGAGTAAAAAAAGCAATGTTAATGTGACCAGCACATGACACACCTTATCTAATTTTATTCCAATATATACCATTTGGATATTTAAAAACACTTGGAAATGAATATGATTTCTTTTTGAAGAAAATAGACACTTATCCACAATATTGAGGATTTTAAGGAAGAACATATTTATAGCTTGGCCAGTGCATTACTTTGAATTTCCAAATCATCTCAGAAAAAAAATTCTTAAAGGGCAGTAAATAAAGGAGCAGGTTACACATAGAAAGAGTAGAGAAAAAGGAAAGGAGTTCAGAAATTTATAATTAACCAGAAGGTATAGAGCACAACTGCCGTCAAGACCAGGAAACTCCCCCCTCCACAAATACACGTCCACAGGATCCTCTCATGTGTCCATACAAAATCAGGCGTGGTTGCAGTAGAAAACACTGGAAATAGCAGATAATGTATAATATTATTTTTGAAATAGCAGAAAATAAATAAGATTCAGATTAAAACCACCAAGGATTGGGTTAGTGTTTATAAACGATAATCTTTTACTTGTAGTGTGCACAGGTAAAATAAAATGGCACCAAATTAGGCCGATTTCAGTCAACAACTAAATAGCGATTGGTATGTATAATCCCCTGTCTTGATCACTGGCAGATCCAGGATTGTGCTGAAGGGGTGGGAGGCAGGATTTTTTTTTTAACCAGGCGAGGTAAATATAAAGCAGAAGACGAGGGCAATTTTATTGTAATATTTAGAGCACAGATATGGAAAATCGGTTGTTTTTCCCACTTGTTATAATGTTTTTTTTTTTTTTTTTTTTGGGAGGGAGAATGGGGAAAGGGTATGTCGTCGAAGCTACGAGCTCCCAGCTTTTGCTTGGTATCTGGTTCTACAACATACCGATTCAATCATATTTTTGATGCGTTAAACTCTAAGGCCCTTAGCCAGCAATATCAAAGGGGGGGGGGGGTTCGTTTTCTGAAAAAGTGGACCTTTTACCATAAAATCCTCAAGTACATAGGTCAATTTTTACTCAGAGTGGACCTTTTCACAGCAAAAAGGGTGGTTCTTTCGAACCCCCCGAACCCCCCTGGCTACGGGCCTGGCCTATATACCCACCAGTGGAGTTTTCCATGTTTACAGTCGACATATTCCCCCAGCCACCTCTCAGTATGAGCACCAAACTGTCACGGTGGTCTTCTCTAAAATCTGGAGCCGTACAAACTCTGTCCCAAAGTGACTTGTGGACTGATTCACCTTGGTACCTGTTAATGATAAAAGTACCATGAAATTACTACTAAACCGCTGTATATATTAAACCAGCACTTGCCGGAGAACCTGGTCGTCACGTTAATCCTTTCAGCTGGTCCACAGAATTAAATTAATGTACTAATAAAAATTAAAACGCAATGGTCACGAGCTCAATATACTTGATAGCGTGCCTGCCATGTATATCTGGTGAGGGGATAGCAGTGCAGAACTTGTCATACTTAAGAGTACAATGGAAAATCGTTTATGTTTCCCACCCCAATCCCCTAATTGTAATATTGTATAGAATCGACTGATATCACCGTGCACCTGATGATAACAAAGAATGAATCTTCCACGTTTATGCCGAAAGTTTCTATTCAATTGTGGTCACATTCCAATCATTTTCTTTTGTGTGAATGGTTTGTGATTACACTGCATTGTCAGAGAAATTGGTCAACGGTTTTCCGTGGGTAATTGGCTCATCCCATGCCCAGCTCATGTGCGTGACTTTATTGGTACCAACAATCCTTTTCTTTTGTTATCAGTCCAATGGCATGTGTAGTAAACATACATGTACACTGCTGCAGCAGACCAAGCATATTTGTTGTATATATAAATTTTAACTTTATTAGAATCTTAAAAGATTTCAGGGGATCCCCCTACAGCTGGACAATTCCCCTACCCTCGGACCCCCTCCAACCAGGATGAAAATGTCTGCTACTATCATACATTAATTTGGGTGTGTCTCACTTAGTTTTCAAGTCGGAAAATTGGAATAGCAAACCCAATGTCCTGATTTTGTAAAGCCATGTTTCTTTTGTAGATTGAAAGTGCCTACTGTAGGTTTTCCTACTCCTCTCCCGTCTTAATCACATTTCATAAAACATTTGAGAACGAAGCAATGGTAGGCTACACAGACAGAAAAATACAAACCGGTATGTCGACAAATGTATAATTATTTCTGTTCAAACTCCGTTTTACTTGATCCCTGCTAAATATTACCAGTGGCGGATTTAGGGGGTGTTGGGGGGGGGGGGTCCTGACTCCCCCTTCAATTTCTGGAAAAAAAAAAACATACCAATGGCCCCCCTCTTGCAATTAGAATTTTTAGCTAGCTGAATTATCGTTCTAAACCGTACCAAATGGCACCGTTCGCCCTCTAAATACCAAAAAATTTCGGGGCCCTTCAGAAGGCCCCGAACCCTACGCCAAGGGGGGTAAGGTCGGCTTCGCATCCGCGGACCCCCTCTCCCCCTTCAATTAGTCTTGGATCTGCCCCTGTTTGACAGTTAATCGGTTAAGAAGATAAAAAAAGAAAAAAGAAAAAAGAAAACCACTGGGTTCAGTTTCAAAGAGAAATGCTTGAACTCCACGTAAAAAATTCGCAGTGCTGCGATGTACAGGTACATGTACACATATAATATGATAGGCACGTTCAAGAGTGAGGATACACAGGATCAATACAAACGATCCATCCAATTTTTTTCTATTCATTTCAATTCACAACGTTTCAGCAGCCAAAACTTGGGTTGATATTTAATTTTTCTGTGCAAATAAGTTTCACAGTATTTCAATTAAAATGAGTCTGTAAATGGACTGTTCATTTCACCACATGTACATATCTTACTACTAGTACTACTATCTCCTATTACGCCGTTGGGCGTCTAGGGCGTCAACAAAGGTCCTCCACTCCTCTCTGTCTCTCGCTAGGTGTTGAATTGTCCCCCAACTTTCACCCAGTTGTTTCAATTCTGCTTCAGCTGTCCTCCTCCATGTGGTCTTGGGTCTGCCCCTTTTTCTATGCCCCTCTGGTGTCCAGTACGTGGCTACTTTAGTGGTGGAATTTGGGTCTTTCCTCAGAACATGGCCAATCCATTTCCATCTTCTTGTCCTGATGATTTCACTTATACTTCTCTGGTTGGTTTGCTTGTACATATCTTAGTGGGAGTAAAAATAAGAGCTTTTATGAACTGCAGTTTGCGATTGAATTGTCGATGCATATATATCTTAACATGCAAGGAAATATAATATATTGTCTAAAACATTACACATACACACACACACACACACACACAGTGCTTATCAGCTACAAAACTAAATTCATTGAAAATTCTACCCCTTTAAGTATTTACAGACAATAGTTGCAGCCTTCTACAGATGCTTGCAAAATAAACGGAATCTTTAGTTTGAATTAGTCATGTAAGTCAACACATTAATACATGTCAGTAATCCCACTCATGTACATTGTATATCATTTAGATACCAGTCGCCTTAAGAATTTTTGCTTTAGCATTCCATTTACGTGTTCAGTTCGACAGCTTCCATTGCTACTGCGTCGTTGGTCACTTCAATTACATACAGTGTAATAGATACTATAAATGGGCGCAGCGCAGTATACGTAGTCAATATGATTTTGTGTATTATCCTCTATTTGGATCAAAGGGGGCAACAAAAACTTGCATTTTGATCAGTAAGGGAAGCTGCCCGAATTAGTCTATAATCAAGGTACACTGCCTCTTTCTTTTGATAATGCAATGGTGCAATCCCGCGCTCTGCGGTGCATGATGACAGTTTTGGACGCACACTCAAGATGAGAGGCGCACTGTCCTAACCTTTACTGGGGGCGCAGATAAATTATGTGCACTTTTCTCACAACAGAAAATTGTGCCATGAATTAACTACAGACATATCTGTGAATAAATAGATAGGGATGTTATATGACCAAGGCGATATACGCTTAATTCGGTTTTAGGAGTGTTTTTTCGGTGAAATGCGAGCGCTTTTGCTTGGTATTATGTCAAATAACATACTGCCACCCTTTCCAGACAAATGCCTGAATTCTTTTTAGCTGGCGCTTGGGGTGTTCTGGCATACATCGCTGGAATGACAGTGTGTTATCTCTTTCATGTCAAGCAAACAATCAATCTATGACCGTGACAGAGGGCAGCACTGTTCCATTTTACGGCGGTTGCCCAAGAGAGTGGTGTTGTTTGAAAACGCTATATAGTACCGGTAGGGTCTCATCAGCTCGAAGAAACAGGTGGCATATTTGGGAGCCTGCCAATAAGTAGTGCACCAGTCTTTCATGGAGAAACGATCAAATAAATGTGCAAACCAATTAATACCATGATTTTCATTTTATATGTAACACAGTTTTATGTCAGTTACGATTAAGCTGAATATTTGATTTTCAACATATGGATAAAAATGAAATATAACGATTAAATTGTGAACATTACAGAATGATTGCTAGAACATTGACATATAAAGGCGAAAGGAGATAAAAGCAGAGATGAGGATTAAGCACATCAATATTTTTATGTTGATACATGGTGTACACTTATTTATTGTTTGGCTTCTGTTTCTAAACTATCAGATGTAAGCTCGTTTTATGCGGTATCACATACAATACATATATTAACAGGGTATCATCTTTACATATGAAAAAAATTCTGTACAAATTGAATGGTTTTACAAAAAACTTTCGCTTGCAAACATTGTTGATTTTTTCTTCAATGTAGGCACTCTGTAATAAGACAGGATTTAAATGCAGATAATACATGTAAATACTACAGATTTTATTTCATTCATTCTTATTAACAAAACTAGAAGCATGAAAAGAAAGTCGAAAGATATAATGAAATTTAATCGGGCAAGATTGGATGATATTTTACACACATATATATTTAGTGAGCTACGAAACTTTTTCTGAACAATGGTATGTAAATAATAAAAATATATATATTGAAACAAAGCAATGGTAAACTTACCACATGGTGCCTAAAAGGACATAAGCCAGGATTTTGAAAACAGTTTAAGAGTATCTTGTTGAAATAACCTTACCTGAAGACACTTTAAAGTTTGAAAACATAAATTGACAGGTAGATAGCCTTAATCAATACCGCAAAAAGTAACCATATTCACCGTTCCCTAGTCAACCTTGGCAGCCAGCTGTTTTGAAAAAGCGTGGATTTTTGCTTTTTCCCAGAAATTGTAACGGAGTTAGGGCGAGTGTCAGAAAAGGAAGATTAAACGTTGGTAAATGGGGGAAAATAGCTGTTAACCCAGAAAATCTGTTAAACATGAGTTTTGGTGGGAAAATCCTGGCTTGTGTCATTTTTTAATATTGCACATGATGAGAAGGTGTATAACATTTCATTATTATGGCAAATTTTCATAGAAATGTAAGGAAAACGACATTGAAAGATGAAAAAACTTGAATTCATATCTATAGCAAATATAACTTTCCTCAAGACCCCCTTACGCGTTATTTTCTAATTTAAAGCCCCTCCCCCCTAATTTTTGCTTTAAATTTTCAGGCCCCCCCATTTTCTCCTCCATCCACTCCCTTCCGCCTTAAATAATGACCGGTCCCTAAATATGACCTTAATTTCTGGAAATAGTTCAACTCAATACTTTTTATCAACATTCATTCAAACCAATGGGTATAGCCCGGTTCTAAGCACGAAGACGATTAAATTCAAATATCAGATTTAGACCGTCATAACCGAACTCTTGAAAATCTCTGTTAACCTTTTATAACCAGTTAATTTTCTCTACCTAGTATGTGATCAGGGGGATAACGATATCAAAATGCATAAAGAATTAAACAATATAATGTCACTACATAGATATATACTACTCAAAAGGAGTTAGGGAATATATAGAAAAAAAAAAGCATATTAAAAAAGGAAGTTTACTATAAAAGTAAAAAAATGTCAACAATTGCTTTATTGAATCGTGCACTGTGACTGGACTTTACTGTCAAGTATCATTACGCAAACGGGTATAAAAAGGAAGGTGGGAGTCAAAGATTAAGTTCATTGCTCTTAAAGACTTTTCAGTATATGTGTATAATTATTGTTTTAATTATGAACGTCATCCTTATTTTGATTTCAGAAAAACGTATGTATGTTGGGGGGTGGGGGGTGGGGGTGCTATTCCTTGATCAATGACGACCTCATATGGACATTCTCAACAAATAATATTTCCTTGTTTGTTTTTTCTTGAATCAGAATAATGATGGCATTCATTACAATAATGATTATTTCAACCCCAGTGCAACGGTATCATTTTTTTTTCATTATGATGTGCGCAGACATAAAACTCAATTTTTTTTGGTCAAATAATATGTGAACTTAATACTACAATTGTATAGAAAAATTATCTATTCGTATCAGCTAATGAGATCAAAATTACCAAGAGACGTGCATTAAACGCCCTTTAACAAAATTCTTTAGTGAAATAAATGAAATGTTTGGCTAAAATCCATTTAGGTTATACGGCATTTCCGGCCTTCCTTGTTTAGCAAGTTTGAATCAAGAAGATTTGCATGAGTTTATTTTTCAATTTTGGATCATTTGAAAATTTTGAAATAAATTTTGGAAATAAATTTGTTCATTTACTTTTAATTTGATGTGTTATTTTTCATATCAGAGTAAAATTTTACTGCCTGGGGCCAGTTTTACATGCCCTCCCCTCTGCTGCATTTTAGTGCTTATTTTGGCTGACTGGCGGCAGCACCTTACGGGTCATCTCATGTCACCGGCAAGCTATGCCATTAATGTACCCTGATTTTTTAATATTGTTTAGGCCTTGAGTAGACGTATTTAAACCTGAAGTGTTGTGTTTGTTGATGCATGGGGAATATTTTTAAGAGAATTAAACGTTACAATGGAAGTGAATGGGATTTTTAATAGTGGTTTATAACCTTTAGTACCTGGCAAGCTATTTGTCACACCTAGCACATTTCCATTAATTCTGCGGTAGACAGCACAATCATGTTGAGACGGGACATGCGCCAGATTATTATCGCGTACGAAAAGTTGTTTACAGTATACAGAATATTTTAATGTGATCACTACTAGTAGATGACAAATGAAATTTCATTCGTTTTATAAGATTAAATACAATGTTGTATGTGAAATAATCATGCAATGCATAATATGTGTTGAAACTTTATACGCATATGTAAAAATATTGACCGCTTGAAATAACTGGTTATCTTATAACTCCATGGCAGTACTGAGGGGCTTTATGATAACTGGCTATTAAATGGTACAACAGTACATGGAAGTGGGCCTACTGACAAGAACACCCTCCAATCACATAATCCCAGCAGCTGAGTTTCAAACCTAAGGCGAATGGACATGTTTAATTTCTAAAAAAGAAAAAAAGATTTATCCTTTTTCCATTCATATCAATACTTCTGGGGATCACACATCTTTCGACGTAGTCACTGTCCTACACCTCTCCCTACGCCCTACACTATCAATGTTATGATTGACGTTTGTTTATATAAACTGTCAATCAAGCTGCCCGCATTTATGACAATTATGGCAAAACTCCCATGCACCCGAGTTTCTGTTAGGAGACCAGTGATCACTGCCAAAAACCGTCCACGTCAAGTCAGACGGTATACTGGAATTCTGGAATGGTCACCAGCCAATAGGCCTACTGGGCATTGACACTGTTCTCAGATGAAAGCATCTGAAACGTTGCCAGATTTTATGGACGTGCAAGGGTTTGGAAAACAGCTGGTAAGAAGTATATCCCCAATTTTCTGCCTCTGGTCGACAGAACGCACCCCACATAAATCGTAGCAACAGAGGGACAGCACTGCAAACAAAAATTACCTCATGCTATCTTTGCACCGTATGTGGAACGCCATTACTGCGCAAACGTTACAGAACTATTTGACTCCACGCCCAGACGCGTCCTCAATCCAGAAAATAATGTACAAAATACTGAAAAGTGGCTTTGATTTTTTTTACTATGATGAGTTTATTTATTGCTTGTACAATCAGTAAATTTTTGTGAAAAAAATCCATTTAGAAGTTGAATAAAGAACATTGGTTCATGATGATTTTCTGCATCACTTAACGCCTGGCGTAAAGTGTGACATTTTTTCTTTTTTGCTAGGAGAATATATATTGTTGTTTTTGTAAAGAACATGTACATGTATATTGCAAATTATATTTATATAAGTACTGGTAACTGTACACTGTGAAATAATGATGTAAAATGATCAATGTACATTAAGTTCAATGAATAAAAACGCTGCATGATATATCCACAGATGTATAGGGTCTTCTACACTGCTACATCCTGCGGTATTTAATGTTCATTCTACACAATTGTTAAGATGAAGGCAATTCTTTTGAGCTTCTGATAACATGAATGGTATGAAGACACATAATTTTAATTAAAAATGTACATGTATAAAACTTATAGTCATATTACTGATTCTGACGTTTCATGCTGTAAAACATGGCTTGTTGTAATTCCACCTGTTCTATGACCGACACCAATGCCGTTTGATAGGGGCAACGTGCTAGGTGTACCTGATAGGGGCAACGTGCTAGGTGTACCTGCCAGAACGTTAATAGCAGGCACCGCTGTCGTATCTCTGGCACCCCATCTCTGCTGCTCGGCCAACTTGATTAATTCGTAACATAGAAGATATTCTTTCTGGAAAAATAAAACAGATTTATTTTATTGTAGGGCAAATCAGTTTCAATTTGCGTAACTCTCTTTATGTCATATGTAGACAACATTAAAATGCTAAATAAGAGCAAATCTCCGCATGCATTGACTGAAGCCTGTATTTTTGTTGTGTCTATTTTATCTAATATATATTTATCAAGCATATATTTTATATATTTATCAAATATATATATATTTACTGGGTCATTTGAGAACATTTTTGTCATTCCGCCAAGTATTGTACTATAGGGGGCAAGGTGGTGGGGCCGAAGGTCCGACATCCATTTTGCGAATTAAAATGTACATTAATGTGCTCAGTTCTGCAATCTTCCCCCCCCCCTCCAAATTGAAGAACAAGGGTAAGGGAAGAGGGGAAGAGTGAAGAAGGTGAAAATAATTGCTAAACCTTTCTGCAGATGAAATATATATGTGCTGGTGTGTGTGTGTGTGTGTGTGTGTTTGTTTAAGTACGTACAGTGTATGTTTGTATAACAACTGTCTCTAACTGTATGTTTCAATTAAATAATAAAAAACAAGTCCTACTTCATCTTTCACTAGCTCTGGACGGTTTGCTTTTACCAATTTGACCGTAGAAAATATGTCCACTTTGTCTTCCTCCGCCAACTGATTCAGTGCAATGTTGACAGTGCAGAAGACACCACAGCGCTCCACACCGTCTCTGAAAGATATATGATAATTAAGATTACTGGGTGCGATGGGATTTATTCAGTTTTCTTTTTTCATCTCTTTTTAAACAAACAATAAGGGATAAGATTCCTGCAGCAAAGGTTCTGAGGTTGACGTATGCTATCTTTTAATTGACCCCTTCATTTATTATAATGAACTATGAGTTACCATAAACATGTGTTAAGATACTTCATATTTATATTTACACTTCATGGGACAAGCATTACTGTATATTTACAGAGCTGAGTTGAGAGTATATACTTACTTAGACATAATACAAACAGGTGCATGAGTGAAACCTTGATCAATCTCTAGCTTGTGCAGCCATTCCTCTACGAGATTATTTAGCATCAAAATCGATCCCATCTCTTCCTTTGCCTTACGCGGCCAATAGTTCAGCTGGAACATGCGTACTGTATGTACGTGTCGAGTGGCGGACTCGACTGCAAATATTTTTTTCAAAAGTGCTCTAGTTGCTTGCATATCATACTGGAAATATAGCAATTGTTTGGATAAATAAAGCGCATGAAAGATTGTGGGAAAATACTAACATTTGAAAATGTTTTTGTCAGCATGCCGAGTATTTTAGGTAAGAGTAGGGCCTACATACATGCACAGTTACACTGGAACGTCACATGGATGGGTAGCGTCACTCTGACAAACCGGCTCAGTTAGCACAGGGTCACTATTATCGAAATTTTTCGAAAAATGTATAAACTTAGCACATCATTTGAATGACATCTCACCTTTCCCGATTGTGCCCATTTGTGTGAGCTGCGGATCACGTTCTGAAAGGGAATTTATTATAATTGTGATTAATCGAACCTCTAAGTGGTATATGAACATTACTTAAGAAAATAAACTGACTTATCACAGCAATTTTCTTTATTTCCTTCTGCTATGATTCTCACATCATTTTTAATTAAAGAGAAAAATAACATCACACACACACACACACACACACACACACAGAGAGAGAGAGAGAGAGAGAGAGAGAGAGAGAGAGAGGAATAAAAAACAAAATGTCGTTATACGTGTACCTTTCTTATATTGAATGTTTTCGTCGTGATGTTTGGGTACCGCCTGGTCTCAGTTAGTGTCACTTGGAGTCCATCGTGCACTTCAGTTTCCGGGAAACCAGGCCAGAAATGTGGGTATCTCTACAATAACAATCAGTGGCATTCTTTCATGGTCTTTCACCGTCTTCAAGCATGATGATGATGATACTCAGTTTTAAGCCATATTCATACTTTGAAATATGTGTGGTGTGGGTGAGTTGCTTCTTTCAACCATGCCCTTTTCTAGATGGCCACGAAACTGAGTAGGCAGTCATTTATCAATACCATATACCTCAACAGATGGTTTTATTTGCAGTTACTATGGAAACCCTGTTTCATACCGGACTTACCCAACGGTCAAACCTGGAGTCCATGTGGTCCAATATCACAAGCGTTGGAATTTGACAGTCGTACAGAAGTCGCCACAGATCCACAACAGTGTTCTGCATGGGCCACTCGGTCACTATGAACTGCTGTTCGCTGTAGAAGCTCTGTAAAATGATTATGAATGAAGATGACCTTTGGTGATTTGTAGCATAAAGGATACGTGTAATTAAAGTATTAAAGTATTGGGCTCTGAAGATGAGACTGTCAGCTGCCACATATTTAATCTACAATAGGAGCTAACATAATATCTCACTACATTTCAATGGATTCTTATTCAGGAACAGGGGGAGCGTCGTGTCCAAACGTGATATACTGTGTGTTTTTAAACAGCATATATAATTATTTATTATAAATCATAATCGACGTCTGATTGAATCTCTTTGTTGAGGCATAAACTACCATGTAGCTCTTTGCAAATGCTGTGTTCCACATTATAAAATTCGCTATGGTGACTGATTCAAAGAATTTGTATGGGCGTGAGCGTGACAGGTAAAAACCCCTTTACACTTGACGGCGTCCTTTCTGCATCCTTTGTGCGGCCATGAAACTGGCCAGATCGCCGCTGGAAGCTCAAAGAACACACGGTGATCGGTAAGGTCGCATACAGAACGTTCAAGCATCGCAAAAGAAGCCATGCATGTTCAAAACAATCGCAGAGAGACCGCGATGGAGGTTGGGACGCTGCAAGGTCGATCAAGGGACGCAGAGAGGACGCACTGTGGTGGTAGAAAGGAGGCACAAGCATCGCTTTGGTTGCAGAATGAATGCTCAATGATCGGCCAGTTGTCGGCACGTCAAGTATTTTTTTTGACTCTCAAACAGTGCCGTACTAGGGTATTTTTCACCAGAGACAGGAAATCTTAAGTTAACGGCTACTAGTTGTCTCATACCAGCTTTCAATTGTTTTTCACCCTAAATTCTTGAACTGATAGATTTTTGGAGCTCATTACAGAACGAATATTTTGCTTCTTTAAGATGCAGTTCTTATCGCAGTTTTTGCAGAATGCGCCTTTTCAAAAAAGATTAAAAAAATGTACGTTGCGTCAGCCGGCCTTTTCTGTCTTCGGCGCCTGTCCAACCTTTGTATAAGGACAACAATGATCATCTGGCTTATTATCAGTACATGCAGACCTTGCATTACTGTAGTTTGAAAAAGAAGTTTATTCCTAATTATACGTTTCACGTTCTGGAGATGTGCTTAATTGGGTGACCGGGGTATAACTGATGAAAAATATTTAAGAGTCAGAATATATCGAAGGAAGCCCAAACAACGACCATCGGTCTAACAGGTGGCAGAAAGATCGTAGAATGGTCGCCACTGATTGCCGATGAAGGTACAGAGAACGCAACGAGGATGCCCAATAGTCGCTCAAACATCGCAATGGACGCCGTGGGTTGCCCGGGGGGACGCACAGTGGAGGCAGGTACGTCGCTCAAAGGACGCACAGGTCTCTCGTAGTTTTAGACTGGGTTCCCACAGATTTAGATCGATCTATCTGGATCGACCTAGCTCCCTGGGGGTTCACGCTAAATGAGCTTCCGGGAGCTGAGCGTGCACAAAAGTTAATTACCCCCTTACAGCTTTTAGCATGCGGGACAGACATTTAATCCGGTTAAGCTGACAGCAAACTAGAGACTCCCCAGGGGGATAGATTGATCTAAATATCCGTGGATATGGTCTCTTAGGTGATCGCTAAAGTCGCATACAGAACGTTCAAGCATCGCCGTGGACGCCGCAACGTTTTGAGTAAGTTCAAAACAATCGCAGAGAGAACGCGATAGAGATGGACGCTGCAAGGTCGCTCAAGGGACGCAGAGAGAATGCACAAGCATCGCCGTGGTCGCAAAAAGGAGGCAAAAGCATTGCTTTGGTTGCAGAATAAATGCTCAACGATCGGGCAGTTGTCGGCACGTAAAGTGTAATTTTTTTTACCCTCAAACGGGACCGCGCTAGGGTATTTTTCACCAGAGACAGGGAATCAAATGATAACAGCTACTAGTGGTCTCATACCAGCCTCCAGTTCGTATTTTTTCCTTACATTCTTGAACCGATCCAGTTTTGGAGGAAATTATAGAACAAACATTTTGCTTTTTTCAAGATGCAGATCTTGTCGCAGTTTTTGGAGATTGCATCTTTTGAAAACAGCCTCAAAAGTTCTATATGGTGTCAGTCAGTCTTTCTCGTCTTCAGCGCCTGTCTATCTGTCTTATAAGGACAACAATGGCTTATCATCAGTCCATGCACAACTTGCATTAGTAAAGATTGAAAAATAATTATTTCTTAATTATGTTTCGTTTCCGGAAGATGTTTTTTAATTGGGTGAGCGGGTTAGAACTGATGAAAAAAATATAAAAGAGTCAGAACATATCGAAGGACTCCCAAACAACGCTCATCGGTCTAGCAGGAAGCAGAAAAATCGTAGAGTGGTCGCCACTGATCGCCGATAAAGGTACAGAGAACGCAACATCGCAATGGACGCCGCGGGCTGCACAGGGGACGCACAGGGGAGGCAGACCGGTCGCTCAGCGGACGCACAGGTCGCTCAGAGGACGCACAGGTCGCTCGCAGTTTTACAGGTAAAATTTAAATTCGGTCGTTCAAAGGACGCACAAGGAACGCATATGCCTTTACACTGAGACACGATTTAATTGCTTTGGCGACCGTTGAGCGTAATGATCACATTTTGATCGCTGAAGGATGAAGAAAGGACCAGTGTAAAGGGACCTTAAACAAGCAATGCAGATAAACTGCCAACGATATCTGTTATTATTACTCCCCTCCTTATAACATACTCACGTTAATGTAAACTGCATTGATGTAATCACTATGACTACTAACTGAATCGTCTTTTAAATAGGGTCGGCATCTGTCAGCTGAAATTGAAAGTTTAGCTTGCATGCAAAGATATCTCGAGAGAAAGTCACTAGTTTAAAGCTGAATACTCACATTTTTTCTGGCAGTATATTCTAAAGCATATAAGGCCATTCAAAATACTTCATTAAAACGGATATCTTTGATACCCCTCTCCTTATAATATAATATAATATAATATAATATAATATAATATAATATAATATAATATAATATAATACCTATTGTCAACCCCACCCTTCCCATTGATTTACACCATGTGTCAAAATTTTTTTCCCAGACCAATATTCTTATTTCATTCAAAATTAACAATACTGGTTGGTATCTCGTTCTTAATTGAAATGAAACTATTCCTAGGCCCCACAGACAAGAAAGTAAAAACAGTGAATACACTTTATTGCAAATAATTTTCTCACGCGGTTACAAACTTTGTGAGAAATACATGTAGATAAACGAGTGGAAACAAAAATATGGATTGATAACATGCCAAGAAAATAAAAAAGAATCCAATGAACAAATACGTTAGTAAACAACATGCTTCAAACGAGTATGCCTACATAGTTTAAATATAGATAAACAGTATATACCAGTATAGATCACCAAGTAGATAAACTTACGAGGCAGCAGTACTGAATTCCTGTTTTTGTGCAAGTTTTCACTTCTGAATCCGGCCGCACACTCGCCACTGGTCAGGACGGGGGTCAGGGAGGTCAGCAGCTAAGACACAATTGTATTAAACAGAAATTGTTATATTTTGAGTCCACTGACTCTTTTTATTCCTCTCTTGAAGTATAACACATCACACATCTTCTGGCTTATATTTAGTATATTTAGACCTGTAAAGTAGTTTTTGAATGTGATTTGAATACGTTTAAGTGAGGTAGGACTTTTTAACAGGACTTTTTAGTATTTATACATTTTCTTCAACCGGTACCTTAAATTCCTTCGAAAATCCTGTCTCGCTCCAGCCTGGAGACTTCCATGCTAAAAACTTTGTCACTCCAACAAGATCTTTTCGTTGAACAGTAGTGTCGTCACATACAGCATGGGTGGCAACTGTGGCATAAACAAATTGGTAGTTTTGCTAAAAAAGGAAACCATTTGTTATCAAAGAAAGGATGCTTCTAAGTTATAGGCAATATCAAATAACCATCGGTGGCATACAGAACATTTGTATTGAATTGAAAGGAATGATTTTTTGATAAATTAAAATTCAAGTTTTTATCCTCCAACCAGCAGTCAACGTAGTCTTTCCTGTACCTTTCAACAATATTTGACAGTTAAAGTAAAGAATCACTTAAAAACTTACAACTGTTTCAAGCATTCTTGGGTTTTTCTTCCGAAGATAGGCAACGGCGTTAAAGATCTGGACGCTCTTGGTGGCGTCCATTCGCTCCAAGATTGCGTCCACAGCGATGTAGGCGCCAACCTTGTCAATCGAGTTGAACCTGAAAGTTCATCACAGATTCAAAAATCAACATATGGGATAATATTCAGATAAACTATATAATTTTAGATATTTTTACAGTTTCGAGATGTAATAGCACTGTTATAGAAATACAAAATAAATCCTACTTTTCTGTGATGATGATTTTATGATAATGTTACGTTATTCAATATATATGACAAAATATTGTAAACTGACTACTTAGAAGAGTAATATTCCAGCTACAAGTGGGATTATGTTAACTTTCAAAAAGAACATACTGCAAAAATGTATTACAGGAATTTAGTGTTAGAAGGTGCGTACTGCAATACTCAAGGGAGTTCGATACGTCATAGGCATACATTAACAAAATAGCTTTTTCCAGTTTCTTTTATGCAAAATACTTGTTTTGATATTAGTGCAATGAAAACAAATACTTTAGAGCACCACCACACGCTCTTCTGCACACAGGGTGGCAAAGTGCTTATCGTCAAAATGAATTCTTCTAGAATAGCGATTTTCTCCTTCTCACGAATCATTACTTGCTCCCTCCCTGCATTTGAATTTTTATCCCATTTTTAATTAAATAGTTTAGTTTTAAATAATTGGCCAGTCGTTTAGAAAGACATCTGTCTTCCATGACAATGTTTATTCTGCTTTATCTAACCAGATAAGGGGGCACCCTAACGTACCTAACCCACTTAAAGATATTGCCTAATAAGGAAATGTTGAATATTTGATTGACAAAACTGAATGGAAGATTAACAGATCGGGTTAAAGCAGTAGTAATAGCGTGACCAGTGCACAGAAAACCAAGCACAGTATAATTTTCTACGTTTGTAAGAGAATAAAGAAGACCAGCAAATAAACGTTGGAGGATTGTTTTTACTATAATGGCAGTATGTATACAGTATGAAGAAGTGCCAAGACAGGAAAGAGGCGTGCCACCCAAGGCGACAGGTAACAGGTGGACATACGCTTCGTGCACCAACAGCGGGGTGACTTGTCCTTTTGGGGATTCGTGTGACATTGACAGGTTAACTTCTCTCCGGATGTTTAACAAGAGAATCGGGTCGGGGCATCTGTGGCGCTCCCAGCTCTTCGCCTGATAATGTTGTATGCGTCTCTCCTGGTCGCAGTCATTCTGAATAGATATTGCTTCGTTATAGGTAAAATTCATAACCATTATATCATGCAAAACCACTTACAAATAATTTACGGACTGAGCCCACGTAGAGACATAATGAACTACAGTCAAATAAAGGATAACTGAAATTACTGTCAAGTACCTTTCTTACGCTGATGGTTCGCTTTATCCAGTCTGCGCGTGTCACAGTGTTCTGAATCTCCACGTGATAACCCCCCGCAGTGGCCACGTGCCAGTATTCACAACATAAAATCTGAATCGGTAAAAGGTGAAAAACTAGTATGCCATACAGCACACCGAATAAAATATTCCAGAACGAGTTCTTTAACGGACATATCTAAAATTTCAGTTATTTTTGTGACTGTTTTTTTTTCGTCTATCCTGTCAAAACACTGTTCAATGTCGGCAGCAAAACTTCATCGACTTGATCTTTAGGCAACGCTTTGAGAGTAATCTTGTGGTGTTAGTTAAATGGGTTAAATCTTTGCATTAATACAAAATTTCCCCATTCAATATTTAATAGCGTTTGGACACTAACATAGCTTTTGAGGAAATTAATCATCTATTATAGACTAAGTTACACTCAAAGTGAGGTCTGCACTTGCTTATACATCATTTCATGTGTACAACGTACCCCGCAGTAATCAAAGGAGGGGGTAAGTGTAAGGATGCACTGACAGCCGTGGGTCCATACCAAATCCCAGAAAGATTCCAAAGTTTCTCTCGTAGGAGCTGGAAAAGATGACCACCATCTCCTTTATAAAGCAAAAAAGGAATTTGCTAGGGGGTAATATAAAGTAAGTGTCAACATAAAACAACTATTGTGAGTCACAACCATTTAAAGGGATAACAACTGTTCATTTTGGCCCAAAAAATTAATTTTCCTGGGGTAAACAACAATTTTCTCATACTTACCAATGGTTAATGAATCCATTTCTACATTCAAACTTTTGTTTTTTTCCTTTTTTTTTGTAATAATATCTTAAGAGATTACGTATAGCCATCTATGAAGGTCACGTGGTCCGTTGACAAGCTCAGATTTCAGAATAACAGCTATAACCGCTGTTTTTGTGGTAAAACAGAATATTATATTTCTATGAGTTGTTTACGATATATTAATTGTAAAATATAGATCTCATATGAAGAGTTGTTATCACTTTAATAATATAGATATGTCATATTGAAAATACTATAATGTCATCACTTATAAAAAAATCTATCAAAGTTTGAGAGCACGTACATAGGCTCGGCACTACAGGGAGAGGTGATAAATGTAATAAAGGGGGCAGAACACGAGATAGCCGTGTGGGGTGCGAAAAAATGAATGCAAAAGAATGCAACATTACGGAAAGGACAAAGATAGAAAATTAATGAAATAAAATGAAAATGACTGTTAATTTCCGGCCTATGGAAAATATTTTAAAATTTGAATTGGTCATTAAATGATTTGTAACTACTTAAAGTTACATAGTAACTTACCAGTGTGAACAAGGTAAGCATTCCGGTTTTTGTATCCCTGAAACAACAATTATGTTCAATAATTAAAAAATAACCAACCAGCTCGTGACAGGAAACTTTTTTAAGCAAATGTATTTGTACAAAATTCCTTTATAAGGGTAAATAAACGACAGTGCCACTTAGGTTGGAGCTGTGGCATCAAAAATGGATCCTCACCTCTGGAGAAGAACGTGGGCCTATGAGCGTATGTTACCTACCTAGCGTATGTTACCTAATTTACACAATTCACCTAATAATATAATTATAATAATTTTACAGGTGTATGGCGTAAACAGCCTATGACTTGACCTACATCGACGTAAAAAGGATTCAGCTTCGTGTCCTTGAGAAAGGCTGCCATCTTGTCTTGGATCACCAACTGGCATGCTAGATCTGAGAAAGTTAAATGATTACTAGATATACAAATACAATCAATGAAACTAATGGTATTACAAAAACAATTTCTCTAGTATGGCTGTTCATTTTAAACGCATGTGTTTAGGTATATTTCGTTTTGATTTAGTAAATCAAACTGAGGTCCAAATTCATGTATATATACATGTATATATATATATATACAGCATTGGTCAAAAAGGTTGTCCCACCCCCATTTCCATGTACTTTTATTTANAAGGCCTTGATAGCAGCTTAATATGGATTACCTTTTACCACTCAGACGATGCACTTGAAGGATTATCATTTCAAAACTTGCGACATCAGTATATAATTACAAAGATAATTACACTTCTAATACATACCGGAAGTTCGCGAACTATCTTTGGTATGAATCTTGCCATCACGTCTTAACATTTCCCTCTCCAAAGCTATTTTAGTTAAGGCCTGAAATCCATTCTCTCTGATTAGAAATATAACCAAGGGTGTATGGTATAATATCTACTTAATTATACTTTTCTTTCTTGTTGTCATTATGCTTATTTGATTATAATTTGAGGACATTAAAATTACTGTCTTCTTAAAGTGACAAAATATCCATGCGGCCAGGGGTAAGCCTCACAATGAGAACATAATATCTTGTTATAATTATGACAAAAAAGGCTTTTAAAGCGTGACTGTATGCATGACTAAGTGGGCACCTGCATAATTTTCTTTACACACCATCACCAGGTACAGTATACAGTGCTGTTTCTCACATGTGGATATTTGGTTTTGCGTTCTGGCCGACATATTAAAAAATAGTCCCATTTGGTATATGATGTTGGCGTTGGAACGTGGGGGTGGGTGGTGTGGTGCAGGGGGTGGGTGGGGTAGGAGCTCTTATTATAGTTCAACAGGTTCGTTCTGGCTATGAAACCCTTAATATGGATCCTGTTGAATTTTATTATCAGGACGCCTGAAAATATAATTATCACACAACAAACCTGATGCTCCTTTTCAATCAAGCCTTTATCTTGACTTATTTGCAGGAATTCAGATATTGTTCGCCCTCGTTGATTTTTAAAAACCATGACCCGGACTGAGGTTTCCAGATTTCCTGAAAAAAAGTCATTCTCGAGATAAGCACACTCTATTAACTAAAATGAAATAGTAAAGGAATTAACTATTCAGTTCTTAATTGTGTTGTTTTATTACATTGTTTTACGTAATACTGTGCACTTCATAATAAAACGATGCAACAGATATAACTCACTTTTATCTTTCTTAAGTTTTTCCTCTCTTCTTTTCTTTTTCGCCCTGGGCATTTTGCGGACCTTGCTAAATGTATCAGGTAACAATAGTTAAACACATTCTTTATGCCTTACAAACAACAATCTGACAGCAATAAATAGACATTATTTATTCTAAATATTCATTTGAAATTAACTTTACACAGTGTCAGTTTATAAAGGCAAAAATGTCTCGGATACATATGTATCCACTCTGTATTAACCCATACCTTATTTATCCAGTTTATTAAAACTGATAATAAAATTAAAAAGCAGGCACGTTCTTTTAGGCATTAAGTCAACTTAAATAGCTTTGTATATCTTACTCTGTACTCGCCCTTTAAAGATGCCCGGTACACGTGTAAAGCAACTTATTCATTTCTTATCTAATTTTCAGTAAGGCATTTGTGGTACGTGAAGTAAAGAAAATGACTATGATGAGAGAGATGAGTAATTTAATACATATTATTTTCTTTTATTTTTTGCCTTATTATCTGTCATGCGTATTACTGTTTACCATACTTCTTAGAGGGGGGCAAAACTATTAAAGTGATAATCACATTGTTTACGGTGCTCACCTTATGTACGCTACTGTTGCTGCTATGAAACACACCCCTGTCATGGCGCTACAGACTACCAACCACAGCTTTTCTTCGCTAAGAATCACTCCACTGATTGGCTCGAAATCGGACGCTACGTTTGATTTTTGAGAAAATATAAAAAATGAATACTATTAGGTGATAAGTTCAAGCTAAGATATGTTGGGTATTAGGTTCAAGGTATACTGTCTGCATTTGTAAAAGTCTTTCTTTACCTAAACATCCTGTAAAGCTCATTATCTCTCCCAATCCAGACCCTAAAATACCTCAAACTAAGTACTTGATGCCAATTATCTCAAATGTACAGAAAGATATGACGGTCGAATTGTTTTGAGAAATATTTAGAACTAATTTATTTGATATAAAATGACAGAAAACATCGAATCCAAATGCAGAGACGGGTCAATTTTGGTCACGTTTTCGATTTCTTTGCCTTTAATGTCCAATATTACCTTCAACTTCTATATTCAGTCAACACACTGCAGGTATGTACGCGAATGAAGTAAATCAATAAGAAGAGTCGTTATTTTTTAAATTTAATTATGCGCACTTTATAATTTTAGACATGTATGTCTACAAAATACCTAAACAAGATGGAAGGTGGTGCAGATACATCTGCATTGTGGTAAAGTGTACGATCTAAAACGACAAAGTTTCATGAATTATAAAATCCCTATGTTGCATTTACTTTGAAATTTTAATTATTCAAATAATAATAACTGATATTAAATCACACAGCACGTGTCACGTTGATGGACGCTACACTATTGTTATGTCTTACCTGTGCTGTTCTCCATAGTCACAGTGGATAATGAGGTTCTCAAAATACGCCTTTTAATCAGATAATACCCGATAAGTTGAGAACTTTTTCGCTGTCTTCTAGAAAAGAAAATATTATTTTATTGTTTTAGGGAAGTCCATTAAAATGGCGAAAAGTTTAAAAATCGTTTTCTTTCAACTTGCGTCATACCATGCTTCACTTTATGCCCTTCCTTTTTCGCTATTTTCACAGACACACTAAATAACAATGCCAATACAGTAGAAGAGGCCACCTGCAATTTATACCTTAAGGCAGTTATTGCAACATATAAAACATTTTATTCCATGTTGTACACATCTTTTTTGAAAATGCATCGTACGCACGATCGGTCGTGCGAGAGATTTCGCGTCCCTGATCTTGCGAAAGGTGTTACAGCTTCTTGAACAGAGTACACCAATTTTGGGAAGGCCCGGTACGAATTATAGTATTATACCATTTTCATTTTCGGAAAATATTATTACTGAAGACCATAGTTACCTTTAGATTTTGATTCCCTTAATCTTATAACTCCTACATGTATATATATCATACATGTACCAGTATAGATAAATTTCTATATAACACCAACTATGTTTTACCTTTCTAAACCATCCTTTTCGTCTCTCTTTTAACGTGCTTGTCTTAAATGTCCACCACTGTTAATTTTGCTCGTTATTTTTCTTGAGGACATTAGACAATCCTTCCCCAAACTGCCCCCGGCCCCTCCTCCCCGGGGTGACAGACGGTGTTGGTTCGACAATTAAGCTATCCCCATTCTTTAATGTTATGGTATTGGTAACTCTGGTCGTGAACAAAAAGATGTAAATTGCATTCCATTTTTGTAATATCCTACACTGCACCTGTGGTGTTTACACAGAAAAGTGGAAAAGCGAATTACCTGGCTCAAAACACGCCTTTTAACCGGATGACATCTTAATTTTAAATGTTTATCTCAGCCCTGTTATCTGACTCATCATGCACCCGGGTATTCATTGCACAAGGATATGCAGAGCAGTATTTCACCGACCATGGCTTTTCTCATGCAAATTGTGAAGAACTGTCTCAGTCATAGTGTACATATCTGATCTCTTGTGCATATGAAAAATATCTTCACTACCACCTTAAATGTAGAGAACAACCATTTTAATAGTGCTGTGTTTGGAAAATTGTTATTTAGTAGCCCGATATTTAGATAATGTACAATCGGTAGTAATATTGCTTGTTGTGTCGATCGCTATAATAAGTACACTATCTTTTAACCCCAAACTGATGTTGAAGTCTTGGTAAATCTCACGCAACCCTACTATTTGGTTGTTACTTTGACTTTGTGCCACTATATAGCTGGGATACATTTTAAGGGGAAAAGTTTGCAGAGCTGTGTATAAAGACATACACGACTGATCATGCGTTTCGTAAATGTAAAACATGGGAGGCAAAGAATATTGATGCGGATTGTTGAGAGAGTTGGTAAACGAATACACAAATACAATACGCATAAAATTGTGCAGCAAGGCCGATATAAAGAAAATGAAGATTATCTAAAAAAAAAGCACGCCAAAGGCAAACCCCGAAACCCAGTGTCCTAGCTGAGACTGAGGATGCATTCCCATAGATTTTAGATCGATCTATGCCCATGGGGAGTCTCACTAGATTACTGTCAGATAATCCGTCTTAAATGTCCGTCCCCCCTACTACAAGCTGTAAGGGGGTAATTAACTTCTGTGCCCGCTCGGCTGACAGCTATTTAGCGTGAACCCCCAGGGAGTTAGGTCGATCTAGTTGAATCGATCTAATCTCTGGGAATGGGGTCCGAATCTCTCTCTCTCTCTCTCTCTCTCTGTGTGTGTGTGTGTGTGTGGGGGGGTGGGGGGTGGGGGGGGGGGGGTTATGCATTAGAAACACCTGAATAAATTTGTCGGGTAAAAATGAACTGTCTTTGCAGTTTACATAGTTAAATGTGTTTTTCGATACTGCTGAGGCCAGTTGTTGTAGAGACAGATGAGGGGAAGAAAGAGACGGAGGTGGAACGCACAAAACAAAGCAAATGCTGTTGGTGTATCATTTTCATAGGAAAGGTAGACAGGCATTCAGAAAGCGCAGGCCTCTGCAAAGGCAAAAATCTTACAATTAATAAGTCAATTCAATCAATGGATCATCACCAAACTCTAATAGATTTTAAGTTATCCCTTTTTTGACATCTGAAAATTTTTTTGTCAAATTCCGTCCAAAACTTCCCGAGTTGGGATTTTAAATAGCAGTGCGACAAAGACAAAAACGTGACTTCTTGGCGGAGGTAATGATAATTAGCACGCCAATAATCGCCAGTGAGACTGCAGGCGTATTCCAAAAGTTACTAAATGAGAGGGCCTTTTTTAAACCCAGGAATAAAGTTCGAAATCAAGGGGAAAAAGGAAATATGTTAATTCTGATTGAATTTTTAAACAATATATAGCCCTAACACGATTGATAGGACGTAGAAATAGTAAAATTTCTACTTTTAGAAGACCACACTATTACTGATTAGATGCGCATGGTGTCGGTGGGCAGGTGGATCTGTGAATGTGTGGTTAGCAGGCGGTTGTGTAGTGGATGTGTAGTAAACAGGTATGTGGTAAACAGGTGGGTGTGTGGTAAGCGGGTGGGTGTGTAGTAAACGGGTGAGTGGTAAGCGGGTGTGTGGTAAGCGAGTGGGTGTGTAGTAAACGGGTGGGTGTTAAGCGGGCGGGTGTGTTTTAAGCGGGTGTATGGTAAGCGGGTGAGTGAGTGGTAAGCGGGTGGGTGTGTAGTAAGCGGGTGGGTGTGTGGTAAGCGGGTGTGTGATAAGCGGGTAGGTGTTCAGCGGGCGGGTGTGTTTTAAGCGGGTGTGTGGTAAGCGGGTGGGTGCGTAGTAAGCGGGTGAGTGGTAAGCTGGTGGGTGTGTGGTAAGC
>NW_019773550.1:9746-86641 GCF_001039355.2 Lingula anatina
ATAATCTCTTAAGAGATTATTACAGAGCATAGCCATCTATGACAAGCTCAGATATCAGAATAATAGCTATAACTGCTGTTTTTGTTGTTAAACAGAATACATCATATTTATGAGTACTTTGTTTTTATGGTGAAATATAGATCTCATATGAAGAGTTATTATCCCTTTAAGTTTCCTGGTTTGATCTCGTGTTTCTTTCCAACAGTGAAGTCCAAAGTTTTCAACATATCATATTTTGTTGTATACAGGTAACCAATCACATAAATTCTTAAACTGTATGCCAAAAAATGTACTCCTGCATGCAGATATTTGTAGCTTGCATGTTTTTCATGCATAAATGCAACTAAAAATTCTTGGCATTGTAGCAAACTTAAATATGATTATGCCCTAGCTGGTAGTTTTAAAATGTACATATTGTAATATATGTTACTTTTTTTCATGCAATATCTGTTTGCAAGACCAATGTCATTGAAATTGAACCTGATATTTGAAAACATTTTATGTATATCAGGGAACACACTTGTTCATGGCCCTTTTATGTTGTCTTTGTAGGTACAAACTAGGAGTGCAGATGAACCTATGACAACTTTTGTATTCTGCAATGAATGTGGTCACAGGTGGAAGGTGAGTATACTATGTTACTATTGTAGCTACTATGCTACTATTGTAAAAATTATAAAAATTTAAAGAAAGTCATTCCTTTTTCCCCCCAAGAATTTATATTATACCTTTCTTTCACTAGTCTGGAATGTCTTCCTTTTTTTTTAATAGAAGCTTGTTTGTTTTCTTATAAGTAAGCTATTTCAAAAAGTTCCAGTAATTATATTGTTAAATGAATTTCAAAATGTAAAATTAAAATAATCACCATTGCTGAGACAGTTTCCAATTTGAAAGCACTAATTGTCCTGTTTACTTTTTGTTTTTTCAAAGATATGTGGAATGAAAGCTTTAGGCTTGAGACTGATTTTATTTATTTTCAGTTCTGTTGAGTAAACAGAAGAAATCTCTTATGGTGCAAGCCGTAGAATTAACTACCAACATTACTCCATGGAAATCATTGGCCAAAAATGCAGAAACTCTGGAGCAGCAACTCTGTCTTTACATCAGATGATATTCAAGAAAAGATCTTCAACTGTCAAGTGCAAATGCTATAGCCTTGTTTATTAAACAGATGGAAGTTTAAAACTTATTTAGAATTGCTTATTGAGAGGAAACTACTTTAACCTAATTGAATATTGTTGTTCAAAGAAGTTATTCCACAAATAAGATACATGTTACTAAGTATAGTACAAAAATATAATTATCATCAATCAGAGTTTGCCAATGAAATTTCAAAAGTCCAAGTCTGATGGTAATCAAAGTGGAGTTCTGCTAAACTAAGGTACTGCACAAATGTTTCAGTTTGATGGGTCGGAAAAAAAATAATTTTAGATGTATGACTCAAACTTGGTATGTCGCAACTTGTTTTATTCCTGATTAAGAAAATGGTATGTCATGGATAAAATTGCTATTGTACTTCAGTTTAAGGAAATCTCAGAGTAAAACATTTTGGTGCTTTGGGACAGTTTCACCTCTAAGATACAGACCAAAATCTCTTCTTTAGATTTAACCTTAAATGCAGATCAGGAGTGCTTTTTGCAAAAATGTGGCCAATTTGTCAAGTATTTTCATATTTAAAGAGTTAAAAAGGTGTAAGAGTTTTAAAATTAGACATACATATAAAAAATGATGAATATTCTCAGCACTGATTTAATCTTAATTTTGGTTTAGGTAAGTCCAGTCAACATGTGAAACTGGCCTTAATGTTTTATAGATTATAAAAGCGTCAGTGAAAGGAAAAGCAAGTTGCTGCATCTCTGTGTGAAGCCCCTTTTTTTCACCAGTGTAGTTATGTAAACACGTGAAAGAAGATTAGTTGTATAAATACATATTTGTATAGTTTTATAAATAAATGATTGATCTAGAAGATTTTTTTAATTCGTTTCATGACAAATTATAACCATGGTGTGTTAAGATTCAAGTGTATCCTGAGCCCCCATTTCTCCAAGTGACATTCGCTTTCAGTAGATCTGCACTGCAAAAGCTTTGGTAAAGGATCAGTAAAGGGTTATAAAGTAGTCTTACCCTTTAAGATCTAATTTGAGAAGAGAAATGGTATAAATGAAGATGAGTAATATTTTCCATTCCAATTTGTAATTGCAAAGATGAATGGTACTGCACTTTTTTTTCTGTGATTGTGCCCACGAGGCCCTTTACGTCTGATGACAAATTCTGATTGTGACATGGAAATTCCAAGAAAAGTGTTCAATATGCTTTGATATCACCAAATGAACATATGCTGCCAATCATGTTAATTGAATAAAAGATAATCAAACAGATCTGTGTTCACTGCATTCCTTCAGGTAGTGCGCTCTTCAGTAAATAAAGGCGAGAAAACGCTTAAAAACAAACCAGGGTGAGGCTGTAGAAATCGACCATAAACGGATATCATGACTTATTTGGTTTATCTATTCACGACAATATAGTGAGTACGTTGATGTATTGATTTTAGGCTTCTTACGTGTTATCATCAGTGTCTTTACTTACAGAAACGTATGGAAAGTTTCCCGTGGATTTTATTGCGTGATAATGATTAATGTTCGAGCCTCCTACTCGGTCCACCTACAGTACATTACTATATCTATGTCATTAGTCCAGGAATACACCCAAGACTTGTCTTAAGGAAATAGTTCATTGTTGAATTAATAAAGATCCTGTTTTTAACATTTCGCGCTTATTGGAATACTATAGGTTTTGGATATGTTCATCTACTTTGATTGCATGTTCTTAGTTACATTATGCAGATCAAAATACGTAACTAATATGTAAAGATTATAATCATAAAGGACAACACTAAGAATTCCTTACCATACTTCACCGTACCGTGTTTTAATACTACGTCGTGTAGATAGGATAAGATGAAGATTATAGGATGGAACTTGTATTTATCATATTTACTGCATATTGTTGTTATTTTTAATTAATATTTTACTGTAAACGCTGTCATTGTATTTTCTTAAGAAACTGCCCAAGGAATAATTATAATTATGGCCCAAGTAGTCAAGTCTGGATGGCTGAAGAGATTTAGTCGTAAGTACAACATTTTGTTGAAGTTTGCAGATTTTGTTTATGAAAATTTATTTGTCTTATAAAGCCACAGCTGGATTTAATTTTTCTTCAGTTTATTGATAACGATAATTAATTCTTACAAGTAAGTAAACATCAGTAAAGTCAAGTGTGATATATTAGTTCATCATAAATAGTCAATACCTTTCTCTTATAATATCTTCTAACAAATGTCAAATATTGTGTGTATGGTTCTCTTATTCCAGGGAGTTTATTTAGTGGAGGATGGAAAAATGTATGGGTAGTACTACATAAAGACAGTGCTTTAGTATTTTACAATAACCAGGGTGATCATACACCAAAGGGAAGTGTTTATTTAAATGTAAGTACATTTTTGTCACTTTTCATGAATATTAATTGTTGTAGTGAAAATAAACATTTTTAGAGTTACCAGAAATCATCTGTTACCAGTAAGAAAGGATTTTTCAAGCCATTAGCAAGCACCTAGTACACTACATGAAACAAGATTTAGTTTCAATTATTTCACAATGTGGGTTTTTTATCATTTTAGAATGTATGCAATTTCCTAGCTGTTGGTAACTATACCAGTGTCATACCAGACAGGCCAACAGGGGTACAGGTAGAATGCCTGATAGCAGTACCACAAGAACCAAGCAAAACAGCTAAAATCAATTGGTTTCTGTGTAATTCACAACAAGAAGTAAAGTAAGATTTTTCAGTGTCAACAGCCAGTGTGAAACATTTATGCAGATTTACAGTAGTAACCTAGTTAGTTTAATATCATTTGTTAAGAAGACCTAAGGCTTATAATTCGTATAGGTGAGGTCTGCTAACTTAAAGATGGGACTATTTGCATAAGACTGCAAATTAGCTTAACATTGCATCATCCCATTCTTTTTCATTTATGTGGCATATGTAGTCTGTTGATTCAAGTTACATCTGCCCGGTCTAAAATTGTTCTTGTCTGAGTGCAACTTTAAGAGCTTGCAAATATAAAACAACTAAAGGTTTTGAATAAAAAAAATGATGATATCCAAAATTGATGATATACAAGTTGAATAGTGGATTACATTTATTTAATGATTTTTGTAACTACTTTATTTCAGTGATTGGATGTCTGCAATTGTATCAACAGTAAGTACTTCAACACAGGTGTAATTTTCAAACCTTCACATCACCAATCTTAAGGGAACAAAATTTTATTGATACAGGTTTGACAGATATTGTGCCTATGGTGCTTTCAATATTTCATGTTACTACTTTCTTCAATTTAATGAGACTGTGGCTGCTTTCACATTTATTTAAAACAAGTGCAATTTTTCTTTAGTTTCTGGTGTGATATTCATAATAAGGTATCTTATCATTATTGTGAAAAAAAAATTACACCTCAGCTTTCATCACAACCCTGGTGAAAAAAGGCCCGTAGTGCATCATTGTTTCAGTCACCCGTCATTACAACCATACCATATTTATACTTTGATTCACACCAGCACAGAAATTGTTCTTGACAAATGGCAAAATGTATAGGTCAAATCGATGCAGGATCACAGGCAAATGGTTAAATTACATTTGTTTATTTATTTATTTATTTATTTATTTATTTATTTTTGCTGAAGTAAACAATTAAGTATTTGGCATTAAAATTATGTGAAAACATCAACCCAGACCTGCACTGTAGTCACAGACTTATTAATACAGCATAGGCTTTAAAACATGTCTTTGTGTCATATTTCCAGCTCCCACCACCACCACAACAGCAGCAGGCAACGGCTCCAAGTGCACCTCCATTTACTGCTAGCCAGCCACCAGCCAGTGGAGCAGCTCCTCTAGGATTTGGAGCAGTAGCAGGTATAAGATTAGTTTAGATGAAGTTCAGGGTACATGTCTAAAATATCATTATATTGTTAGATATTTTTTACTCCATTAATATGATTTTTTTTTTCAGTATGGAATGGTCTTTTGATGTAATAGCGCACATATGAATTTTAATTTAACTAAAATACGGATTGGTCAAATATGGTTTATAACTGTTTGCAGTCTTATTTTTTGCAAATTAAAATCATTAAAATAACTTTTCCATATTATTTCAGTCATTTTGCATCTGTAACATTTTAATTGCTCATTACCTCTAAACATATCCTTGTTTTTGGATATGCTACAAATTTACTGTTTTTTTCCATTACAGGGGCAGCAGCAGCAGGCTCAGCACCCCCACCATATCCACAACCATCACAACCATATCCCTCAGGACCCCCAGGGGGATACCCAGCACAACCTCCAGGGGGATACCCACAACAACCCCCTGGGGCATATCCACAACAGCCCCCTGGGGGATACCCACAACAACCCCCTGGAGCATACCCAAGGCAACAACAACCATATCCACAGCAGCAAGGTTACCCTCAGCAGCAGTATTACCCACAGCAACAGCCTTACCCAGGACAGCCAGGTACTGTCTGAAACTCATTTCTTTCGATAATTTTCTACAGTTAATGTTTCACATATTTTGATAGATGAACAAGCTGTATTTTCTGATCTATCTGTCTCTATATCCTTCTTTTGAAAGATTAAAAAGCAATATGCAGATCATGTTTAGTTTAAGTGATGATGTGAGGTTTTTCACAAGGTGAGATATGATTGGCTGGTTTTAAATCAGATTTTTGCAAGTTTGTTTCATGACCAGGCTGCCATCACCTCAATTTTTATTGCTCACTATTTAGGCAGTTCTGAATTGCAGATGTCAGGTATCACCCAAATGACAGTGCACACAAATGTTACTGTACAAAGAGACCAGTGTACATGTATCTGATTGCATTTCTTGTGTGCATCCGGTCTTGGAATAAGGCATCTGTAAATAAAACTGCATATTAATTCAACAGGTCCCTCTGGGTATGCTCCACCTCCTGCAGGTTACCCCCAGCAGGCCTATGCTGGTGCCCCCCAGGGAGCATATGCTGGTCAACAACAAGTGTATAGAAAAAAGAAGAAGAAGGGAATGTTAGGGGGCAATGCTGCAAAGATTGGTGCAGGTAGATAGCTTTTTTGAGAGAATTGTCTCCTGGAGAATATTCATGGAAGTAGTTTTCTTTTTAGGAAAACATTAACATTCCATTTGAAATTGAAAAATATTGATGGACCCTTCAGACTAACAGATTAGTCCTAGTTTATATGTAGAAAATATTTGTCATAAAGCTTGGGAACAAATCTAGCTGACCAGGTTGAAATTCATTAAATAAAAAAATTAATACCAATGATACCCATTATAAACATTCTGGCTTTTTGAAAATATTGAAACTTTTTTCCTGATTATTTTGACTAGTGCTTAAAGTCCATGTCACTTATGTTCCAGGTCTTTTAGGAGGTGCAGCATTAGGATACGGAGCGGGTAAACTGATGGGTCACGGCATGGGCTGGGGATTTGGGGGTGGCTGGGGTCACCATGGCAGCTGGAGTTCACTGGACAGTTGGGGCAGTGGAGGAAGCTGGGGAAGTTGTGGAAGCTTTGGAAGTTTTGGTGGGGATTAAAGAGTCTGTATTGTTCATTCTCTTTACACAGAATGCCATTTTAGACACAAATGGATTGAGGTTAGATATAATGCTGAAAATCTATAAATATTCTGTATGCTTTAAGGATGATATACTCCATGTTTTTTATTTAGAGAACCATGGGCTAGAAAATAATAGTTCAACACCATATATGTAATAATATTTCCACAAAGGGTTGTGTTTCTTAATTTTTTGTGTCAACACTTGTGAAAAAACTGATAACTTATTTATGAGTCATAAAAATGAATTTGTTTAACTACTTTGTGTTCAACAGCCTGTTGCTGAAATGACATGAATTGTCTAGCAGAAATATTCTTGTTGAATGCCTTTCTCTTGTGAAGTCACTGAATTTTTATGCATGATGACATATTTTGTATTCAGCATATTCTCACTAAATCTGCAATTTTAAGGTCCTTTAGCCCATATAAATGATTGTAAATATATTTTAGGCAAGGATTCCATTTACCTTTAATATTTATTTGAGACTGAATACAAAGATCTGTCTTTGTGAATATTACAGGTGTACATGTTTTCAAATGGTAAATTTACTGCATTTGCATGTTGTTTTGATATATTTTGTGTAAATGTGTTCTTTAAAAATATATGTCACGGTAAAGACTTAATCATTTCAACCGGGGAAAAATAATCAATTTTTCAGATACCTAATTTAAGAATAATAAAAAATTCATTTCTGTGTAGCAATTTTATGCTTATACTGTATAGAATGAAACTTTAAGGTAGTCTGGTTTTCCACTGTGTTGCTACCACTCAATAGGAGTGTTCTCATTTCAAGAATTTATTTCTTACAAAGAATACAGTATCTCAAAGTCAGGTTGAAATGATTGAGCTATTACTGTATCACTGCTTTCCATTCATATTGAAATAATATTATTCTGCTCTTTTCGTGTTGGATTTTTGTCCATAAGCTTGAAAACTTTATTTACAACAGGGAAGTTAGTCTCTTGTTCTTCCCCTTTGTGTATAATTGTCATTATGTGTGTGTGTTATTCTGGAGAAAAGATATCTTACCTATAATATATTATAAAAATGCTATATAAAGGGTTTTGTGTAGTCAAGATTATGTTAATGGTCATGCACTGATTAAAAAGGTGAAATTGGCTGAATAACTGTAAGAAATTAGTTTTACACCTACCCGGTAGAATGTCTGTGAAGTTACATAAGCTCTTAAAAGTATGAATAGTTGGAGGAAATGTTAAAAACAGTGATAACATTTTAACCGTTTTTATATTATTATCAGTCATTAAGTTTTGGAGTAAATGTTTTATCTACGGGTTTATGTTCTTTGTTATGATAAATTACTAGATTTGCTTATAAGACAAGCATCCAACAAACCTCTGAAAAACTAGGAGATGCTTCGGGCTCTTTCTCCATAAAACTCTGTAGATTGATCTTACTCTGCAGGGAATGCAATCAGATAAACAGCTTGACACGCTTCCTCTTGGCATTGAGTAGAATGCAGGAAAGCTGATGTTTATACAAGTACTTTGGAAACAAGAGGAGGCATGTTAATCTGATTGCATTCAGCAAGAGTCCCGGTGGAGTAAGATCAATCTACATAGAACCATAGTTTCATTGCAAATGAGCCCTTAGAGAGCCCAATCTGACCCCTCAAAAAGTAGGAAACTGCATTCTTTTTTTTTCAACTATTTAATAACAATACATTTTGATAAATGTCTACCACTGCAGCTCATGCTTACTATGCTAAAAAGCAGACACATGAGGAAGTGGGGCTTTTTTTTTTCAAAACTTTAAATGAATAAACTGAAAACATGGGTTGCAGTTTTCTTAAAGTAATTCTTACTCTGAATCCTAAATTGTTTTAAAGGGATTGGAATCTTGAAAAGGTTCCAGAGTCCACCCAACGTGCTGAGCTGCCCCACCCCTATCTAACGTCCTTGATCCCCTCGGTGAAATGTAGGATTTGGTTAACAATAGGCGTTTTTTTTTTCAACATAACAGATTGTCAATATACAAGTAGGATTATACAAATTCATTAAAAGACGAGACCGATAATCGAAATTATTTTATTTCATAACGTCATCAAACAAAATATAAGAATATACACTATGTACAACGAATATAAATTCAGAAAATTACTCTGAAGAAAGCAGATGTTTTGATCCTGGTCTACTTTCATTTCAACACCTCACTTAAGTCATATTTTATCATTCATAGAATGAACTGTTTATGATGTAATGTTTAAGTGTCCAGAAACAGTGTCTTAATTTCTTTCTGTCATTATTTTAACCAGATTGACATTTCGAAAAAAGTGTCTCATATGCACGAACTGCTTAATTTGTTTTCATTCTTGATGGTTGTTACTCTGCTAATGGCTTAACCTTTTCCACAGAATAACATTTACGTTTGGTTTTCATTTGTAAAGTGACCATATACTACATGTAATACTGTCTAGATTTCTTACGAATTAACATCTTTAAAGCGTCTCGTTCACATGATGGCCAACAACTTCCCTATAAGAAGGGGTATAATGACGTACATTTTTCTTTTTATATAAAGGATATTCATATCACACATTTAAGTGATGTCAGTTTGCAAAAGGCTATCAACAGTTCACTGTCGCATCTCCATCTAGTTAAGCTGGACCCAAAACAGAACTATCTAGAAATTTTGCATCTAATGCTCTGTCCTCATCCACACACGTCGAGGGGGGTCTGCTTAGACTATGAAACACTGCACCACGTTTTGACATAGTTGAGCAAATGTTCAGATAACTTGGACGGATGAAATGCCCTACAAAAAATGGAAACTTAATAAATATATAAACATAATATGCTTCTCAATCTAATATTTTAGAAGAAATATCAGAAATATAGACATATATCAACTCCCTATTCGGAGAGAGAAGACCAGTAAAACTTGCCGTAAATCAAGTATTTGCTCAAAATAGGAAAAATCACCACTGCAAAATTTCCAAAACTCTCCGCGTAGTTAAAACGGTTTCATACGTATGTCAACTTACCAAGAACTTGGGTTTCCATTTTAGGACGTGGTCGTTGTTATACGTGCAGCCTCACTCCAGTAGCCCCCACGACCTGGTTTTGCTTTAATAGATACTTTATACAGTGTGTTGGGAATCAAACCATCTACTCTTGCTCCTTCTTGACGCGTTTCTATTTCCTGAAATAAATACATAGGCGTATCGTTATAAGGTTCATGTGTAATTAATTATCACAAGCATTTAAAGGTCGTAAGTCATAAACCAGTAACGTGGGATATCCCAACCACATCCCAACGTGGGTCCGTTTTGAACACTGCTATGCATTTTGTGATTCTATTTTTTCTTTTTTGTCCAAGGCAAAGCAGATATTTCAATTGTTTTATCCTTTGATCACATCCGGATTGATCTCAATTCCTTCAACTAAAAGTAAGTTCCTGCATGACTAACACTACTATCACTATGCGCCACACTGAAAGTGTTGTACTGATGCTTTACTCAAATCTAGCGTTCGATTAAGACAGTAAAATGTAATAAAATGTCCCCTTACCTTTATTGTACCGTGTTCGCTCTCCAATAAGACATTGTACATAAGCCCAGAATACAGTCTATTTGAACTTAGATTCTCGGGATGCGTCCACGACAACTGCAAATGCGACTGGCCCTTGTCCAAAGTCTTCAACTCTCTTACTGGTTTTGGTTTCACTGAAAAAAAAGTTCTTTTTATTGTAATGTTTCAGTTGTTTTAGCAGTTTTACATGAGTGCATGAGACCTACATGTAGCAATATATCTTTATGCTCTTTGCGCGTACGTCAGACGCCTGAGATACCATATCAGTGTCATATCTTATAAAACGGTATTTGAAAGATCTTCCTACCGATTTCATACGTGTTGACCATTTCGTAGCTTGAAAAGGATTCTCCATGTTCGGGATGGGTGCCTCTGACGATGACATAATAGATGAACCCCGCCTTGAAACTGTCGATGCCGTCATCCTGTTGAAACCTGCAGGTATTTCCTTTTGTGTGTGGGCACAGGTTCAATGACCCTGGACTGAAATAATAAAATTCAATTCAATTCAATTCAGTTCAATTCAAATCAATGCATAATGATCTAGTTAAAATGTGCCAATCAAAAAGTACATGTTTATGATTGGATGGATATAAACATTCTGTATATGTGGTAACGTATGGCGATCGTTCGGCGTCATTAAAATGAATTCGTAATTGTGGCTGATTCATTGTAGTCTATAAAACACCTGATAAAATAAAATCTCTGAGCAATGTGTTAAGATCTTGTTTGAAGAGTAGGAAAATGTGTAGACTAGCGATCAATTGTTCTTGTAACGTTTCCTGGTGCAAACTCCACCTGATTTTTAAAACTCATGTGGTGACTTTATTCAGAAATCCGAAACTCGGTGAAAATTAAGGGCAACAAGAGCGCTCTAGGATTCTTTTCGGCGTGAAAAAATTTACGGCATGCATGATTTCAAGAGAACCTCACACATGATACCCTGACCCAGTGGTTTCGCTATCTTAAGCTACTTCACCGGCTGTTTCTTTTCCCTGGTCGATTTCTTTTTCAAATTTAAACGGCCACCTGCTACATGTACATGTTACAGGTGTGAGTAGGCGTCTGGGGCATTCACTAGTTACTACTTGGCATTCGTTTGGTTTGTTGGGTTTCCTTGTATTAAATTTTCAACTACATGTCGCTTCCCTGAAGATAAATAATTTAGTTTGTCGTCTTAAAAAGCGGGGGTGCTTTATGACGGAAGCTACTCATAATAGTTTCCCTTACCCTTTTTATCCAGCAAAACCTTTATAACAATATCATCTAAGCTAATGACAAACTATCACACTACTTACTGAACGGTCCAAAGAAGTGTGTAGTTAGAGTCCTGGGCAATTTGGGCGCTGTCGACCACTTCCCAACTACATATCATGTCTTCAAAGTTATTAGATATGCAGCGAATGTTGTCCGCCACTTTTGGTTTGACTGAAAAGAGCATAACATTCATAAATACCATCGAAATAAACCTACTGAAAAAATCATTATAGTGGTATACAGGTCAAATACTTCAAAGGTCCCATTTCACAGGTCGACCAGAAGCCATTGCTAACCATCGGAAAAAAACCGACCCAAAACCAATTTCGCGCTAAGTTTTATCAAGACAAAAATGTGAAATCATTCTTGTGAAATTGGAGTCCGAATGTTGCTTTTGGGGTGAGCCATTGGACGCGGAGAAACATTTCAATTCCCAAAAAGTAAACATGACTGAAGGCCATTGATCAAGTTAATGCGAGGTTAGATTACTTTGTTTAAATTTTACGTCTCTTAGAAATATTTTCGGAATTGTATTTCACCACAATTTGTGGTTTGATCAAGGAAGTCCATAAGTGCCAGTCTTCGATTAACTTCTCAAAATCCAGTTAGGTTATTTAATTGTGAATGTTCATATTTGCCTCATACATGCATGTATTCTACACAGGCATTAGATTACAACTTTCGCAGAAAAGAGGTGTAAATTAAAACAGCGGCGAAAACATTTTGAATAATTACGAATCGATTTACATCCTTGTACTTTCTTTAATTCTGAATTGGTACCAAAATTATCAAAATCAATATCATAGATAATAGATTTAAGAGTCATTTTTTACGAAGATAAATACATCAAAGTATATCATTTTATCAAAAAACTAACACGTACCTCCCATGGGTGCTGCAAACACTGCACAGGGAATCAAGATAGCCAGATAGACGGTTGTCATCCTCATTCGTAAGCTTTCCATTCTCACAACAATTCTTTTCTCAGTGATGAACTTCAAATAACTGTCTTCTAAAACTTGATCAGTTGCCTCTGTATATTCTTGAGTAGGTTATGACTACTATTGGCTCGCAGGTCTCTTTTATAGACATCTTAATTTCCGGTTCCTGAGAAACGGCGGGGTGACAATGATGTCACAAGCGTTGTGGACATAAGCACTCGAGGGCCTCACTCACGTTTTGTTTGGATAAAATGTTTATGTTAACCCGCTACCGAGACGCATTCTTAAAGCGTGTTATTTCTATTTTTAGAATTTATGAGGCGTTGATTTCGCTATACTTATGATCTCGTCTCTCTAACTTTATGTTGTATATTTTAATATAGACTTATCACATACTATTGTAAAGTGACAAATTATTATTTCACGTGAACTGTTTTGTGGCACGTTTTGAAGAATTTCGAGGATTTTGAAATTTAAAATCGTATCTAATTCGACCCTGATGAACATGTATCTGCATGTACTAGTATGTATAGGAGATTTTAAGGAGACCAAAAAATGGAACACCACCAAAATGAAAATGTTTAGCGATTCCGAAAATGTTTGGCAATATTTACCTCACGAAGTTGAGTTGAGCTCACGAAGATGGAAATCGTACTTGGGTTCTTTCGAAATAAACACGAAATTTGAGCAATTAAACAATTAATGGTTTTTAATGGTTTGGTTTCGCAATATCAACGTATTCCGCCTAAGAACTTTAAAGATCAAATGAGACGATCATATTACATCACACCTTTTTAAAGACAAAAAAATTGTTAAAAAATATTATCCCAGTTTCCCATTATCGAATTAACCAATGATACTGTCCAATTATAAGTTCCCTTACAATTGCTTGAAGACTGTGTCTTGTTATGATAAATTGACTCACTCCATAACTTTCTTGTGTGTCTGTTGATATTCAAGCGGTATAGATATTTCACAATTAAAGGTGACTACTTACACGGACCGTTAAGCAGGTACCATAGACGACCAATTCACTTGTCGTCACTCAACAACATATGTCACCATGTTGGAATGGGGTCAGGGTCTACCTGGTATTGTACACCTGGGTGAATAAGCATTTTCTAGAAAATGTTGATTATTTAAGAGGGATACAGACTAAAAATATACTCTGCAAAGCGACATTTTTTATAAGAACCGTTTATGTCTTTTTCCTAAACCGGATAATACATTTTTCAACCAACGCCCATCAGGTGGGTTATACTCACTACATATGTATTGTGCGTGTGTGTACATAATTAAATAGGCAGAAGCACGGAGATTGAGAGAGACGGAGTATTTTATTATCATGCTACGCATAGAGGAAAGCGGAAAACAAAATTCTTGGCGGTTCTTCCTTCTCCCATCCATGGTAGCACACCGCACCCTTTTCTTTAAATTGCAGAAAGAAAAAAATTGAATGGAATTATTTTAATCGTGTTGATTTTGGTTCGGTTTGGTCATTATCTTCTTCCAAGGGGTACAGGAATGCCCGTGTTGACCCCTGTATGCGCCCACTTGCACATAGATTTCCATGAAAACAGCTCTTTAAAGACACGGGCCCTGGTTTTAAGTGGTCAACAGGCTGGCAAAGAAAGCAAACACCTGATTTTGACACCACAAGAAATATAGTTTTTGCACAACATCGTGAAAATTTTATAGGTTTTATGGTGAGGTGCCACTCTTCTGGGTATAGGATTTCTCAGACCCTAGCACAAAAGTATCTTTTCTTTGTTATTACGATCGCTTCTTAATTATTATTTTAAGAGTGTTTTTTTCGAAAAAATACATTTGAACTGCATTTTATTGTTAAGGACTGCTGTGAAATCATCCATTGTTTATTGTAAGCGCATATTTTCAAGAAAAGTAACAATCTTAAATTGCCTATTTGAAAAATTATAGCATCAAGGGTATGTCCACGGGTGCGTGCTTGCAGCTAAAATCATTTAATTACTGGTAAATGTTTTCTTCTTTTTGGTCAAATTTTTCCAGTTTTCATACCCACAGAGTTTTTAAAAAATTGTTAGATCATGGAAATAAAACCACATTGCGGGACAATTTCCAGTAATCGTAATGCCTAAGACACTTTTGTGTGGAGTTTCTAGAAATTAATTAATCAACAGCTAAAAGCATGTATAAAGCAGGGTATTCTAGGTACTACATCAAACTCCATTGCATTGTTTTTAAAGCTTTTGTTTTAAAATGTTTACCAGTCTCACATTATAAATTGCGCAATTCGCTTGATATGTTCCCTGGGTAAAACATAGATCTTCTCCCGCTGACTTTGATATTGAATGCAGTGGAAACAGACCTCAAGCTCAGGCAAACTGCAATTGCCTCACTCTTACTTCGTAAACACCAATGCATGCATAACAATTGAAAATAGTTATTGTTGCCCTGAGTCTTACATCATGCACGGCTGGGATGTTTTACGAAGTAGGGAGCTAACGTTTTACAACACTTCACATTTAAACTCAACTGCACTCTGATTTTTTTTTTTTTTTTTTTTTTGCATACTGCAAAGGTAGAAAATACCGCTTTAATCTTTCAGCAAAACTAAAAACACATTTGCATTCTTAATTATAATTACCGCTCGACCGCATATAGCCCAAGAAAGCAAAACTTTGTTATCTCACCCCTATTACTTGTACTGACTGACGCTGCGCACCGACTTAACCCAGTCGCTAGCGGGTTCCAGGTCGTCTTGGACCAGCTAGTGCTGTTTAAATAAGCGCATAACAAATAAGCCCAAAGTTTATGAAAATCACAATTTTTCTGCTTAAAAGGAAACGACCAACCTATATCTATTCCAGTCAACCTGAACCAAAGAGAGGTTTATGATTTGGATTTGGGTGCGAATGTTCAATTATAGTTCGCCTGGATCATTTCCGCTGATGCGCTTGTAGTAAAATCTAGGAACCTGTCACCAAAATAATGACAGTTTTTGACAGGGATAGATGTTGAATTCGTTCTAAGGGTTTTTTCCTGCCAAAATAATTTAAAAGTGCACATTTCTGTACATGTTCAGCGAGTTAATTAACGGCTGATTTAAAAGGTTAAGAAAAAGGGGAATCCGAGGAAGGTGAGAGAGGAGGTTATGACTTAAAAATATTTTCACTGTCCTTATAACTTGGGTAAAATCAGTTGTTTTGTCATCCATTTATAGCACTTAGTACACAATAATAGGTAAAGTTAATAATATTCTGTTCATGAAATTAACATTTGATTGCATCCAATGTGCATAGACCTGTAATGTATGTTTAAATAAACGCATGACAAATAAGCCCATACAATGTCCTTGTCCTTGTGAACAGATTATGATGAAAATATGATGAAAATATTTTCATAATGTCCAGCGACTAGATTCTACAATGTAAATGATATATTATGATAAGTTTTTGTTTGAAACTATTCTAAAACACGTGTAGAAAGCAAATTTAACATATTATTTATGTCTTTTTCGTTTTCAAATGGAGGAAGTTAAGTTTATATAAAGCAAGGGGGGGGATTGGAATAATAACAAAAACTAAAACAAAATGTGACAGTAAAACTAGAATATATATAAGTCTGTGATGGGTTATGTAAAATGATAACGTAAGTTTGCTTTTGCTGACATTAGGTTTGAGTAATACACATGCAGTGAATAATAATAAAAAAAAAACAAATTTGGTGGGGCTTTAATAAAAGAAACCCCACTCATCCTACGTAAATTGTGCAGTTGCTGAAATATGTTGAATCATGCTTGGACTGAATATTAGGATAAAAGAACTATTGATTCTCTTATTGGGTGGTGGTGGTGGTGGTGGTGTGTGTGTGTGTGTGTTTCAGTGTGCCGATGACACCGTTGTTTTATCTGAAAGCAGCGAATGGAACTTAGGCTTTCTCTGGTAGAACAAGTTGCCACTAATTCTGACCTAAAACTAAAGCAGAAAGTTCTCTGATATAAAGAAATAATGCACAGAAGAAATGCAGAAGGAGGAGACGAGTGGGACAGAAACTGTAAAAACAGGTCGCTCCAGATCCTCCTTATATCCTGGTTCTATTGTACTGAGTCCAACCTATGCACTGGCTTACTAAAAATCATGAAACAAGTTACTGGAGGCAAATGTATATATCAAATGTCATTGGAAAATCAGCCTGTCAAAACATTTTATACTATCTGTTTCCAGTTTTCTTCAGTGAGTCAACCGCACCTCATGTACATCGGGCGATTGTCAAGGATTAAAAACAGCAAATTTTGAGTTTGTTAAGCAAAGGTTTATTTCAAAATATATTTAAATGACATAAGTGATGGGGTAGTGGGGTAGTGAAAGACGCAAGGGTGGAATGAGAATGAGTTTAATGATTTGCTGGTCAAATACACGAGTAGTCATCTCATCTCTAAATTTTGTTTTGAACTTTAAATAATCATTTGATGTCCATTTTTTAATTGATTATGAACTATGTTCTTTTTTTTATTATTTGGTAGTTATCAGCAGGATTCACACCTGACACGTACTGCGTGGTGGGATATATATTGGCGGGACAGATGCGCTTCCACCAAATGCTTTCACGTATACAAATGGCCGTGCGTGTGATTACCGGTTCTCTTATACAGCTAAGGTTTACATATCTGACCTAGTTCAGTTTCCATTGAATGTTGTTTGGTTGAATGTTGCGTTGACTATTTGTTGCTTCCTGAATTGTGCTATACGGAAATAAAAAAAACGTAAGGAGAAACTCGCAACCTTTCCGCCGCGCCGGCTCATAGTTCGATCGGAAACAGAAACTTTGTTATGTAATTCTCAGTAAGCTATTGCATCAACACTAATTTCTTGTTTCTTGCTTTAATATCAGATTAATGAGGTAACAGAAAAATAATTTATGTTCAATAGATATTTGATGTCGGGTTCAATGTCAAAGACGCCAGAGCGACTGAAAGGCCTATAGAGGTATACGGGGAAAAAAATTAAAATATATTCGATATTATATTTAATAAAAAGAAACTTTTTAGTAAGCATGTTTGATGATCTGATCTGATATCCAGGACTTTTCTGAATTAATTCTATCCAGTAGCAACCGAGAACCAAATCAGGAGAACCCATGTACCGACTAATTGACTGATGTCTATTGATTAAAATGCAACTTTTCAAAAGCATTTGGTCGCCCAGAATCCATGGTACTCAAGGACGATTACATATTCAATAATTACATATGTTCTCTGGCATATGCTACTGCCAACTTCCCGCTCTCAGCGCTTATTCACGTATTGTCTGTTTTGAGCCAGGCAAAAGGCATTAGCCCCTACCCCTTCAAAAAATTGAGCCAGGCAAAAGGCATTAGCCCCCACCCCCTCAAAATATTGTGCTAGTCAAAAGGCATCAGCCCCTGCCCCTTCGAAAAAGTGTGATGTCCTAGCTTGTTGCCTACTCCATTTACAAATTTTTGGGGTGGTCTGGTGCTCTGATTTCAGGGAGGTAGGTGGACCACAAATGTGATACCAGGTCGACAAATATTTTCTACATTGGCGTCTGGAGGGCCTCATGACCGAGGCCTATAAGTAGGCGCAGATTTTTTTATATTGTGCGTCTTCAATGTAGTGTGCGTCTTCATCATTTCTGTCACGGTTTTCAAAAACGAAAACATGCGCCCGTAGTGTTTTATGGGTCCTAGGCACAACGTTGTACTTGGTAAACTTTGGTTTCTAAAAGGAAAATAGTTTGTGGTCCTCATGTTTTTATCATCTTGTGTTTGCCGTCCGTCGTTACGTGTGAAGAGCGTTTTGATCTAAATCTATTTACAAAATGTGTTTCAGATAGGTATTATTGATTTAAATCGGAAACCACGCACGCACCTCTACATTTCTAAATCGGGTTAAACTGTTGTCATATTTTGATCACGGCCTCGAGGTTCTTCTTGTTGTTTGATTTCAGTTTCACATATCGTAGCTTGTTATGGTTATTTGTAAGAAAAGCGATGAATCATTTGAAACTCAAAGTGCCTGGGAATTTGGCGGAAGATGAGGTAAAGTTCTCGAAACAGTATTGCTTCTGAAACAGTCATTGTACAACATATCAAGCCATAGTACATGTAGTTTTATTCAGCATACGTTAATATGTCCATCCGTGCTGTCATATCAGGAATAATAGCCGTTGTTGAAGCAATTCCTAATTTACTGGCAAAGTAGGCCTACATAATTTCAACAGTAGTGGTTTATTTATTTACCACAAGATTTTTCTTTTTGATTTTGACATCATTAGATAGCTACAATAAGACGATGAGTCACGACCTCTCTTTTCTTTTTCAAGCTGAATGTACAAATTAAGATAAAACGACTTAATGAAAGAAATCATTGTTCAGATTACGGCAGAATTTGAGGGACGCAATAAAAAAATTTTCATTGCATCAGGTGTGAAGCTCTGCTACTGCAATAGACTACAGTGAAAACTCCGTGGTTCGATAGATTGTGGTTGCGCTGCTGTTGTGGCATCTTGACGAATGCAGTCTGTTTTGGTAAACAACTATATGCAAAATACACGCAGTATTGTACTACATTAAACACAAGCTAAAAGATAATATCCACATTTCTCTGCATATTTGAGTTTACTATGTATCCTTCGTTTGAATTTCTCAGAAAAAAACACATGCATAGGGAGGGCCTATTTGAACATGGATATATATATATATATATATATGCACTGCATTATTCCCACATTGGGAATAAAATTTTTTGAATGAAAGAGGCTGCACTGAAGATTTAACCATAGTACGTCCGCTTTCAACATTCTGATGAGTACATTGAACCTAAAAGAAGCTCTCGATATATCTGACTGATAACAAAAGCAGTGCAGTCAGTGTGATAATGGATATCGACGATGTTGAACCTCCACTAGCAACAACGGGTCGAGAAATGTTAATGTGGCGGCTGGTCCGTCCATTGCTAGACCTAAATGGAAGGGAAATTTATGTTAGTTGATAAAATATTGCAATGTTGCATAAAAAGTTTTCAGAAGTGGACAGGGGAATAAGAATGGTGTGAATGCCACGAGCTACGTAGAACGGTGAAGACATTTGTTGTCAACTTTTGATAGTAACTTTTGATAGTAACCACGGAACGTATATTTTCATGTTTGCCTGTTTTCTCGAGGGTTTTTAAGTTTCGAACTCTTGCAACTTTCCACATCATTGAGAGTTTTTAACGTACGCGGTGTTTGAATTACAAAAAGTGGCAACGTATGGAAAACTATTCATTCGTTTATCTATTTAATCATTTAGCTAACATTGACAATTTACATTTAAGTCAACTTGTTAAACTAACCTTGTTCTCAGCATGGCTTTAGGCTTGGCGTCGCTTTCTCCGTCTGTGTTTAAATCTGCCCAAGTCTTCCCACTGTCGTCAGAAAACTGCACGGTCAACCCGGGGAAAGCAACATTGGCTTGCAGAGTGTTGCCATTATATCTAAATAAGTCAGATAATTATAATTAATTTTAATTAGACGCCAGGCCTGTAGGCAGCAGTTTCAAAGGGGGGGGGGGTATGAAAAAGTGGAGCTGCGTGTATTCATAGGACCTACAATAATGTCAAATTTAGATTCAGTCCGCGCATTTTCAGACCAAAGGGGCGGTTACCCCGGAGCCCTCTCCCCCAGCTTTGAGGACTGGATGTAAAATATCCAAAATGATATATGATCATTATGTTGTAAAATATATTGAAAGACAGTTTGTAATCTTTGACCAAATGTATGCGATAAAATATGGCGAAGATATACTTTATGATATGATAAATTTCTTCACTTTATCTTCAGATGGTGTCAATGATCGATTCATTTTCGTGCAACGCTCAATGTAAATTCAGTTTACATACGTTATGAATAATTTTGAATAATTTTAAAGCAATTTAACTGTCCACACCATTGTACTTACTTGGCGCCGGGACACGGCAGGTAATAAGACACGCCAATTTTGTCTAGGCGTGGCAGTTCCTTATAGCCTAAAAGATTAGAAAATCTTTCCCAGTCTTTCTTCCTCTGTTTTTCCCTCTCCACTTTGTTTGTAATATCCTCCCAGCTTGCCTTGTGCCACGCTCTTTCAGCTAGGGCCAACAACCGAGGATAGACATTGAATTCAAATTGTTCGCCAGTGCGCATTGTTTCACTCCACAGTTGCCCTTGTATACCTGTGAATGATATATAATCGCATATTAAATACTGTGTTTGCTTTATCTTAAAATGTAAATAAATAAATGAAAAACACGACGCTGACGTGTACTTTATTTTTTTCTATAATATCTCTTATAATGATGTATTATATACTCTACTTCTTGCATACTTTTATTTCCATTTAGTTCCTCTCTTAGAGCTTAGAATTACGACTCACTATAAACGGATGGTACGTTAGTCTATATTTATATTTACCTATGATATTCTCTAGTTTCTCTAAAGGCACGCACTGCGTTATGTCCTTACAAAACTCCTCTTCAGTCAATGGTTTGCCAGATCGTTCGTAGTCTACATTGGCAAAGAGGTTGTCCGGCATGAACCCAAACGTCTTTCTGGTATCGGTGAACCTAGGCCCCCAGTAATACCCCCTCTCCAAAGGATCTGGTTCTTGAGGGTGATCGAAATAAAGGTGTGTGACCTGGGACATCACTACCTACAAGCAACAAAGATGTGCATTTACTTTTGGAGAACTTTCCAGACACAATTCGGTTGATGTATTTGAACTGGAGGAACAAATAGATTTTGCCTCTCTCTCTTGTCTATTTTTGTACGCTCATTTTACATGACAATATATATTTGTCCACAGCATTCATTTTTGAACGGTATCTTACCTTATATCCCGCATTTGCCAGGTCATACGCACGCCTCGCGGTTCCCCATTCCCAGACGTTTTGCCAAGCATTGCTGTAGATTTGATCACTTTCTAGTTCTGTACGGTTGAAAGGAATGCCTTTTTCGCCTAAAAGCCCATCTTCCCACGCAGCGAGGCCAACGCCAAGTGTCTCTGAAAAAGAACAGTTAAGCAAAAACCTTATTTTACTTTCTGACTTTTTTTACTCTTTTGACTTGAAGTTTTGATATTATATGTCTTCTTTTTCAATGATGACTTACATACCGATACATAAATCTTTTGGCAATGAATATATAAAGAATAATAAATCCACTGTGTGCTGATACTTTCAAACATTACATCCTAATAACATAATTAGTTCTGACCCGTTATATTGGACACTTTCTTCAAGAACAGTTCCATCAAGTGTTCCTTTATACCAGCACTTGTGGCATTGACAGACGGAAAATAATTTCGGCAAATCGTAGAGTTTATCCATATTCCATCTGGAACTTCATCACCGCCATAATGAAACCACTTTAATGGCTGAATGTCCCGATGCATGTCTATTAGCGCCGATACAACATGTTCTACAAATCTATAGGAAGACTCTTGACAGGGGTTCAGTGCATTGTCATCAAAATATTGAACTGAGAGATATGTAGAAGTATCATTTGGTTCGGATAATAAGTACTGATCTGCAACCGAATCCGGTTGTCCTTTTTCCTTGAGATTAGCGCTTCTTGCCTTCATGGCGATAATGGCTGCGTGTGAATGGCCAGGAGTGTCTACCTCTGGAATGACTTCTATGTGTCTGTCGTTTGCGAATCGAAGTATTTCTTTATAATCATCGACAGTGAAGTATCCGCTTCCAAGTCCTACTCCGTTTGGCAATGATCCTAGTTGGGATACGACACAGGTTTTTTCCGTTACATCATGACACCGCTTGGAACCAACCTGTAACGATTAAATATCATAATGCGACAAGAAGGTGGTTATATCTTTATGGCAATTGCTTCTCACCAATTGTATGATTTGAAATCACAGCACATCTTTTTCATATGATACCGCTTTCCCACCCCAACAAAGAATGGATAGGCATTTTGAAACGCACACAATCAGAGCGTTTTTAATGTCGCATTTTTTTTTCAAATTAAACGTGGGTTTAAGCGAGCCCAGCCTGAACCTGTTGGAAAAGTGTTAGCAGTACTTACTGATGTCAACTCCTCTAATCCAGGTATCTCCAATCTCCACCCTTCGTCGTCTGATAAATGAAAATGGAACTTATTCAATTTATACAACGCCATTACTTTAAGCAGCTTCAAAATATCTTCCTTCGTCCTGAAATTCCTAGCAACATCCACATACATTCCTCGGAATGCATATCTTGGGGCGTCCTTCACTGCTATTTTAGGTAGTTTATTGTCCGGTGTTATCAAGCTTAGCAATGTCTGTATACCATAGAAAATTCCGGGAGCGGACGCTGATTGGATTTCTACATTTTTATTGCTATCGCTTATAGCAATGCTGTATGCCTCTGTGCTGGAACCCAAGCCATCTACTTGCACGTTCCCTTCTCTTAAAATTATGGCTTTCTGTTGCGGCCCTGGGTCAGAGTCCACCACAGTCAGAGGTAAAGAATCTTAAAAATGAATTAAGAAGGTTAAATATAATAAATGCGTTATTGGAAATATTTTCTCAAGTTTGATAATTGACAGCAAAACATTACTGAACCCGTGTTTCAATACCCAATATTTCATTTCTTTATAGGCTTCATAATGTATAAAATGGCTTGGGTTGGTTCTCATTTGATACACAGCCGACGCAAAAATTAAAGTTAAGATATTAAAAAAGAAAATGTCATACCAGTCAAACTCCATGTCTCGTTGATAAACCTTGGCTCAGCATACAACATCCAGTCCCCACTTCCCAAATCCAACATGGCATTTGAGTCAACCGTCATCTCCACAGGTTTTGGAATCACTTCCATCGGACTCTTCCCGAGGTTTGATATGTCGTTCAGTTTGTATCGCTTTTCAGGGGTGTAAGGGTCGTAATAATCCTTCAGGTCCTCGTAGTAGTATCGCTTCCATTTCACGGATGAATCCAACGGGCTGACAAAGTTGAGGCTTTCACCCGAAGTACTTTGTATGACCCGAGGACTTAGAGATGAATTCGAACTCGCTACGTACCTAAAACCGGCATTTAATCAACATTCAGAAAGGTGTATTCAGATTGTACTTTGTCTGCGCAGTTGTACATGTATAACTGGGAATTGAAATACATTTTAAAGTTGTGATCATTTCATTTAAACGTTTGTATACAGTCAAATGAAAGGTCATGTTTCTACTGATATTGCATACCATTTATTGAGACCAGTGAATACGAAAATCTTTCCACCGATTTATATCAAAATATGTTTCATCTGTCATTATATTATTCGATAAATATTGTTCGATACATATTATTTGATAAATATGTATGAAATCATTAAGAAATATTTCCCGATAAAAAATAGTGTTAAATCACTTTTTCATCAAAAGTTTCTTTTGTCACATTGTTTTTTACCTTACCAGTTTGGCATTACATCTGTCACGGCAACTGTCCAGTATTGTCCCTTGAACTTTATGTCATGTCGTTGTCCACCTGATAAAGTTTTAAAACCGTCATCAGGCTGCAGCTTAAAAAGACAACCTTTAATGTGGTAAATCTCTATTCCAGCTGTTTTATAAGCTAGACCATCTGGGTACGGTAAGTTCTCTGGCTCTATAAGTCTAATGTGACAAAAGTATATGGCCCAGTCGCCTTTCTCAATCGCTTCTAAACCTTTATTCGTCAGTAAAATCTGCGCGTCGTAAGTCTTCCACGTATCTACGGTGTTGTCTATAACGTCATAGCGGATTTCCAGGTTTTCACCAATGTAATCTAATGTTTGTTGCGTCTGGCCTAAAACTGGATTTAAAGAAGAAATGACAAATTAATAAATACTTCTTGCTATTTGCAAAATTATAGAATAAAGCAAAACGGCCATTTACGGACACTAATGAACATAACGGTATTTTCTAACGATTAAATGGGAATTAAGTCTGCTTTTGATTTACTTGATTGTTTCACGAGATATAAAATCACCGTCCGTATTTAGATAAACCGTGTAATGTTATCTGCGATGGCTGTCGTTATTACCATTACCAGATCACAATAACAATGATTACTGAAGTGGTGACATTAACGTACTCGCTGCTTCAAATGATACACTCTCTTATAGTGAGATCTCTCTAATATATTTTTTTTATCTGCGTAGCCTTGTTTGTCACAATCATGCTTACGAATATATAGTCAGAGTACGAGAAGAGAGCAGGTATGTACACGTGTGTTATCAAGATACTTTGAAAGTTTGTGTACACTATGTTCCTTAATTAAAAAGCGTCCTGAAGAGTTATCCCCCAATAACACTATAGCATTGGAGACCGGCTTAGTCGCCGCTCTATTTTTCTGAATTGAAATTATTTGCTAGCGTGGCATCAGAGCAACGCCGTTAGTGGCTTTGGACACGTAGGGTTAACAGGCGGTACAAACAATGAACTTTAAGCAGCATCAAGGCAAATAACTTTAGATAAATTGCATGACCTGGATATATGATTAAGTTGTAATTGCTATTTAATCTTAAAGGCGGGTCCATGGCCTGCTTTATTTCACAAACAGTCCTATTTCTTAAACATTCCAGTGGTCATTGAATGATATTGAAATGATATATACCTGTAGATTTTTGAAAGTTAACATTTAAGTGCGCTACTATCAGAATTTTCGCTCTCCGCAATTGATCTCGGGTCTTATATCCTCTCACCGGGCTTTATTCTTCGAATTACACAAGAGACTGTGTTCTACTTGTTTAATTTACCCCCTCCCCCTTATTAAGACTTATGAATATTTGCCACTCAGAAGGTCGTACTCCATGCAGGAATTTAATCATGTTGTCGCTGTCTCAAAAGCGTGCTCGTCAATATTTATAACGCCTTGGCAAATTAAGTGTACAAGTACCCATAAAATGATATGACGGTTAATGGGTGATACTTTTAATCTACGCAGGGAAATTAAAGTAATAAAATATACAGAGTAATATACAAAGTAGAAAACGAGAATGGTTATTGGAAATTGGACAGTTTGAACGGGTAGATAATTGGGCTAACTCTAAGATATGGGATTTTCAAACTTTCATAATGAAATCAGCATGTCAGTCATTTGAAGACACGGGGGGCATTTTTCTTTAGTTTTGTAGCAAATCTAATTGCAGGAAAAAATGAAGACTTTCTACGCATAAAACATTTAATCTCACATGTTGTAAATTCGAAATTTCTGGACAGAGATGTAAATTTCAAAGAAACGGGTTAGAAAGGGGTTACAGGAGATTTGAATGAATGAATAAGTTGAAGTCAGCCTGGACATTTTAATTAAAAGGGTGAAGGCATCGAAAAATCTGGTTCAACAAACGTGAGGTCCTGGCAATAGGTTTAACTCGCTCAGACCATTAGGCCCCTAACCTTTGTTTGTCTGGACCAATGTTTAAGTACCAATGCTCAGGTTTATATGTAGGGCCTATATTTTTATTAATGCTGAATGGAACTAACTGGACCAAACGAGCATACCTCATCATTTGTTTGTTTGTTTGTTTTATATTATTGACATTGAGGTTTAAAAAAGTTTTGACCTATATCTACATTCCCGTAGTGACCGATTATAATGAAAGTGAATATTTCGCTGAACTGGAAGAATGTAGAAGAAAAGCATTCAGAAGATAACAGTCGAAAACCTTACCAATATGAGTTTTGTTTAGACTGATAGTTTCATCATTAGGATAAATGACCTTGAAAAAACAAACAAACAAACAAAAAGACAGTGGAGATTAAGACGAACCATACGAGAATATTAAAAATCTCCAAAACTACCAGTGAATTTGCCCTGCCATGTCCTTACTTTTCAATTCAACCACCCATTTGAGCAAAAGAAGTGAAAATTGTTTTCCTTTGTATGCAAAAGTTAATCTAAACAAACACCATGAAACTGAACAGCCAGTGGAAGTGCAAGGAAAATCCAAAACAGAAACATTCCGTTAATATCAGATAAATCAAGGCCTTTACCTCGGATAGCTGAATGACTTTATCGCAGTTTGTCTACCTCTTGCAAAAACTTTTATTGACAGAGTATCGAATGACGTCCCCAAATTATTTTAAATCTATAAGTCTTAAAGCGTTAAAGAAAGAATGCTTAGCTTGTCCTATTTCTTGTAAAACAACACAGCTTCGCACTTTGTATTCCGACGCGGAAGCTTTTTGATACGTCTCTTTAGTAAACTATACATGAGTATTTTCGTCTTACCTGTATTATTTAATATGCAGACCAAAAACAATGCCACTAAGACGTAACTTAAGGGCGTTTCTCCCCAAGATCTTGCCATTTTTCTGCCAAGGCCCTATCGTTTCTTCTGTTTATGATTCCCGTGCTGACGCCTCATTTATATGCTAAGGTCAAGAAGCTTGCTTATCTTGTTGTCAGGGTGCGAGTATAGTGTATCGTTTGCTTAGCTAACTAATAGGCCTACTGATAAAAAGTATAGCAAATATGATTTACATGATTAAATAATAGTGTTCACCAATGTGAACAGCATTTTAAATGGACCACTTTAAAAATGCGGAATCAGGTTTTGATAATGTTTATCGCTTGGACCACATTGTTTATTTTTACACCACCTCTCTGATGATTGATAATATTTGATCTACTTATTTTTAGAAAATTAAAAGAATGAAAGAAATATGAAAAATTACACCCATGGTCGCACCCATTAGATAAATTAGTTGTGATTTAAAAAAATAAAGGATAAACCTTCTTTTTTCAACTCGGTTTTCCTTACTTATAGGTTAATGGTGGAAGTCTGTCAACAGTATGATTGCAGCAGTAATAGTGATTCAACTCACTCAATAAAGTAATTTTCAGATTTTAATCTCAGATTTAATTACGAAATAAAAAATATGGCACCAATTGCCTCTGGTATGAATCCCAACTATCGCAGCAAAGGCATCGTCAGTCAATAGGTGTTGGTTGCTCCGCTGCAATTATCATTTAAAACTTTATTTTCTCATATCAAGGAAATGAGTCTCCTCCTTGGTTCTCTGCAAAACACAGTCGAATGGCATCAGACGCAAGCCTAAAGGCCAGACATCAGATCCGTCTGCCTAATGGGTGTGTTAAATTCTCAGGTATATTTGAACATAAATCCATTTCCACCGTATTGGCACTGATCACATTGTTCTTAAAAGAATTCCCTGATACGACATACTGATAATAAAAGCAGTGCCGCCAGTGTGATTATGGATATCGGCGATGTTGAACCTTCACTAGCAACAACGGGTCGAGAAATGTTAATGTGGCGGCTGGTACGTCCACTGCTAGACCTGGAGTGATTGGAAAAATGATTCATATTAAGTGAAAAAGTAACGAAGAGAGATGGAGGAGATGGCTGGACCTGTTAAAGCTGGGTTTTAAGTAAAACGGTAGCAATATTGAACTGAACGTTTTGCTCTCCGCATGTGTGCCGACACAGTTGTAGGAAATAGCAAGAAAATTACAGTAATCTGTATTTCACGATTCAAAGCATTGTCTTAACTTACTTTGTCCTCAGCATGACCTTAGGTTTGGCGTCGCTTTTAGCGTCTGTGCTTAAATCTGCCCAAGTCTTCGCACTGTCGTCAGAAATCTGCACGGTCAACCCGGAAAAAGCAACATTTGCTTGCAGAGTGCTGCCATTATATCTATAAAAATGCAATTATTAGAAATAACTTTTAAATTGATGCAAAATACATTTATAAGAAGGGAATAAGGCATGATACAATTAAGATATGTTAAAATACGCTTTACCCCAATTTAAAGTAAAGTAATATCGTGAAAAAATAATAAATCACTGAATTTATTTCAAATTATGCACTTAACCAACAGCATTCATGCCTTAGAATAGTCTCAGAGTTTCTTTCATTGATTTGGACGCTGTATGGGAAGATTATAGACAGTGGGTTAGGTTTTCATATAAGATTAATCAGCACATTTTCAGTTTTAATGAAAATATCCGCAAAACAATTTTTATTGTTGTTGAAGTAAATTGTCCACACCATTGTACTTACTTGGCCCCGGGACACGGCAGGTAATAAGACACGCCCATTTTGTCTAGGCGTGGCAATTCCTTATAGCCTAAAAGATTAGCAAATCTCTCCCAGTCTTTCTTTCTCTGTTTTTCCCTCTCCACTTTGTTTGTAATATCCTCCCAGCTTGCCTTGTGCCACGCTCTTTCAGCTAGGGCCAACAACCGAGGGTAGACATTGAAATCGAATTGTTCACCAGTGCGCATTGTTTCACTCCATAGTTGCCCTTGTATACCTGTGAACGACATGAAATACGATATAAAATGCTGCATATATTTTTTATTCAAATAAAAAATCTAGAATAGAAATAGCATATTTCTGGTGAAAATATGCCTTTATAATTATCCTATTATCTTTTCTATATTATTATTATTTGAAATGGTGTATTCTGTTACCTAATTTTTTTTGAATATATATCTTATGATTAAAATTCCTTTTTTTAGGTAGCTTAAACTCGTCTTCCTATAAACGGATGAATTGCTAGCTTGCATTTATATTTACCTATGATATTTTCTGGTTTCTCTAAATGCACGCACTGCGTTATGTCCTTACAAAACTCCTCTTCAGTCAATGGTTTGCCAGATCGTTCGTAGTCTACATTGGCAAAGAGGTTGTCCGGCATGAACCCAAACGTCTTTCTGGTATCGGTGAACCTAGGCCCCCAGTAATACCCCCTCTCCAAAGGATCTGGTTCTTGAGGGTGATCGAAATACAAGTGTGTGACCTGGGACATCACTACCTACAAGCAACAATCGAATATGGCAGTGGGTTTTACCTAAGAGATCTTGCCACAATCCCTTGGCTGTGTTTGAGCTGGTAGAAAAAAATATATTTCTCTCTCTCTCTCTCTCTCTTCTGTCATTGTCCAATAGCACTTTGGTACAGTCATTTAATAGCGTCCAACAGTAGCGTAAGCACTTCAAGAGCTATGATATCAATGTTCACAAAGCAAAGGTAAGAAAATACAATAAACAAGAAGTCATCATTGAACGGTATCTTACCTTATATCCCGCATTTGCCAGGTCATACGCACGTCTCGCGCCTCCCCATTCCCAGACGTTTTGCCAAGCATTACTGTAAATTTGGCTGTTTTCAAGTTCAAAACGGTTGAAAGGAATGCCTTTTTCGCCTAAGAGCCCATCTTCCCACGCAGCGAGGCCAACGCCAAGCTTCTCTGTATTAAGAAGAAACGACAATATTGCCAGAACGTTAACTTAAGTCTTAAAAACTTAATCAATTTACTTATTTGCTGTTCAAGGTCTATTAGGATTCCCGTAGTTATGACATACCTTATTTATCGTTGTTAATTTACAGACCAATAATTTATATAAATTGTTCACACATAAAGATATTAAGGGAACGGCAAATTCTCTGTAAGGTGACACTTTGATATAGTATATCCTAAAAGTTTTTGACCTGTTATATTGGACACTTTCTTCAAGAACAGTTCCATCAAGTGTTCTTTTATACTAGCGCCTGTTGCATTGACAGACGGAAAGTAATTTCGGCAAATCGTAGAATTTATCCATATCCCATCTGGAACTTCATCACCGCCATAATGAAACCACTTCAGTGGCTGAATATCCCGATGCATGTCTATTAGCGCCGATACAACATGTTCTACAAATCTATAGGAAGACTCTTGACAGGGGTTCAGTGCATTGTCATCAAAATATTGAACTGAGAGATATGTAGAAGTATCATTTGGTTCGGATAATAAGTACTGATCTGCTATTGAATCCGGTTCCCCTTTTTCTTTGAGATTGGCGCTTCTTGCCTTCATGGCGATAATGGCTGCGTGTAAATGGCCAGGAGAGTCTACCTCTGGAATGACTTCTATGTGTCTGTCGTTTGCGAAGTGGAGTATTTCTTTATAATCATTGACTGTGTAATATCCGCTTCCAAGCCCCTCTCCGTTTGGCAATGATCCCAGTTGGGATACGACACAGGTTTTTTCCGTCACATCATGACATCGTTTGGAACCAACCTGCAACGATTGAATATCATGATGCCACCAAACGGCGGTTATACCATTATGGTAACTGCTGCTGAATTTCTCATCAATTTTGGTTGATTTGAAAACGCAGCGCGCCTTCTTCGATTTATACCCTGCTCAAATCCAATTAGGAATAGAAAGACATTTTGAAACGCGGACAGTGAAGCATTAGATAAACGTCGCAAATCTTTTTCAAATAAAAAAGCGTTCTTACATGAGTCTGGTCTGAACCAGTTAGAATAGATAAAACACTACTTACTGATGTCAACTCCTCCAATCCAGGTATTTCCAATCTCCATCCTTCGTCGTCTGATAGATGAAAATGGAACTTATTCAATTTATACAACGCCATTACTTTTAGCAGCTTCAAAATATCTTCCTTCGTCCTAAAATTTCTGGCGACATCCACGTGCATTCCTCGGAATGCATACCTGGGGGCGTCCTTTACTGCTATTTTAGGTAGTTTATTGTCCGGTGTTATCAAGCTCAGCAATGTCTGTATGCCATAGAAAATTCCGGGAGCGGACGCTGATTGGATTTCTACATTTTTATTGCTATCGCTTATAGCAATGCTGTATGCCTCTGTGCTGGAACCCAAGCCATCTACTTGCACGTTTCCTTCTCTTAAGATGACGACTTTTTGCTGGGGCCCTGGTTCAGAGTCCACCACAGTCAGGGGTAAAGAATCTAAAAGTTAGAAATAGAGGATTAAACATAACAAATTCGTTATTGGAAAGTTTTTTTTTCTGAGACCTGTGCGATTGACAATCGACAGTAAATTAACAGTATGAATGGACAAGAGTCAGTGTTTTAATATTCGATGCTTTAAATCCACACAGACAGCATAATGTGTAAAAATTGCATACATTTACTTCATACCCGTCAAACTCCATGTCTCGTTGATAAACTTTGGGTCAGCAAACAACATCCAATCCCCACTTCCCAAATCCAACATGACACTCGAGTCAACCATCAACTCCACGGGTTTTGGAATCACTTCCAGCGGACTCTTCCCGAGGTTTGATATGTCGTTCAGTTTGTATCGTTTTTCAGGGGTGTAAGGGTCGTAATAATCCTTCAGATCTTCGTAGTTGTATCGCTTCCATTTGGCGGCTGAATCCAGGGGGCCTACAAAGTTGAGGCTTTCACCTGAAGTACTTTGTATGACCCGAGGACTTAGAGATGGATTCAAACTTGCTACGTACCTGAAACCAGGATTTAATCAAAATTTTAATGGACAATTGAAAAAAAAACAGGTTCTTTACATTCTCAATTATCTTCATCTGTCGTGACATATGTGAAATATACATAGAAAGCAATTTTCTTTTCGTATAAATAATTTCTATGTTCTTACTTTTAAGAAATATACTAATTGGTTTTTGGCCTATAATGCTTACCAGTTTGGCATAATATCTGTCACAGCAATTGTCCAATACTGCCCTCTGAACTTAATGTCAAGTCGTTGGCCACCTGATAACGTTTTAAAACCAGCATCTGGCTGCAGCTTAAAAAGACAACCTTTAATATGGTATATCTCCATTCCAGCTGTTTTATAAGCTAGACCAATTGGGTACGGCAAGTTCTCTGGCTCTATTAGTCTGATATGACAAAAGTATATGGCCCAATCGCCTTTCTCAATCGGTTCTAAACCTTTATTTGTCAGTGAAATCTGCGCGTCGTAAGTCTTCCACGTATCTACGGTGTTGTCTATAACGTCATAGCGGATTTCCAGGTTTTCACCCATGTAATCTAATGTTTGCTGCGTCTGACCTAATACTGAAATGAAGGTAGATATCATACTGTAAATTAATCAATGTTCCTACTATTTGCCAAATTATAGAATAAATCAAAATGGCACTTTATAGACCATGATGAACTTACTGGTATTTCGTAACGTTAACATGCGTAATTAAGTCTGCATTAGGTTAACTTAAGCATGTCACGGAAACAATATTACTGTCTATATTTAATGTAATCATGGAGCATAATTATAGTCGTTATCGCCATTGCCAGATCACAATGACACCGAGCCTCTCTAATATTTTATTGTCCCCTTGGTATACACCCTTCTTTATCACAGTTAACAAAATGACCTTTGACTTTACCATTAATAAAAAAATGGATGTGTTTTTAAGATTATCACATTCAAACATTTATTACCGATCTGCTAGAAAGAACACAGGAAAGCGGAAATTTACAATCATGAATTCGAAAAATGTAATTTGAATTTTCGAACACTGCATGGAGATCCACAAACTGTATGTCCCAACAGTCGGGTCATTTAAAGTACTGTTGCTTTTCATGTAATTCATAATGGTGTTCTGATGTAAAAGAAATCTGAAATATAGCAAAAACTCAGAAGGTCCATTTCATACGTACTGTAACTGTTTTTATTGAACCAAGGTAATAAAAATATTTTGTAAATATATAAGCCTAGGGCAAATTAGTTCCACAAGTGCTCATAAAATGATAGAGCATTAAGCCCTTGACACTTTTATAAATCCAATATAAAATATTTGGTTTCCGCAGGGTACAAAATGTAATGATATAAAACCGTGAATGATCTGGACAAATTGTTAACTATTGGAAGTATGAAAACCAAACAATGATGATAATAATAGAACTAATGATGATGATAATGAGAAAATAAGAGAAATTTTAATTTTTTTTAATGTTAGAATATCTAGTGTAATTCAATGAAATCTTCACATACTACGGCATGTATTTGCTTCTTTCCCCCACCCGATACGTGTGTATAAGATTTCTACTTTTTGATATTGAAATCTGCATGGGGTGACGAGTAGATAGCAATCACTTTAAGCCTCGACATTTATTTGAATCAAAATAAATCTTTTAAAATTGATCACTACTGCATGACTTGACCTGCGACTTCGCGAAAAAATCTAATTCTAGATCACGCACAAGGACACATACTATGACAAAAGATTACGATAACTGTTGGGAGACAGCCTTTTTTTCTAAATGTTTGGTAAAGGGAAGTTTGGCGTAGATCAAGGAGACATAAATGATTTGGATGGAACGTTTGAATGAATGAATAACTTAGCGCTGACTTAAGCCATTGGGGGAATGGTATCGCAAGTGCTATCTAAATTTGTTTTATAAATAATTCGACCCCAATACTTCAAATCTACCTTTGTTGGCCTTATTTTTAAAGCAATGATGAATTTATTAAATGTTATAGACATGCATATAATCCATTAAAACTGCATGTGTCTATAAGTTATTTAATCACGACAAAAAGCATTTTAATGTAGAAAGTAGATCAAAAATCAATTACACTGAAATGAGGCAGGGGATCAGTTGGAACAAACGGGCAAGAGCATCGTGTTATTTGCCGAAACGGTTGCAAAATTCACTTTGTTGAAAAATCCTCCTCGCGGCACTTGGTAAAGAGAAAGTGAATATTTTTGCGAGCAAAAATAATTAGGTCCTCTGTAAAGCATTCTGAAAAAATAGAAGTTTATGTTAACTTTTCAATGTCTCTATCGTGAAGAATGGTTATAACCAAAATTTAGGCAAATAGAATGTGGGATGAGCCATACGGAACTGCATAATTTCTACAACTGTCACAAGCACTGGTGTTCGTCAGCCAGATCCTATCAAACAACCCACTACTGTGGTTGTTTTCCCAAGCTATTTTAAATAAACATCATGAAACAGAACAGCCCGTGGATGTACAAAGAGAATTCGAAACAGAAACATTCCGAAGCTCATAAAAAGAAGCCTAGGGCCTGACAGTACATCTGAGTTAAATAGAAACGTTTATTACATAGTGTCTCATCTCTAGCTAGGATTTTAATAGACAAAAACATTAGCAGATGGCCCTGATTTACTTCAAATTTATAAATCAAATACCGGAAAGAACGGATCCTAAGGACGTCCTAGTTCAAACAATACAATAGTGCTATGTCCTCTTTCTACACGTGCGATTTCAAGTACGGAGGTGTCTCTTTAGATAACCTATACGTATTTTCATCTTACCTGTATTACTTGATACACAAAGTAAAAACAACGCCAGTATAGCGTAGCCGTGTGTGGTTTCTCTCCAGCGTCTTGCCATCCTTCTGTTAAGATCCTTTCGTTTCCTATGCTGACCCCTTTAAATGCTAAAGTAGAAAGTCTTGGTTAAGTTGTTGCTAGGGTGCATATCTAGTGTATCGCTGTCTTCTTGGACTTTAGTTGGCAAAAAGTATTCCAAACATGATCTGCATGGCTAAATAGCAGTGTACACTAATACACTGTGTGTTACAAACTTTGTGTACGTTTGAATTAGGTCACTAAATAAAACGCAAAATCCCAATCTCGGAATTTGTGTTTTGGGTTGACCGTGCAGTTCACTTTACAACCAAGCGTACAAAAATGCAAGCACATGTAATAAAAGATTAATTGCAGAATGCAAGAAGCGAAATTATAGAAAGAGGTCTAGAAAGTTTCCCCTTGCTCACGTCCGTCAGGGTAGTTACAATTATCATGAAAACGATAGTAATGCCTGTATTAGTTACTGAAATGATAAACAATGGATGAAAATATGAAATAACGCATATAGAAACCGTGCTTCCTCGGAATCGTACGTATTGAAAGAATGCGTAACACTCTTGGGCTAAAAAATTAACCACAAGAGACCGAAATGATCCACATTCTTGCGTTGGGAATTCACAGAGCAGCGTTGGGTCAGGCAATTTGATGTATAACCTATTGTATGAGACAAATGGCTAACCAAAGTTTGATGAGTTTTATTTCTTGATATATGCAATGCCCCGTGGAACCCACAATTTACCGGTATTTGGTACACTCTTGAATAAAGAACGGCGAAGACATTTTCTTTCACTTCATGTGAGTTTGATAATTGCTTATTTTTAAAATTTTTCAATTCCTTCAATTATTTGCAAAAGGATGTCATTTTGTCTACCTGACCTTTTTCGCCTACTTACAGCTTGCAAAAGGCACAACTAAAATGTTTTCCGAAAACCTGTAAATCTACATCAATGCACACTGACTATATCTATACTCTGCATATATATAAAGAAAACTTATGCCATTCAAGATTAACAGATCAATCACTTATCGGAACATAAATACTTTGTACATAGTGACTCAATAGGTTATGTATTAATGGATAAAAACTAGGAATGTTCTATTTTACCTGACAGATAGGCCTAGATACGTAGTTTCTACCTTCGTTCTGTTTATACACTGCCTTCTGTCTGTTCGCCGTCCCGCTTGGAACTGGCACAGTGTATATTGGTATAAACAATAAAAACGTTTTACACAGTGGGAAATAGCCGCTGGTACATCTTCGTTTCCATTTATCATTTGATAGCGATATAAATGACTACCATACTGATTTATGATTACTCATAATCTCACGACGAGTCCACGCGGATGTGACACTTTCTTTTTTTGAAAGGTAATTTGTTTTTTAAGCGCTGTGACATGAATCGGCCTTAGTTTTCGGGTGAAGTCAAACCAATGACAGTGACGCAGTAAGTACAGGGATCATCATCGTGACTTGCATTGTGTATACATTGTAGGCCTAAATAAAGACATGCAAACATGATAACATCCTATTGGCCTGATGTGGAATGTGGCTTAAGGACACAAGGGGAAAATCATCTGCCTTTGCTCGTCAAAAATGGAATAGTAAACGAGCTAAGGGAAAGACATCCGCTCTACCCTCCTCTGGCTCCGCCATTACATCCAATGCTTACTTTTTCATATCTGTTTTAATCTGTTTGGTTCGTTATTTTTTTCTGGGCACACAAAAGCCTCTAATGTCACAGTTTTAATGCCAGTATTTCGTTCTCCCAGAGGGAAATTTATGGTTTTACAATGTAATAATCTACGTGTAATAAGTCGCTATTACCGATCAGTTTTAAATATTTTAGCAAATTATCTTTTTAAGTAACTACATAGGCCTTATTCCTACATGCAAGCTACTATAGTATTTAGTTCATTAATTCATGTGATACAAAAATATTGCTTTTTCGCGTCCTTAGGACATTTGTTTTGTTCTTTATATATATCACAACTCTTGTTTTGTGACCCTAGAAATGTGGTTATAGTTTACCTGTAAATCATGTGCCGTCCACGAAACAAAATATTTAGGAAATAACTTTAAATCATGTGCCTTAACCACCCGTTTTGCGGTTATAACGTGTCAATTTTTCATACTCTGTAGGGCTATAGGCCTATATACTACCCTCTACCGGGGTCTCTATAGCTGTTACAAAATTTGACGAAAGACAGCAAAGACATAAGCTTGAGGAGACTGAGAATACATGTACCATTATGTACCCAATAGGTCATTATAATACAGGGTGGGCCTACTTCATTTCATTTTTATTTTCAATTGGAGACAGAACATTTGATAATGATAATAGATAAAAAATCGAAAAGTAAAAAATAATAAAAATTATAAATAGATAAGTAATTAAATGATATGAATAAACAAATAAAAATGAAATTAAATAATCATAAAAAGTACGAAATTGATTAAATTCAAATAAAAAACATAACACTATTTCGAAATTTCAATGTTTAATTCTCTAGGCAGAATATTTGTATTTAGATGCATACTTTATCATAGAAAAGGACAAGTCGAGAGAGAGAGACAGGACTTCAATGGCCTCAGCAACTTTTTTTACCTAATAGTTTGTACTTTCAATCTTTGACGTTAGAGGTCACTAGCGTAAAAAGGATTTAAAACATTCACACTTCATGAAAACCTGTGATTCAGGACACATTTGGTTTGGAATTGTTATGAATATAATTCAAATTATAAATGTGACTCAAACTTATCCTGTATTTCATGACTAAGGTTTCTAAAGTTCAAATGATACTATCACCTCTTGAAACGTGCAACTTGCCAGTGTCACGTGACTAAGTCAGTTGCAAAATGGCGAAGGATTCCTTGACAGCATGTAAACAGCAGGAATGAGCATCGAAAAGGTGAGTAACTCTGATTGCAAATTGGATGCTGAAAGAAGCTTTGCTTACGCAGAATAAAATACTTGTTTATTTTGATCTTTTGGAACCGTATTCATCTTTAAATAGTTTGTGTTTAATAATTTTGAACTGATTGAAAAACTGAGACTGAAACCAACTTCCAAAAAGTGGCCAAAAAGACGTTAAAATTAAGTTGTAAAGGCAAAGACACTTTTAAAGTTAAACATTAAGATTCGAACCAGTCCAGGGTCTTATTGTGTTTTAATGCCTGTGTATTATTTAGATTCTAAGAAGACTTCCAATGACTTTTATCTTACAAATTTAGTCTAAATTTCTTTACTTGGCCAGATCGAGGCGAATACGGTCACAGTATGATATTGGTAATTGTAGACAAGTACCAGTGTAGCTGCTGTGTAATGCGTACGTAACTAAATTTATTGTGCCATGGTTTGTAAGCTCACAACATAATGACATCATATTTACCTGGGTAGTGTTAATTTGTTTTGTTTTTGTATATTTTATTCAAAGATTTTAATGTTAATGACCCTGTCACGTTTATGCCAGCATTAGCAAGAAAACTTCGCGTATATATATAACTCCAAATTTGAAGCTGAACTTACATAGGGTTCTGGCAAAGTCAGTGTTCTGATAATGTATCTGTGAGGGATTGATATAGTTTTGCTAGAAATTCGGGGTTTAAATTTGAATTAAATAAACCTTAAGTACTCTAGTGCTACTAGTTTACCAGTACCGTAGTTATTAGTTTATCCTTTAATTTATGAAGTTACTCTAATTTATGAAATTTATATCTTTAGTTCATTTTTACTTTTGTGAAGTGTGCTTGAAGCATTTTTGAAATATGAACACAGCTTCAAACAAGGAAACATCTTTCTAAATTGGAATTGAGGGATTCACTGCATGGATGACCTTTAACAAAAGACCAATCAACAGAAATATTTTGACTGATCTTTTTTTCCATTTGATCCTGCAAGAATGCAATTAATTTTCTGTATAACTTCCTTTTTTGCCTTTCAAGTCAAGCTGTAGGATTCATGGGAATATAGATTTAACATTTATCATGCAGCCTAAGTAAACTGTTCTATTTAAATATTGATCATGCATTCCATTTACAGTTGTCCAATACATGTAACGGCTGTGCTTAAGAATGTATGTTACATTGAACATTAACTGGACTCCAGAATTATTGTCCAATAATCTCATCCAAATAAGAAATTAAATAGTAAATGTGTACTGGAAATGGATTTGAAGACATTGCATGTGTAGGGACAGCAAGAACAGATAAGTCTCTTAAATCAAATCATTTTTTTTTTTGTAATACTCATTCTTCTTTCTTATCAGTTTGATTAATATTTTTGTTGGCATTACCTTGATTGATGAGAATTGTATAATGTAATATTGGTAGGAGTGAAGTTCAGGTAGTTCCTTGAGTGCATACTAATGTGAAATTTGATATTAAAGTACCTTAGAAAAAAATTAGTGAAATGTGCAAATTAGCGAGTAAAATCTTTATTATAATTATGTGTTCCAACATTGCTTTTTATAAAAGACACTTTACATAATGTAATTGAAAGATAACATAATTTAACCGTCTCTTCCTTGGAAATATACATGTTTTACACTTTCAACTTTCTACTAAGATAAAAAAAAATGTTAAGGGGAAGCTTTACCTCAATAGCATTAGTTTTCCATTTAACTCAGTATACATACCTTGTACAACTGAAATTGGCAAAATAAAAAAGAAATTGTATCAAAATGTGCAGAATTACATTCCGTGATCCCATTCATGCCTTGCCTTATGACACAGTAGCATTTTCACTACAATGAAAGAGCTTCTGTTCATGTAATACACAATGTTATGTCAACTTTCACCACAATCACAACACAAACTTCTGATCAAATAGTCATTTATTGATTAACATTGCCATGTGTTTGGATTCACTTCTTGCACTCACTTTACTAAACCATTATCAATACCCAATCAATACTAATTGAAATAAGACACATGTAGCAGCTTGTGTTTAATGAAGAAGTAGACAAAGAGAGATGGCATGCACTTGTCCCTTTGTCTGCATGATCTTGTTGTGCTGGCTTGGCACATAGACAGGTGCGTATTTTGACCTTTACTTTGGTACTTGTAAGGCTGGGTTGGTGTCAGTTACATTCAGAGTATAGCATGTGTCTTTTTGTGCGATGGCTTGGGTATCTTCTTTATATCATTTAGCTACTCTTTTAACTGGACCATGCAATAATATTTCAGATAACCTGTTATCAAAGAAGAAATTCAGATGTTCATGTTCAGTGAAGGCATTTACATAGACGTTTATGCTGTTTTTGTTCCTATACCATGAGATATGGTGTGGACTAGTCCTAGGTAATATAGTGTAGGTCATGCCATATAATACATGTAGCATCGAATAGCTTTAGAGCTGATATATGCTTACTAATAAGTGTTAAAAAGCAAAAAGGATGGAGATGGCACCTTGAAGGTTCAAAGTTTTACCACATACGTACTGGACCAAAATGCTTATCAGAAGTAATTATTGTAAATTGTACATCTTTAATATTGTTATTGTTTATTAATATACTAGTAGGCTGTCCAATGCATAACTTTGGCACATATAATATAGCATGTTTTAAACTCCCGAAATCAATTTTGCCCTGCAAATTGGACAATTTCTTCTTATTTATATATATATGTCATCTTTGTTAAAACTTACATGTACCTTCTAGAAACAAAAACAGTACAGGTACATGTATTTTTTGTTCATGGATACATGTGTATATAAAATGTAACCAGAGAAAACAAATACTAGTACTCCAAATTAAAGTGCCTACCTCAAAAATATAATTTATGCCATTAGCATCTTTTATCCCAATATGGAAAAAAAAAAAGATAAACAGGTGAAAGCTGTAAACCAGATGGGTGTGAGGAAGTTGAAGGAAATTAGATACATCTAGCTGACATGGACTGGCCTATGTTTTGATAGAGACTCTACTGAATTTGGCCTTGTTTTGTTATACCAGCAGCCCAGGTGTAAAATACGGTTGGTTGCAATAGAAACTGGTGGGATACTGCAGTATGCTATGGTTTGTAGGAATTATTGTATGTTTTCTCCATCTATTGCTTGGTGTACATGTGTTTTTTAGATAAGGTATATAACCCGTATATGTAATCAGATGCACTGTGGCACCAAAATGCACCTTTTGTAAAAAGAAGAACTGCATTATTCAGAACTCTACAAATAATACTGAAATTATATCTCAGGGATCCATTAAGCACTATAGTCTTCAACATCAGCTGCTGACCGCTGGGTGAATTTAGACAACGTAAATTGTTATATTGGACTGGTGCCTATTATATCTATGTAATGTTGCAGTGTTAGGTTTAGAAATTTCATTAAGAGCACATGGAATTGGAGTGGAATACCTTTGGATCTGTGTTTAAATAAGTCGGTCTTTGTGATTGGACATGAAAATTGATAGATTGAATTGGTTATTTGGTGATTACTCATGATCCTCATCTCCTAAAATATGCTGCTTCATGTGCCTGAATTGATAACTTAAGTAGTAACAGTTGACTGATAAATTCATATGCAGATAGCTCCAAGTCTCACATCCTGAGAGCATGACTGCATGCATTGTTTTTTGGTGTTTCCAGGAAATGACTCCTAGAAATTCAAAAGTGTCCTTGCCTTTAGTTCTTTGTCTGATAAAAATAATGCATCGCATTTCCAGGGCTTCAAATTACATTAATATTCATAATCCTGAGAGATAAGTGTCTAATATATTCTTGTTTTTGAACACCATGTCTGGACAACCCAACCCCAAATATGGATGAGCAATGCTCACCACCATATAATGGAAGTGTACCATTTCCTACTCATAGTCCAGGCCAATGCCTGGAGCATAGGACCCAGCAGATGGAATTATAATACATATTGAATTATTCTCATAAAAAGGTTTGCTAAAATGTATCTCTGTCAGGCTAGAGAAATAATGCTATTACTGCAGTTCATGCATGGGGGATTATCAATGGAATCCACAAACCATTTCCCAGACTTTTAAAGCCTGAGTCATTTTAGATTCTATGACCTGAGCTTTTTGTTTCTTTAAAACATAAAAATAAAAGAATCTGTTTTGTTAATATAAAGAAACTGTTGAATACATGTAATAAAAAGATTTCCTAAAATATTACTGCCACCATCTTTTTGTGTTGAAATAGAGTAACTAGTGCACTTTTGCACCTTGACATTCATGCATAGGTGTAAACAATGGGACACTGTTGTAGTAGATAGGTACTCAGTATATAGAATTGTTATAGACACTGTGTATTATATGCTGTTGGGTTTGAAAGTGGCAAAGGTTGAAATACAACATGTGTCTTTTATGCTGTTACAATAAATATATTATTGAGGAATTTTCTCAACTTAAGGTGCTGAAGTGCATTTAGTTCATGTTTGTAGAGAATGAAGATATATGATTGAGTAAAGAAAAAGATAAGATCAGTCTTTGGAGCCAGGCTAAAAATTTATGTATATCATATATTTATGTTTATATGCAGTACACATAAAAGGAGAGGGGGTTAAGATACCCCTGTGTCAAAACATTTCAACATTGTGTAAATAGATATATTCTTCATAATTTTCTGAGTGTTAAAACCCATAAAAAAAAGAGAAAAAACTCAAAATATGTCCAATTTAACCATTTTAAGATCCGGTTCCCCTGGTTGCTTGTTGTTTCAGGCATACTGCCCAGGTACACAATATTGCACTCACAGCTAGCTAATAAAGTTCACAGCTGTCACTCCAGCACCACTGCACCCAAACTCATGCTTACAACTGTTCTACTTTAGGTGAAATGTGATATACACCAGGTAATACACCCATTTGTTGTATGATAGGTCCAAGGGGTAACCCATTGAAGAGGGTATTTAGGAATTTGTAATGGTAAAACTTACAGTAATGTTTTGTGTGGGGATCAAATTTGAGTAGAGTAGGCACCCTTTGAGTAAATTATCAAAAGTTAGGCTGGGTAGCTGTGATTGATTATTTGATGATTTCATCCCAACATGAATAAACTAAAGTATGGATTAGATTGATAGAACTATCTGAACTTTTGCATAGACATGTTTGAAGACCCCCACCCCCACCCCAGTGCTTACTGTATATAACAATTTTAATTTTTCAACACCAAGTGGAAAAGTACTAGGGAATTGAATCACAATTTGTTATTGATATAAGACAAGCTTATATATACTGTATGTATAGAGAGAGAGAGAGAGAGAGAGAGAATTAGCGACCCAATTCCTGTTATTTTGGCATTTTATATTTTGAATTCCGCACCATGCCAAGTTAAAATGTGATGTTAATACTTTGCAGACTTTATTTGTATTTTTGTAACACCAGTAACATGTGGACTTGTTCACCTCCATCAGTCAACTTGGAAGCAACTTCTATTGGTTAGATCTACATGCACATGCATGTTCTTAGTCATATCACATACCTCTGCATGTGTAATACATGTTACTTAATGTCATGCATACTGTCCAAATAAATTACCCAAAATTTCGACAGAGAAAGTTTCTTTTCTGAAATGTTTTTCAGTAGGAATGTTATTCTTCTCCACCTAGCATGCCTGCCAAATTGCATAAGTGAATACAATTTAAGTCCAATTTGCCCAAGTCCTGGCTCAACACTCATGTACTGGATGATTTCTTACAACGTACATTTTGAAAAAAAATTGCTTGTTGGGAAAGATGCTGGAAACTTTCACCTACTATAGCACTTGTTTGCTCTATGACAGGTAATTTTGAGAATAATCAAGTTGTTATGACCTGTTCAAGACTGAGATACTTTGACAGTTCATGGGAAGTGGAGTGACTGCACTTTTAAATTTGTGGAATCTCCTTCATGTCTCCAAATGTTGCAATGTTATATACAAGAAATGAAAGGCAAGCATGTGAGTATTTTTACTGATAAGTACAGAAACTAAAATAGTTTTAAAAGCGTTTATGCAGCTATATCTGACCTGATGATAAGAAAAAAAATGATAAGTGCAAATAAATGTATCAACAAGCTATTTGGATATGTTAATTTAAGATAACTTGTGAAAGAAAAGCAAAAAAGATACAGTTATTTTTATGGATACACGTACTGGGAAACTGGGCAAGGTAGAGTAAATTATTTAAATGTGCAAGAATGTTCCTCTGGTAAAATGAATGCAGCAGGAGATGAAGATCAAGGTGCCATGTGCATGTGTGGTGTTGTTGAGAGGATTGGGGATGACAGCTCTTCATTTTGGTGGGATTAGTGCCAGAAAATGGATTTTCCTGGGTAAATGACAACTTTCCCATATTTTACAATGCTTAATTAGTCAATTTTTTTAGTGTGGTTTTTGTAATAATTTTTGAAGTTGTAATAATCTCTTAAGAAATTATTACGGAGGGTAGCCATCTGTGAAGGTACACATGGTCCAACGACAAGCACAGATTTCAGAATAATTGTGAGAACCACCATTTTGTGGCAAAATGGAATTAATTTTATTTCTGTGTGTTGTTTACAGTGTGTTTATTGTGGAATTTTGAATCTCATATGAGTTGTTATCCCTTTAACCAACACTTTAACAGCTGCCTCAAACATATTGTGCAGACCTAGGTGTTTCCAGGGAGCAATTATCATATGGTTTTGTAGAAATATCTCCCAAAACTACAGAAATATCATCAACCAACTGCTGACATCTATGGCCATAATATAGGAAAGGGAATGGTGCTTACAATATAAAGAATTGCCATTTTAACAAACACCAATAAATGTAACATGCTCTTTACTGGTACAGTGTATTAGATTTACTGTGAAATTGCAGTGGACCTTTCATCAGGTTATGCGATAATGCAAGTAGCCTTACATCCAGTTATAGGTTTTTGCATCAAAATTAATCAATGTCTAGACTTTGAGGGTAATGCTGATAAACATTCAGCTGCATTCTTCTTTGTCTGCTGGTTACTGTGAATGGCTTCAATGTAGTGTATCAGTTTGTTATTTTTAGTAGTGCAAATATAATTTATTGTTTTTGTCAGTACAACTTACCTTATTACAGCAGTCTTTGCCATTTTGTCAGTCTGTTTCTAGTTTAATGATACATTTTAAACAGTGTGACAATATACTTGTGGTACCATATTGAACTTTGATATTCTGCTTTTATTCCAAGTTGTACTCCTACCATTAAATGAATTTTATTTCCTGGTCCAATACAATGCTGATATTAAATGTTGCTACATAATTAAAGGGAAATTAGCTATATCTGAGAGACATTGGAAAACTATGAATCTGGAAAGTGCCAAATATATTGAAGTATGCTGATACTACTACAGTGTCACAGTATTGAGCTCAGGTGAGTAAAAGTCCATTAATAAACTGACATCTGATGAAATATTCAGAGAGTAAACAGACTGTAAATCTTCAGGGAAAAACCAAGTCATTAAATATTAATTGCTACAGATGTCTTCCTTTGAAGTTATAAGGTTATTTGATTACAATATGTCACGAAGGGTAGAATGTGTCTTATGTCAATAGTATACGGTTGAATAGACAGGTTTTTTGAAAATATTGGTGGTTCTGTTTTTGTAGGTATTTCAAAATTATTTAGTTTGTTTTGTGTTATTGAGGTTTTTAAGAAGTCACTAAGGAAGTCCAACTTATCAATTAATAATTGCAGATGTGCCATTCTTTTATGATTTTTTAAAGTGGTGCATAATATATAGCATATTAAAGATAATTTTTAAAGTTTTTTATGATTTGTACTAGTAGGTTCTAAAAAGAGGATACTCAATAATAGAACAGGTAATATTTTCTTTTGAATAAGTGATTAGATTTTTTTGGGGGGGGATGGGGGCAAAGACTTGATACAGCAGAAACTGTGATAGCTAGTGAATTGCATGTACAATGCCATGTCTACATTTATAAATTAATACCATAATGGATAATGGTGTTATTTGGAAGCTCTGATATTAGCTGCAGATTCATTGTATAATTAGTGCTGCTGTTTTGAAACCCTTTTTCAATTCATGGATGTTGTTTATTGAAGTGACTCTGCTTTTTATGCCTTTATATGGTTCACATTTATATCTAGTTACACCTACATCTAGTCACACAGCTGCTGGGCATCTTCTGGTATACGTAGGTCATTGCTGGGCTCCTACTAGAATGTGCAGATGCCTTTTGCATACTGTACCCTCTAGTGCTTCCCTTTTTCCTGAAGTGACTTTCAACCAGTTCTGTATTGAATGTACACCTACATCTTTTTAAGATTTTAAAGAATGATGTCATAATCAAATATTAGGTCGATCTCCTTCCAAGTCAAAAATTCATGTTTCAAATTTGACCACTTAAATTATCAGTGAAATTGAAATGGTTTACTAGGAGGTGGTGCAGTAGGCTGGACATGTTTCTTTTCATTGTCATATTCAATCCACATTTGATCAATACTCCTAGCAAGTGGGAACAAAGGGATATCATATAATTGAACTAATGTAGCTTACTGTTATTAAACTACATTCTTGTTTGCTTTGCATTGTTTATATAATCATTAGCTACATGTACTAGGACTTTCATGCATACATACACACAAAATGAATTACTAGTAAGTCCAAGGATCGTAGGTCTTTACTTCAAGAGCCAAAAATATATTCTGCTTTTATGCAGAATAAATCATTAGTAGTTCTACTATTTCTTTCTTTTTNATCTGATGAAATATTCAGAGAGTAAACAGACTGTAAATCTTCAGGGAAAAACCAAGTCATTAAATATTAATTGCTACAGATGTCTTCCTTTGAAGTTATAAGGTTATTTGATTACAATATGTCACGAAGGGTAGAATGTGTCTTATGTCAATAGTATACGGTTGAATAGACAGGTTTTTTGAAAATATTGGTGGTTCTGTTTTTGTAGGTATTTCAAAATTATTTAGTTTGTTTTGTGTTATTGAGGTTTTTAAGAAGTCACTAAGGAAGTCCAACTTATCAATTAATAATTGCAGATGTGCCATTCTTTTATGATTTTTTAAAGTGGTGCATAATATATAGCATATTAAAGATAATTTTTAAAGTTTTTTATGATTTGTACTAGTAGGTTCTAAAAAGAGGATACTCAATAATAGAACAGGTAATATTTTCTTTTGAATAAGTGATTAGATTTTTTTTTTTTTTTGGGGGGGGGGGGGATGGGGGCAAAGACTTGATACAGCAGAAACTGTGATAGCTAGTGAATTACATGTACAATGCCATGTCTACATTTATAAATTATTACCATAATGGATAATGGTGTTATTTGGAAGCTCTGATATTAGCTGCAGAGTCATTGTAAAATTAGTGCTGCTGTTTTGAAACCCTTTTTCAATTCATGGATGTTGTTTATTGAAGTCACTTTGCTTTTTATGCCTTTATATGATTCACATTTATATCTAGTTATACCTACAACTAGTTACACAGCTGCTGGGCATCTTCTGGTATACGTAGGTCATTGCTGAGCTACTACTAGAATGTGCAGATGCCTTTTGCATACCCTCTAGTGCTTCCTTTTTTCCTGAAGTGACTTTCAACCAGTTCTGTATTGAGTGTGCACCTACATCTTTTTAAGATTTTAAAGAATGATGTCATAATCAAATATTAGGTCGATCTCCTTCCAAGTCAAAAATTCATGTTTTAAAATTTGACCACTTAAATTATCAGTGAAATTGAAATGGTTTACTAGTAGGTGGTGCAGTAGGCTGGACATGTTTCTTTTCATTGTCATATTCAATCCACATTTGATCAATACTCCTAGCAAGTGGGAACAAAGGGATATCATATAATTGAACTAATGTAGCTTACTGTTATTAAACTACATTCTTGTTTGCTTTGCATTGTTTATATAATCATTAGCTACATGTACTAGGACTTTCATGCATACATACACACAAAATGAATTACTAGTAAGTCCAAGGATCGTAGGTCTTTACTTCAAGAGCAAAAAATATATTCTGCTTTTATGCAGAATAAATCATTAGTAGTTCTACTATTTCTTTCTTTTTTGTGAATGGAACCAGTTTCCTCATTTTTAGGAGATTTCAGATCATGTTAACAGAAAACTCTCAGTCTTACTGATGAAACATAATTTTGACCCTAAATTCTTGGTATACAGGTTTAGTTGACTTTTTTACTGTATGACTTACATGTATATATAGTGACATTTGACACAAAGTTGGCAACCAATGTTCACCCACAATTAGTGTGAGGAAATTGTAATTTGTCTTTTATTATAATAATACTAAAATAACTTTTGCGGTTGGTGTATCTTTTAAGATTTTAAGGCCATATGAGGCCATGTTTATACAGTCTGGAAATTGTCCTCAACCTCACCCATAATATTGAATGGACTACCAGGCACTGGGCTGAACAAAAGATTCATTTTGCATTGGACAATAGGGTCTGCCACGCTGGTGCCCAGACCATGTCCTTTAAACTTCCTTATTTAACCTGTGTTAAATTGTTTTAGAAAATACTTTTGCAATAGCTTTGAAATATATTTGGTCTTTTGGTCTTAACATTAATTGTGGAAATTGAAATTATGCACTAGTAGTACCAGTTGCGCCTTAATGGCTGGAGAGAGGGGTAAGACAGAGTATTTACTAGCCATTGCAAACTTTTGCAAGGAAGTCAAGTAATGTATGATTTATATTTATGCGTGTGGTGCACATACATGTAGTTTAATACATTTTTTAATTGAGAGAAGTCAGTTTTTAAACACTATATTGATGATAATGGATCTTCTGTTGGGGTGTTAATTAAAAATAAGAAGTTGATGACAATTCACAGACTGAAACTACTGGTTCCAGTCAAAGCTCTAGATTAAGATAATGATAATGAAAACACTTTGTTTGAATTTCAGTCGTATATATATTTCACGTTTAACTATTTTTAAATAGTTAAATAAAAGTACTTAAAAGTAACTTCCCTGGAATCAACCTCCTAGGTTTTGTTTTGTTTAAAGACTAAAATTTGACTTTAATATTTTTCAGATGTGACAATGTGAGCAATGCCAGAAAATGGTAATGGAGGAAAACACGCCCAAAACACAGTCAACAGCAGACCAAAAATAAACAACAGTAATAATCATCATGTGAATGCTAGCAGTATTAAAGCATCATCTGGGTCTGGGGAACACCCAGTTTTCTCCTCCAGTTTTCAACGTAATCAGAATATCCTACAGCCATACCATGACATAGCTTCTAGTCTGTTTGGAGGAGGTGGGAATCATGATATCAATGAGGCCTTTCTGGCAGCTGTCAAGGTAAGTTTGTATTTGTGCATTGCTGTAGGTGAGAAGATGACTTATGTTTTTAGTTTTTAATTTCTTATAAAAATCTGCCAGTATTAGATGGATTTTAAAAATAATTAGGTCAGATGTGTTGATATGTTAAAATTCATATAGTCACTTGTTTTGTCCAACTTTTAAATTCACCTCAACATTTGTAAAAGGTCAAGACCAAGCAACCCTCAGCCTATTAAGGAGGTAATTAGATGGAATGTTGATTTTGAGTTTAAAAATTGGCAGAAATGGGCAATGTAGCACTTTCTGTGCCAGGGCTATGTTAGATAAATAATTTTAATTTTATTTATTTAAATTTAATGTGGCTTAAAAGCCAATCTCATATTCTAAATACTCATTCAAATTAAAAAACTTAGAGTGCATTCCCAGATATTTAGATCAATCCAGAGATTTAGATTTAGATCGACCTAACTCCCTGGGGGTTCACGCTATATTGCAGTCAGCTGAGCGCGCACCATAGTTAATTACCCCCTTACCTCTTTTAGAAGGTGGGACAGACGCTTAAGCTGGCTAAGCTGACAGTAATCTAGTGAGACTCCCCACAGGGATAGATCGATCTAAAATCTATGGGAATGGGGTCTTAGTCTCAAACTCAATCCTAGTTGTTCTTTCTCAAAAGATACACCATATTTACCTCCGTTGGCTTTTGCCAGTAGCTGTATACAAAGATAATAAAGTGCAAACTTTTGTACAACATTAAGCAAACATTCATATAATTTATAGCATATAATCTCTCTTCTGCACACAAAGATAAGGGATTAAACCTCTGTTTTTGCTTGCTACATTATCAGTAACGTGTTTGATAAGTATACAACGAGTTTAATTTTAGTGTCATGGGCACAATAAAATCAAGTCAAATTTAGTACAATGTTGAATACTAAAGTTAGTAATTTTTATTAGGATTGTTTAATCATAATTTATTTTATAGAATTTTATCAGTTTTGAGGTTAACATCAAATTTCTTGACAATAAAGAAATTTAATATTTGTTACTAGTACATAATAATAATAATAATAATAATAATAATCTTTATTGGAGAAATCGCAACCCGAAGGTTGAAGTTATACAATTACATATATGAATATTTAAGTCAAGGAAGCCTGGTTATTTTTGCACTGGTGCACTCCGTAGGCGGTCTCACCTCCCTGGGGAGCATACAGCTCGGCTGCCATATAAGGCGCTCATAGCTAATATAACATTTCTACCCTGCCTGACCAGGCCCCTGCTTCAACCCCTTTATGCTGAGTGCCAAGCGGGGAGACAGCAGGTACCGTTTATAAAGGACTGGTATGTCCCCGGACGGGATTTGAACCCACGTCCTCCCGCTCCGGAGGCGGACACTCTAACCACAAGGCCATCTGGTCGGTAAAATTTAATACATACAAAGATTTAAATATTTAAAGCAAGAAAATGGGGTAGTTGTCATTTATAAACAGCATTATTGCATCTAGCCATTACTGTACTTAAGTCAACCAGGTATGATGCCAGTAAGTGAAAAGTCTAATTATTGATTACTTTTTCAAAATTATGAAATCCCAAATAATAACTGTTGCTGATAGGATACATTTAGTAGGACATTCTATTAGGGCTCCAGGGAGAAAATGCATTAGGAGTGCTTCATGCTCCAATATAATGTACAATAATAATTATTAAAATATATTATTATTATTATTATTATTATTGTTATTATTATTAATTTCTTTGTGTTGGGAATCGGCAAATATCATCAGTGGAATGGAAACCAAAATTGTTAAAAAGGCGGAATGACTTAACAGTAAGGCTTAATTATAATGAAATGATGTACTAATAGTAATATATTATATTACCATGGAACTGTCATTTTGAATCATGCTATTATTGCCAATTTCTTATTGTGGTATCTTGGAACCATAAAACTTATGTACCATATGCATGAGTCTATGTTACTTGCAGATTAAAATTGACTAAGAAACAAATTGGTGTAAACTGTGGTTATTAGGTTTAATAGGCATTTAACATTCACCTTTGCGTGTGTATTTGCCATATATGCATATACCTCATGGAAACTGACATCGACTTTGAGTTGGATATCTAATTGCGAAATGACTTGTCATAAGTTTTCAGTAAACTGACTGGGTCTTTGCTTTGCCTCAAAGCAAATAAATTACCTATCCAGAGCTTTTTGGAACTTACTTTGCAAAACCAGTGCCATGCATAAAGGCAACATTCAAGTAGACTCTAAAACTTGTGGTCAGAGATTGCCTGATAGAAATTGCTCAAATATGACCAAAGTTAATCATAGGTCAAAATAGATATTAAGTAGTCTGCTGCCATTAGGATCAATTAGCACGACCCTACAGCTGATCAACAATACAGGAAGAATGTAGCCTGTCTAAACCCTGATTGATTAAGTATAATTTGGCACCTACTGAGCTTTGGCATATAATGACAATGGATAATACTGAGACAAAGAGGGCAGCTTAAAAAGGTAATTTTGAATCGAACAAAGACATGGCTGATGATGATGCAGGTGCAACGTGGAGAAATATACAGCAGTTGTCGTACAAGCTTCCATTCAGAAGCAAGAGTAGCAAACTTCAGGTCTACATGTAGCTGCCTGCCAGAAGGTGACTACTACTAAAAACAAGTGAGATGACTTTGAAATCATTGATATTGTATTGCAAAAACCTGCAAAGATCTGTGGTTAGTTCATCTGAGTCGCAAAAAGGAGTTTCAAGTAACTAGAGTTTCAAACACAGACTTAATTTACCACAAACATGATGTACAGAAAGGAAGCTAGAGCATGCTATGATGGAGATGAACTCTGATTCTAGCAATAGTTTAACTTATTTTTTTATGAGGACAACTAAAGAAATCGTGCTTTGATTGTCATATGGGAAGATGTTTGCGTTTGTAGGCAGAGACATGGTGTCATGTGGGACAAAGGTGTTGGCAGTCTATTTTAGGAGACAGAACAGGCAGAAGATATTAATTGTAAATGATCTGTACAACCATAATGCTGACCAATACTGTCCACTTGAAATAAGTTGGATAAGTTTCAATAAACTCAGTGTACCAGAGATGACCAACTTTAGGGCAGTTGACATTACGCAGAACATTTCTTTAGGAAATTGGAAAAATGTGATGAAATCAGTGTGCAGTGCACATTTTTACTGAATTGTCTGTGGGTTCAGCATGGCTATTCATTCATAAAATCTGTTGACATTTCTACAAGATTGCTGTGGTTTTATGATCTGAACACGTGCACAAAATGAAAACCTGCACACTAGCCTAGCAAAACCACTGATTATTAGATACTGAGTATGTCCTTAGCTTCCCCATTTACTGACTTTCACCTGGAGAGGAGGGTGAGAAGACCAGTTGTGGTTGACTTCACATTTAGTTGCTCTGTGACAGAGACAAACAATGCTATTTATAACCAAATTAAAAAATAAAAAGAACCCTGAAAGGAAGAGAATTGTAGAGCGAATAAAAGTGGGGATACTTTTCAGTACGTACTTCTACTCAGGGATTAGAGACTTCTATTTTATATATAAAGTCAAGTGTGATTTTTACTGATAAAAAAAGTATGGACTAAAATTAGTGTCCAGTTGAAAGTAAATTTTAACTGTGTACTAGTATGTGTCATACTGGGAAAAAGTGGATATTTAAACAATGAAGGACACTGGGGTTGAGTTAGGGGAGGATCTGCTACAAATTTCTAAGATACTGTGCAAGGTCAGCCCCCAGGCTCTGGCACTGGCTATCAAAGTGGCTTGTCTGGTAAGTCTAATGAAGTATGTTGAAGAGCCTTTAAATTTGGAATGAAGAGTGGGAATCTCAGTGTAGCAATTTACTTGAGTATGTTTTCTACAAAATGGAGAACCCACTACATGTGTACCAATATTTACTGAGTAATAATTTATAAGTGCTGAAAATGCATTCTGAAAAAATTCTAACTATCTCCCAGGAGATATAGAATGCTTCACTTGTTTCCCCAGTAGCTACGCGTAGACACAGGTAGAGAGGTATGGTTCTCAGTCTAAGCAAGATATAGATGTTATCTACCCCTATGGTACATGTTCATTCTGTTAAAGTTAAAAGAGCAAAATTGTATTTTATATGCAGACAGGTGTTTCATCAATAGCAACCACAAATACTTAATTGCAGCAGCTGGCATTGGTGATAGTTTAATAGGATTGAAGTACATCATATCTAACTAGTTGAAAAAGATTAATGGCATTAGATCATATTTATTTTGAATATTTCTAATAAAACTGAAGTGGTTTCAGTAAAGTTTATCAGATATTGTATAGCAATATGATACATACATGTATTGAGGTGTGGTTTGAATTCACTTAATTTAGAATTGTATAGACTTATAAGTAAATTGTACAGTAAATATATATAAATAATAATAAAAACTTTGTTTTGGAAGCCCCATAAAATTAAAGAAATGGATCAATGTTTATATGTGCTCTAAGAATTTGGAAATGTACAAGGAGGACCATAAGACAATCCATGATATTGATTTATCATGAAAAACAAGGGCAAGATTTTGTCAGGAACCAGTTTAGTTATATTGATATCAACCATGACACTATTTTGAAATAAAAACAAAGATGCTTTTATTAAATTGATAAGTTCTGTTGCTTTAAGTAAATATTTTATTCTACTTTAGGATGGGGACTTTGATCGGGTGCAGAATTTTATACAGAGGCGCAGCGAAAATCTGATAAATGTTGATGTCAAAGACAGAAATACTGGGAACACACCTCTTATTTGGGCTGCAAAGAGGGGACATACAAAGGTAAGAATGAAGTGAATGGAAATGATTGATGCAAAAGAATTATTATAAAGTTCCAAAGTAATTGCAGTAAGTGTAGTACAGATGAGATGTTTCATTGAAATTTAAGTATTTATTTATATTTTAATCATTATATAAAGTATTCCATTTGTGGATTGTGTATATTTTAATTAAAAGCTTAAAAACAACCTTCAATTTTCCAGATTAAAAAAAAAATCTTAATAACATCTCTGTCTGTTGTCTGTTTATAAATGTGAAATCATGCCATGACTCTCAGATAGACACATAAATAACATAATAAAATGTCAACTGTTGAATTTGGAACTGAGTCATGCAATCTAATGAGAACCACTGCTCATATCAGAGTGTACAATTTGAGGGTCTTCTTCTATAACTTTTTTATCCAGCAAATTCCAGAAATATCAATTATATTCATTATGTTATTCATTTGTAGCGCTTGTACATATATGCTTACATGTTCTTTTACCTGTTTTTTTCTGTCAATCAAATGGATATTTGACATAAACAGACTTAAAGGTAAATGGAAATAAGACCACGGGTGTTAAATCTGGGTTTTTTGTTTGACAGATGCCTTTAAGATGTTACACTTATGTTTTAGATTTTATCTTGATATTTTTACAGATTGTGCAACTTCTTCTGAAAAATGGTGCAGATGTTACCCTACAAAATTTTGAAGGTCAGACGTCAGTTGAGGTGGCTTCATCATCCATCAAACAAATATTGCTAGATTCTGTAGATCATGGAACAACACACAGACATTTTCTGCAAGCAGCTTGGCAAGGGAATATCAGTGTGGTTAGGAAGTTACTGGTAGGCACATTTTCCTGCTATTGATAATTTTACAGGTACAATTAGATATGAACACAGGGTAAGTTTTCTTTGTGAACAATGCAGTTTTGTTATATAAGATTGCCTAGAAATTGCTATATATATATATATTTACAAAATGTTGTGCAAAAGATGTTATTAGAGATTTTTTGTTAAGAAATTAACCACTTTTGATCATAGATATATCTTTACTGACACATTAAAATGTAAGGGGTGTTATTTGTTATGGGAACTCAATTTTTAAATAACAATAAACACCCTTGAAAAGACAAAAGTGCACTAAAAAGTCAGCACAAATGAAAAAACCTTACATAATGTGATATTCAGTGCATAGTAGGAAATCCCCCTGTTGTTTTTTTAATGACATTGACTTCTACATGTACAGTGACTGCAGACAGGCTGGCAATATGATATTGATTGTTAAAATAGATGATAAGCTTCATTACCTATTACCTAGTTGTTAGTCTTTATGTGAAATTGGTGCACCATTGTGGAAAAGTGTTTTGAATATTCCTTTGTTCTTCTGGTTTTTCTGCTAAATTTGTTTTATTTTATAGTAACCCTGTAAACCTTTCTGGAGTTTTATGGTGAAACAGATTAATGAAGATATATTGTGTTTTTTTTCACTGCGAAAACAATTGAAAGAGTTTGAGAGAGAGAGAGAGAGAGGGGGGGGGGGTAAATCCCCATTTCTCAATGATTTTTTAAAAAGTAAATGTCATTAACATATGGAAGACAGTTATTCCACGCATAATATTTAACTTACACCACCTATATTAAGGATTATTCAGTGTTGCAATTATTTTTTAAAATTCTAGGCTGAGGGCAGGATTCTGGATGTAAATTGCAAGAATGCAGATGGATTGACACCACTTCTTCTAGTCACAAGGAATGTGGATTTGTTTGAGAAATTAAATAAACAGCTGCATAAAGAATATAATCCCCTAGAGGTTGTAGCAGAACTTCTGACACACAGTGGGTAAGGAGCTTGAAATGTAATCCATTGTATGCAAGTACACTACAAAGTCTTGCTCTGGCTCTGTTTTATAATTTTTTTTCATGCTTTGTTTCTCTCTGCTTTCCATTCTCTTTGTAATAACATAATTAAATGAATACTTCAGAAACATAGAGCTTAAAAATATAAGACTGTCAAAAACATAGATCTTTAAGTCTTCATACTGCAATACAAATCTGTCACACGTTGAATTGGGATCATAATATACTGTATAAATATTCAGTTATCATTTTAACCTTAACATCCTTCAATTCTGAATGTATTTTCTCCATTTGCAAAGATCGTGGACAAGACAGTTACTGATCATGAATAACTTTATCTTCTCCCTTTCCCAATTCTCCTGCCTGTCTAAAATCATAATTTCTTCATATTCAGTGATCCAGATGTGTTTGACAGTGAAGGCAAGAACCCTCTGCACTATGCATCACTTTGTAAGACTCCACTGGCTGGCAGGCTGGTCTCATGTATGCTGGAGGAAGGGGTGGAATCAGGTAATTTGGATAATTAAAAGCGGATACTAGTGTTCTAGTAAAGATTTTTAAAATACCTCTCATTTACCAATGTTTTATCATGTAGTTTTGCCATGATTACCCTTTGTTTCTAGATATTATTCTATTGTTAAGAACATAAAAAATGGACCTATTCAATTTTGGTCCTATTATATTAGCAAACTTGTGATACATGTACATCATTGAAGAGTTTTTGAAACAGTCTTTATGGTATGTCAGAGTAAATAGATATAAAACAATTAGCAGAGGATCCATTATAAACCTTTATTTTTCCTAGGTGCTAAGGACAGGCGCTGTAACACCCCCATCCACTGTGCCTCCAGGAGTGGCAATGTTGATGTGATGCTGGCTCTCATAGATGGAGGAATGGATGTCAATGTCAGAGGATTTGCTGGGGCCACACCTTTACACGTTTCTGTAAGTAAATGTCAGCAAGCCCTTAAAAGACATATTTTATGTTAATTAGTCTATTTGTTGTTGTTGTTGGTATTGTTGTTAAATATATGGATATAGGTACCAGAATGTTTGATTATAAGTAATTTGCATGAAAGTTATCATTTTAAATTTGAGTAAGAAGCAAGTTTTTGAGTTGATGTATTGTTTCTTGATTTCTGCAAGTATACTGTATATATAACTGTCAGATATGAATAGTACAAGGAAAATAATTTCTATTCATTGGTCTCAGATGATATATTGACAACTTTTGAATATGCTGTGTATAAATGGTATGTAATATATACTAGAGTTCTTATCGAGTAAATAAATTGCAGGCCCAAACTGGAAACAATGACACTGCAACTACTCTGCTAGAATATGGTGCTGATGTGACATTAGTGGATGACAAAGGTCTCACTGCTGTTGATGTTGCCAAAAATAAACGTGTCAGGTCCACCCTGAAGGAAGCCTGGGCTGAGGCTACCCAGAAGAAACCAGAGCCCCAGTTAGGTCCTCTCCGTGCACCTAGCAGGGAATCTTCTCATTTTTCACAAGATGAGTTAAGGACATTTAAAGCTCAGAAGAGGAAAGGAGAGGTCATTTTTGATGTACATGTAAGTGTATATCTTACTATTTTGCTGTCATAGAAATAATCATTATGATTAAAAGTAGACAAGTTCTGTGTTATCATTATATTTTTCATAATTTTATAATCAAGTGTTATTGATTATTATTTCTTGTAATAAGACAGAAGAAGCATCTTGTGATTGCCTCTGGTCTGATTCTTACAGTGTGACAAAATATCATATCAGTTGCTTTATCATCAATGACATTAAGTACATATGTTCAATTAAAAACAATTTAAACAATATTCACTGTGAAGGAGGCTTATTTTCAGTAATAAAGGGATTATAGTTATCAATAGGGGATCTCATGTTGTGAAGTATACACATTATAGTGATTATTCTTCTCACATATTTACATATTTCAGGGTTTACCTATAACTTCATCATTTCAATGCAAGAAGTCGTTTTCACCACCTAGTAAGTATGACTGCATTTTGTACTGTTTGCACCAGTATACTATATAGACCATGTAATTTGAAAAAGATTTTACAATGAAGTACATGGGCATTATATTTGAAAGTTTCCATTGGGCTACCAGTACAGATACCCTGATACATGCAGGTAACAGTAAATCATATTTTATACTTTGGATACAGAATTGTAGAATGGAGGTTATTTCAAATTCGTATTTTAGAAAATGACACAATCAAAGTACTTATGTTGCTCTTATGATAATTCTGTTTTGGCTGGCACATTTGATTCATGACAATTATTCCTTTGAATGTTTTCATGTGGTTTAAAATTTTTATCTTAAAATCACCACATATTGTTTTATTTTCTGATTTTGTAGAGAAGTTAACACTTCAACAGCTGTCAGAAGCCCACAGTGCTATGAAGCATGAGGAACAGGTGCTCAAGGAACTGGAAACTGGAACTTTTTCATATTCTCCAACAAGGTGAGAGGATGGACTCTTGCTTTCAACATTCTGTGATGTTTGAACCAATGTTAGAATTGTTACCCAAATGTTGTTTCCTTATGTCTGTATATTCAATAATGGTATATCAAAACTGTAAGTTGAGATTTTGTTTAATAATTAAAAAAAATTCAATGATCTTGATTTTCACGTTACTGAACCACCACCCCTAAATATGCAGCATTGCTGAACATTAAGTTTACAGTTTTTGAGAACAGATGACATTTTTATAAAAGATTTGGAATCCAATATTTCAGAGATGGCCCAAGAATCTTAGGAACACCAAGGGGAGTACCTAAACCCTCCACCCTACCCAGAATGCCTCACAGCCCAGAAAAGACGCCCTTGCACAAGAGCCCTGAGAGGCATTTGGCACCATTGAGAGAAGCCCAGAGTCAGGCCAGGAAACTGAGCAGAGAGTTTTCTGCTGATGATTTTGAAAGTGGGCATCCTATACTTGGGAAAAGAAATTGTAAGAGACAGCTTTTTTTTTTCTTAGATTCTTATTCTGTTTATTTCATAGATAAGTTATGAGGATAAATGAGATGATCATCTTAAAAATTAGTACAATACCACTCTTTAATGGTATTGCATATGTTCTTTTGAGCGTATCCATAGAGTGAGGGGAAATATAGGGTTGCATCTGTTGTATAGATAATATTATAAAATGGCATGTATATTGAATATTTTATATTCAATATACATGCCATTTTATATTGAATATTTTATATTGACTTTGTAATATTTGCTTTTCAGCTGATCCGGGAAGAAAGCTCTCTCCATTGAATCCCACAGATAGTGCTGTATCTATCAAAGGAAGGGCCACTGACCTGTCAGAGACACTTCATGATTTAAGGTAACTTGTCAAAGTTTAAGAGTCAAATACCTGTACTTATTACTTATAGTATGTTCTTTTTTATCAGAAAGTTCATTAGTCTCATTCTTTATTTTTTTGATGTGTTCCATTTATCTGTATCGGTACATTATTTCAAAAGTAACCCATGAGAATATCTGATACTGTAACAGTATTTGAATATACTTTAATATATACTTTTCTTGTATGTAAGATAAGATAATTTCATATTAGAGAATTATAATAACTTCTTATTTGTTTAAAAAATGAAGCTTCGTATGATAAAATGATAATGATTTAGATCAAAGAAGATAGTCCAAGGGACCAACCTTGCAAGACAGCGTCGCCTGTCAGACGGCAATAACCACTCTCCTTCTCCTAACATTGCTGAACTGACTGGTATCTGCGATGACTTGCTCTCCAAGGGTAAATATGATGTATCAATTGTAAAGCATGCAGCCTAGCAATGCACTGAAAGCATATATCACGCACTTTGACCCACAAGCATCTTTTCCAGAGTGGTAGTAAATGGTGTGCAAAATACAATGGTATAAGTTCCATACATAACTCCCTTTGTGTAATACATGTTATTTCCATACATAAAGCTTACATAATTAATCAGTATTTGTTGTGAGTATAAAGAAAAAATGCTGATGTTATATAAATATACCGTAACTGGTATTTTTGTGAAGAAAAAGGCCAGTTGTTAAACTGGCTTTGTTCTGTGTATTTACATTTTGCTTTCATTGTAGCCTTATAGACTCCTAAACTGTCCAATATTCTTCCTGTTCAGGTCGATCCCCATCTGTTGTGTCTGTAGGTGACCTTGACATTGAAACCATCACTCCCCCTCCCAGACTGACCCCAATTCGCACTCCCTCTGGTTCTGATCGTAACAGACTGAAGATTCCGAACACTATACAAGAAGACAAGGAAACTAGGGCCATGATTCTTGATCTAGGTATGCATGTCTGAAACTACTGCATGCATGATGAATAATTATTGAAGATTGTTATAAAATTCTTATCCTGTTTTTGTTGTGTTTTCACTTCATGCTTACTTCTGTTATATTTGAAACAGCTGTGAAGAGATGTAAAGATTAAGTGAAAAGCAATTTATAATTGATATTGAGCAAAAATGAAGACACTTAAGTACGGTAATTCTCCAATCTATACGAACGATTTTAATTAATTATTTTTTGAAGATAATCATTTTATTCGTAAGGTTTGAAATTCAATCTGCAAAAATTGCCATGCGTTCGTATCCATTGAAATACGAAAGGAATATGGCTGTACCGGAAGTTATTTCCACTTACCTAACATTGCTAAGTGTAAGCATTACTTTCAGATTAAATCACTGTGATCAGCTTTTATCACAAACAAATTATTCTTGCGATATTGCAATGAATTAAAACAAACTAAACAAAAGTCGGGAATTCAAGTTAAGAAACAATTTCTCCATACTAAAGAGGTACATTGCTCCCAAGACAAGACAACATCGTTTTTCCCTGCAATGTTTCTGCCAAGACAGGACAACATCGTTTTTCCCAACTTCTGTCAAAAACAGAAAAGAATATTTTCGTATCCAGTTGCATATTTTATTTATTGCGTGTTTTCTTTTGATATGATTTCACATATAGAAAATTTGCAATATTAATAATGTCACTCCCCCCCCAATTAGGCCAACATAAATTTCTTCCGCTAAAACCAAATACTTAAAACTCCTCACAGTAGATATGACGTTAATAAAAGATAATACTTGACATAAAAATACCATCAGCTCAATTCAAGTCTATTTATGAAAGTCTCGATCTTACAGTATATTAATTTGCACGCAATCAATGTAAACTTGATTAGAAAAAAATACAGAAGAACTGCAGGCAAATTTGTATAAAGTCATATGGCACCTTTATTTTTCACAATCACCAATATCAGTACATAAGGTTTACCTACTAGTTGTTTATGAGACAAGATCTTTAACAAGGAAAAACAAACAAACAAAAAAAAAAAACCATGAACATTATAAGAACTCAAAGAAAAAATAAATACAAGACAGAACTCCTCTTTAAAAATTTAATTTCCTGATGACTACCAAAAACAAATGAAAAACTCGATCATTGACTATGGATTTCTCAAACTCTTCTGTTGTACGTGGATTTCACGTTTATAGATTTTACTGGAAACCAGTTATCGGTGAAACACTGATGGTAGATGTTGATGATCCAGTCGGCCGGCGAAGTTAAGAAATGATAATAAACAGTAAGTAATTTATGTGTACTGATGCTTTCATAATTTCTAAATAACAATAGGGTTTTAAAACTGGCCTGCAGCTGCCGGCGGGCAGGTTGAGTCCTCCTATCGTCTCATTCAAAAACAGCACAAATACATGATAACAATCTCTCCTGTCAAGTGGCAGTTTCTTTGTTTGGAACGGTGGTCTGAAAACTCGCTTCCACGAATCATGGGGCGAGTTTCAACTGGGCAAACTTTCTTGCGTTCGGAACATTTAAATTGTGCCCAAGGTGAGTTTAGCGATCGTTCGTACAGAATGGAAACAAAAAATTCAGATTCAGAGAAAAACGTTTCGTTCGTAATTATTGCGGCGTTCGTATAGATTGGAGAATTACCGTAAGTAGTTTGCACGACTCATGTAAACATGTGTGTATGTGTACTTGTGCATGCATGTTGTATTGTTTAGTAAAAAAATTATATTACTATTGATTTAATTTATCATCTTTATTTAAGATCAAATGGGCATTAAGACATCATCAGATTCACCAGTATTCCAGGATCTTTACCCACTTTCAAGGAAAATATTACCACCATCACCATTGCAACAGAAACAGTACAGTTTTGAAGAGGGGAGGCTAACTTCACAGGATTTTGCATCTTCAAAGGTATGGATTTTTAGATCTAAACCTGTATGTTAGAAAAACAGTTAAGTTGTTCTTTGTACATTAGTTTTGTCAGGGTAATTGTTTCAAAAAAATATGTTTGTAATTTCTTTAAAAGCAGTTTATTTTGGAAAATACTTGCACTTGATACACCTTTCAAGTTATCTTTGTTTATTTATTTGTATTTTAAAAGTTAAGGACCTTTAGGTATGTAGGTCATGTTTGATATCTGTAATGACCTTTTAATGTTTGGTTTTTTAGGAGTCCTCACCGAGATCAACAGAAAGCTCACCACGGTCAGATTGCAGTAGCAGTCATGACATTAAGTACCCTGTGCGCAGCAAGTCAATCCTGAGAAATGTCTTCAATATTGAGGAGAGCAGAACTGTAGAGCATAGATCTTCCCCAGAGAGTGAGTCCAAGTCCAGTATGGCTTCCAGCAGTTTTAGCAGTATGACCACGCCCTCACCAGAGACATCTCAAGAGTTTGGAACTGTCAATACTTATGATACAAACAGTTCTAGTTCTACATTGACTAATGTGACAATTAATGCCAATGTAAATGCCAGGGCTTCTTCCACTGTAACAGATAAGGGTAACAAGAAGCCTTTACATGTGCCTAGACCTCCTCAAGATAAAGAAAGGGGAGAAGGGGACAGTGCTCACAAATCTATGCCTGCCAGTAAGAATCAAGAAACTAAAACATATAAAGTTGCTCAAAACACAGCTGCAAATAAAACAAGTATTTCTATGACTGAGAGTTCTAAAAAGACCAATAAGACAGCAGTGACTTCTGGAGACAATAAAGCTGGCTCAAAGGCAGCAGCAGCAGTAGCAGGTAGAGCAAGGCTTCGAGAAGTGGCGAGACAAAATGCCCAGAATCCTGCTGTCAAAAATGTTCAAAAGGGTGCTGCTGTTCAAAGCAATAATAGCCAACAAGCTTCAGCTGTTAAAGTTCCAGTCAGTTCTGCAATGGGAGCAAATAAGAAGAGCAGCCCACCAAGAGACAAAATAATAGTGCACTCAAACATCTTGGAGGAAACTGCTGATCTTCCTGAAGAGCCTGTGATTGAAAAGCACAAAGAGGAAAAAACTGACCAAGAAAAAGATGCATCTTTAATTGAGGGCAAAGCTACTGCAGAGGAACATTTCTTTATTACTGAGACCTCAGTAAAAAATGAGTCGACTTCAATGATGGCCACTGGGCAGGAAAAAAAGGAGTGCGCAAAAGACAATAGCGAATCACCCTTAAAGGTTGTGCCTCTTTCCTCAAAATCTGAAACTGATATCAAAGTAACTGAAGTTAAAATGGAAAACACACCAGTCCAAGACTCTCAACCTGTGCAGAAAATGTTAAAAAGAAGTGAATCAGATCCAAAGTTAAAAGGTATGACAAGGCAAACCTCAACTGGTAGTTTAAGCAGTAATATTCCTGCTACTTCACCAAGGTCAAAAGTATTAAACAGGACACCTAGTCAGATTTCTATTGTAAACTCAGTTATCATTTCTGATCATGCTGTGCAGAGTCAAAAGAAGATGGAAACTAAACCCAATAACTCTCCTAGAAATAACACACAGAATGGAAAATCTGTTGTTGCCTGGTCTGACAGTAAAAGTGATAAAAGTCCACGAAAAACAGATTCTAAAGCCAGCACAGCTCTACAAGGCAACCAAAAGAATCCTAATCCAGCTGTGGTCCAGGCTGTAAACAGAAATGACTTGACTGTATCATCTACAAAACAGAGTAAAACAAGTTCACCCAAAAAATCCAAACAACCCTGCAACTGAGAAAATACAAGAAAAGAAGGGACCAAAGACTTTGCAAGGTAATTCAGGAAATAGTAAACAAATTAATGTTGAAACAAATCGACCTCATTCATCAAGTCAGCAAGTCCCTCAGGTTCCAGGGGCACCTAGTAGCAATAAAGAGGGTGCCAGTGCCAAAGTTGACGAAACTGCTGCCTTTAACTCTGACAAAGTCCCAGTTGAAAGAGCTTCCAGCAGGAACAAATCTACAAATGTCACCGCTTCTCCTTTAAGCAAGAATGTATCTTCCACTGAAAGATCTCAGTCTGTAAGCAATGCAAAAGCTATTGAAAAAGCTGTTAAATCTGTTGATGCTTCACAAACAGTTGGAGTTGTATCCAAGCCAAAAGTAAAAAACACTAATGAGACTGTGTATGTCACAAATGCAAAGAGGCCCTCAGATTGTGAAAATATACAATCAACTAAAACAAATCCACAGGTGAAAGTCATTAACACAGTTGTAAATAATAGTCCAAAAACAACTCCAACAAACAAGGGCACAAAGGAAGATAATGTAGTGGAAATGAAAAACGAGGACAAAATTGAATCAAATGTTCAGAATAGTTTGGAGTCTAAAGTGACAACTTCTGGAAAAGATATATCTCCAAGAACACAGAACACTATCAATGATTCTATACAGAATAATGTTGATGGAATGTCACCTAGGACACAAAATCAAATAAATGACAAAATTGAGGAAATAAGTGAAAGGAAACCAGTAACACCTGTAAAAACAAAAACAGAAAATCAGAATCGGACAAGAGAAACTCTTGCTTCAGATATGCAAAGAAAATTAGTGCTAGTTTCCTCTGAAAAGTATCCGGAAGGTGGCGTATCCAAGAAACCCATGTCTGCTAGGCCAACTAAAGCCAATAACACTGTGAATAAGCCACCTGTTAAGACTGTAAAACCTACAAAACCTTCCACTGTGGTGCCTAAAGGCGGAATTACAAAAGCAAACACTGTAACAGTGCATCAAAAGCATTTCAGTGCTTCTACAAAAGAACCAAGCAAACAGTCCAATATTGATAAAACTGCTACAAATAATGCTAAAGTTCCTGCTTCTAATATACAGCCATCTGAGACAAAGGCACCTCCACAAACAGATAACAAGGCTAAGATGGGACAAGATATTCTGCAGATGGAAAATGATCAGAAAAAGACAACAGAAACAGAGGATGAAAAATCTACCCCAGCCCCAGGTTTAGAGGTGTTTGTAGGCAAGGATCAGTCTCCAGATCTTCCAAAAGCAGTCAGAGTGAATTTTGTTGAACACACCGGGCCAGTCATAGAAGATGCCTTTGAAAACTTCCCCAAACCATATGAAACCCAATCAGTAACTTCTGCTGCAAATAACAGTGCCTTGGATACAAAGAATAGCACTTTAAAACCTCCTGGTAGAACGAGGGATGCCTTTTTCAGTGCACAAAACAGATCACCTTCCAAGACAAGGCCCAAAAAGTCGGCAGTTGTGAAATCTCAAAATCAAACCAGTAAAACCACTGGGCAGCAGGGTACAAAGAAAGTGGGTAATAAGAACAACACAGAATGCAAGAAAGATGGTACTGATGGACAAAAAGTTAAAAAGAGGTTGAAAAGTGGGAAGAAAAAGAAGAAGAAACAAGTTGGGAAAACAGAACTAGATAATATTGATCCTTCCAAAACTGCTCTCATTTCTGGTATTGGTTGGCATATAGCTACAGATAAAATAGAGCATGCAGAAGTGTCCAAAAAGACAGACTCTTCAGACGAAGAAAGTGAGACACCAAGACCAAGCACCTTAAATCCTGGAATAGCCAAGACAGAAGGTGCAGAACATGTTGAGCCTCAAGCAAATGAAACGACAGAGGGCAAGGTGCCACCTATTGATTTGGGTAGCGTTGCAAATGTGTGTTCTACAGAAAAAACAGAACCAGCTCCTCAAAAAACCATGAGGCCATTGGAAGTTCCAATCACCTTAGATTCAATGGCAATGCAGGTTTTGATAAACATTGCAGAATTCCAATCACCAAGGACTGCTAGGTCCTCAAGATCCAAGACCTCAGTGAGGTCACCAAGGAGAAAATCGCCAAGAAGGTCCCCTCGGCCAGATGAAATCAGGAAGGTTTTGGAGAGAGAAATAAGGGAAAGGTCCATCCCTCTCAGTTCCAGTGATCAAGAATCTCCTGTGAATTCTTTGATTCCCAATACCATCAATGCAATCAGACAGTTTGCTAAGTCAGTAAGGGACGATTCTTCAGATGTTCATCAAAGGTCTGAGTCTGGCTCAGGTCAATCTTCTGGGCAGAACACGTGGTCAAGCTCTTGGGAGAAAAAAAGAGAAAATTTTTCATCTAAATTCCAACCAGAAGCAGATGCTGCTTTAGAAAATATGAACAGTTCTCTTAAGCAGTCATCGAAAGTTGTTCAAAGTATACTGGACGAGGCTCCAGGCAGCAATTCGGATACTGATGGATCGTTCCCTGATTCAAGACATGAGGGAAGTATGTTTAGTGCTGGCATTGAAAGCAACTTTTCTTCTCGGCAATCCAGTGGGTCAAAGGTCATAAGTTCAGGGTCCTCAAGACAATCTAGCAACAGTGGGTCCCATGACTCTGCAAATTCACGCTTCTTGAAACAGATGGAGGAGCTGAGGCAAAGTTCTGGGAGAGTCAGCGAAGCTGGTGATGAAAGTCAGGGTCTAAGTCGGGCTTGTGGTCAAACCAGTGACAATAATGTTGGGTCAGATCAATTAAACAAGCCTATAGCAAATGCAGAAAAGGATGAAAACATTGAAGATCTCATTGAAGAAATCCTGAGTGCTACGCCTGTACCAAGGGAAAAGAAACCAAAGTCAAACACATCCTCTCCAGGATATAACAGTAATATTGATAGTCAGAACACTAGTGTAGAGGACCACAATAGTGAGGTCAGACACCACCACCCACATAGGAGAGACTCTAAGGAGGTTATGAGAGAGGAAGGCTTGGAGAAACTGGTGGATAACTTTAAGAAAATGGAACTGCAAGTGTGTGATGATGGTACCACTCCAACTCCTAGAAGATCAAATTCTCCAGCCATGCCAATAGCCAACTCTTCTCACAGTGTGACTAAAAGGCCACCATCTGGTAGATCAAAGGAGGTTCAGAAGACATCTTCACATGTGTCCTCATCAAGTCCAATCTCAGGGAGAAGAAAGAAAATGACAGAGCTTAAGCAGAGGGCAAGTAAAGACAAACCTGAGTTGCCAAGCCACAGAAGTGATGTGAGTGAAATGCTGGGGGAGGTTCCTACACTTACTCAAAAGGTTAGCAAAGCATATTTTTACTTATATATTTTAATACATAATATCAGTCAGACTGATTTTACTGTATGCACTTGCACATTTGAGCAAGAATCATGCAAGTTGAGAGAAAAATAAATTCAGTAAAAATACTAAAGTAATCTGTTTAATGAATTTAAACATTATTTTTTGTTAAAATGACGATCTGCCAAAGATGTTTTCTTTTGACCAAATTTTTAGTTTTGAGACGGTAGTATTAGGAAAACCACTTGTGGATGAAATTATGTTTTAACATTTTTCTATTGATTTTCAGGATATTGATGCCATGTCAGAATGTTCTGGTGTAAACTCTGACCTTGGTTCAGAATGGCTGAGTGTGACAGGAAGTGATGCAGACGATGATGCAGTCAACCAATCACTGGTACAGGTTATGAAGGAGGTGGAACAAGTCACGTGCAATTCTCCTGAAAGCAGAGTATGTTCATCTGTTAAATTTTACACACACTACAGTATTTCAAATCTTACCTGTTATGTCTATACATTCTTAAATTTTTTTCAGTACTAAGATAACTAATAATCAGATTTAGTATTGAATGGGCATTAAAGTAAGGTCAACTGTGGTAATTACATAATGATTATGTATACAATATCAATTTTTAAGAATTATTATTATTATTGTTGTTGTTATTATTATTATTATTATTATATTTTTATTTTTATTTTTTTTGCATGTGTCATTCCTTGTCATGTATACTTTGTTGTGTCTTATTTCAGACATACACAAGTAGGTTGGGTCGCAGAAGTAACACCAGGGCAGAGAGTGTGTGTAGTACCAGGTCTGAGGGAGAGACTTTGCAATGGAAAAAGGGAAATGTCCTTGGGAAAGGAGCATTTGGAACTGTGAGTGTGAAGAGTATTTATGCAAGTTGATATTGCAGCTTATCATGATCATTATAGAGAAGTAATGTGAACTAGCTTTAATGTCTGTTTTATAAGTGGCAATTTATGTTCTGTGTATTTTTTAATGGGGGAAGTGCTTAACCTCTGGCAAAAGAACTTCTAAAAATTAAATATTGTAATCATATTTAGATGAACTGTAGGTCTAGCTCTTTGTAATACCCCCTTTACACTGGACGGCGTCCTTTCTGCGACCATGAAATTTGGCATCGCTGTGGTCTTAATAAGGAGGCACGAGCATTGATTTGGTATCAGAATGAATGCTCAATGATCGGCCAGTTGTCAGCACGTAAAGTATTATAATTCTTTAACTCTCAAATGGGGCCGAACTGCTGGACGCAGAAGGGACGCCGTCCAGTGTAAAGGAGGCTTAAGGTAGCCAGTGCATATTATTTTATACACTTAATCCTGTCTAGACACATTTTGGATAACAAGTACCAACATGTTATCTTGGTAAGAAGGTGGTATTTAGATATCTTTGTTTCAGCATGAATGAAATACATTAAGGACAAGAATTCCTTTTATTATTATTATCTTATTTATGAAATGTTTTACCAGGTTTGGTGTGGGCTGACAGATGTTGGAGAACTGATTGCTGTCAAACAGATAAACCTGAATGTTCATGACATGGATAAAGCTGAAAAAGAATATGAGAAAATACAGGAAGAAGTGGACTTGCTCAAGACTTTAAAACATAAAAACATAGTTGGGTTAGTGAAAAAATTAAGATACCTTTAAATGCTCTGTGCAAAATATCAGATGATTTTTTCCTTTATAAGTCTGATTTTTATTTACTATGGTTCCTTAGTGGCAGTTAGCATTATATATATATATATATATATATATATATTCAATCAAACATACACTGGATGTATGATTTTATAAGATAAGACATTCTATATACCACTAAGATATATTTACCGTAAAGCAAAAAGGATATTGCAATAGTAGTAGTAACTGAACAGAAGTGCCCTAGCTGACATGGTAAACAGAACATGTGGTTAACATTACTTGTATAATCAAGTAAGTAAGTATATGTGCATTCCTTCCTTCTCCAGTTACCTTGGCACCAGTCTGGAGGATGACACAGTGAACATCTTCATGCAGTTTGTTCCTGGTGGTTCTGTGGCCAATCTCTTGGCACGCTTTGGGGCCCTGGAAGAGGTGGTCTTCTGCAGGTACACCAAGCAGATCCTGGAGGGGGTGGAGTACCTCCATGCCAATAATGTCATTCACAGGTCAGTGGTTTGGACAATACAAGATACATAGCAACTGACTTTTTTTCAGCATATACATTGCAATGTGCTTTTAAAGTGAAGTTGCTCCATATTTACTATCACTGCAATCCCTGTACAGCTTATAAACATAGAAAGCTTGTCTATAAACATATGACTTTTATGTGGTGCATTGAACAAGAGAAGGATGAGTCTGATCTTCTATGGTTATTTTATTGTTATCGTATGCTTGGTGAGGGTGTGGTCAATTACATTCTACTTGACTGGAAAAAGTGCTTATACTGGTAGAAAGAATTTCACTGTTGCAGACCAGTAATAATGTAACTTAACAATTTTAAGAAATTATATTGAATGGGTTTCCATTTTAGGGACATCAAGGGAGCAAACATCATGTTGATGCCTAATGGTATCATCAAGCTTATAGACTTTGGATGTGCTAAGAGGTTGTGTATCAATCTCAGCATGAGTCAGACACAAATACTCAAATCCATGAAGGGGACACCATATTGGATGGCTCCAGAGGTGGTCACTGAGACAGGACATGGAAAGAAATCTGATATATGGTACACATTTAGTGTGATTTAAGGTTAAATCCATTTGGTAGATTGTTGTACCTTTATCTGGCAGTTTAAAAAGAATGATTAAGCACCTAGTTATTTGTTTGAAAATATAGCAAAGGCTTTTGTATTTTGACTTTCCATGTATCTCTGCTACTTTCATTGACAGCAAAATTCCATTTTAGGAGTATTGGCTGTACAGTGTTTGAGATGGCCACCAGAAAACCTCCATGGTATGTAATGATGACACTATCACCTGCCATCTGGCCATGCTCTAATAAAGATTTGATTCTATTACTTATGTCCATTTCATAAAAGAAAAATGTTGTTGTGAATTATAATTTTTTTGAGTAAGAAATTAGACTGAAGAATGTCCATAGTTTGGTATAGTTTTACTGATGCATGGTGGTGTTTTCAGGTCAGAGATGGCACCCATGGCAGCCATATTTGCTATAGGCTCAGATAAGCCAGTCCCCGAGTTACCTGCCACATTTAGTGAGGAAGCAAGAGAGTTTGTGAAAATGTGCATGTTAAGGTAAATTTGTTTTTACCAAGAAATACTTATGTCTGTTGTCCCACCTTTCCATTTATTTTATTTGTTCCTTGTTTTACATTTTAGCTTGTAAAACTCCTTTACCAAGATTTTTTAGAATGCATGATTTTATGAGTGGGTTTCTGAGAAGGGTTCACCTCAACTAGTGTCCACTGAAGTACATGTATTTTAATAACACAGATTTAGATCCCACCATAAGTCTACGTAATTTGGGTTTGATTAAAAAGTATTTTAACCAAATTTCATCTATTAACAATAAATACTACATAATATTTCTGAATACTCAACAAAAATTAATTTCCAGAGATCAAGATCTTCGTTGGGATGCATCAGCACTGTTGCAACACATTTTCATCACCAAGAAAAAGAAATAAACTGATCATGGACAAAGGATTATTTATTTCAGCTTAACTGCAGTTAAGCCTATGAAAATATAGGAGGCACAAAACCGACTTATATACCATGTTACATAAATAACAGTGACAGTAAACCAATGTTGGAAAATGAGATCATTTTCATGATTTTATATTGAAGAGCCTTTCAAGTAGATTTTTACATATACTTGAAAATATGAATTAACTGATCTATATACAGCTACCCATATACTAATTTATACAGGTTTTATCTGTATTGATTTATACAGGACTATACCAAGTGCATTAAATAAGGAAGGGATTTAATTGTGTTTAAAAACAAAGCATATTCNTCGCTTATACTGGTAGAAAGAATTTCACTGTTGCAGACCAGTAATAATGTAACTTAACAATTTTAAGAAATTATATTGAATGGGTTTCCATTTTAGGGACATCAAGGGAGCAAACATCATGTTGATGCCTAATGGTATCATCAAGCTTATAGACTTTGGATGTGCTAAGAGGTTGTGTATCAATCTCAGCATGAGTCAGACACAAATACTCAAATCCATGAAGGGGACACCATATTGGATGGCTCCAGAGGTGGTCACTGAGACAGGACATGGAAAGAAATCTGATATATGGTACACATTTAGTGTGATTTAAGGTTACATCCATTTGGTAGATTGTTGTACCTTTATCTGGCAGTTTAAAAAGAATGATTAAGCACCTAGTTATTTGTTTGAAAATATAGCAAAGGCTTTTGTATTTTGACTTTCCATGTATCTCTGCTACTTTCATTGACAGCAAAATTCCATTTTAGGAGTATTGGCTGTACAGTGTTTGAGATGGCCACCAGAAAACCTCCATGGTATGTAATGATGACACTATCACCTGCCATCTGGCCATGCTCTAATAAAGATTTGATTCTATTACTTATGTCCATTTCATAAAAGAAAAATGTTGTTGTGAATTATAATTTTTTTTGAGTAAGAAATTAGACTGAAGAATGTCCATAGTTTGGTATAGTTTTACTGATGCATGGTGGTGTTTTCAGGTCAGAGATGGCACCCATGGCAGCCATATTTGCTATAGGCTCAGATAAGCCAGTCCCCGAGTTACCTGCCACATTTAGTGAGGAAGCAAGAGAGTTTGTGAAAATGTGCATGTTAAGGTAAATTTGTTTTTACCAAGAAATACTTATGTCTGTTGTCCCACCTTTCCATTTATTTTATTTGTTCCTTGTTTTACATTTTAGCTTGTAAAACTCCTTTACCAAGATTTTTTAGAATGCATGATTTTATGAGTGGGTTTCTGAGAAGGGTTCACCTCAACTAGTGTCCACTGAAGTACATGTATTTTAATAACACAGATTTAGATCCCACCATAAGTCTACGTAATTTGGGTTTGATTAAAAAGTATTTTAACCAAATTTCATCTATTAACAATAAATACTACATAATATTTCTGAATACTCAACAAAAATTAATTTCCAGAGATCAAGATCTTCGTTGGGATGCATCAGCACTGTTGCAACACATTTTCATCACCAAGAAAAAGAAATAAACTGATCATGGACAAAGGATTATTTATTTCAGCTTAACTGCAGTTAAGCCTATGAAAATATAGGAGGCACAAAACCGACTTATATACCATGTTACATAAATAACAGTGACAGTAAACCAATGTTGGAAAATGAGATCATTTTCATGATTTTATATTGAAGAGCCTTTCAAGTAGATTTTTACATATACTTGAAAATATGAATTAACTGATCTATATACAGCTACCCATATACTAATTTATACAGGTTTTATCTGTATTGATTTATACAGGACTATACCAAGTGCATTAAATAAGGAAGGGATTTAATTGTGTTTAAAAACAAAGCATATTCACCCCACAGTATTATACCCAATTGTTATTTGTGTTATTAAACAAAGAACACAAGTAAACACCAAGGTTTTGCCATAAGTTAAAAGGGTAAAATCAACAAAATTTAATATAAAAAGAGTAATTTACTAATATAGTACAATTATTAATTTTTTTTCATGTAGTCCCATAATGGTTGTGACGAAGGTTGTGCTTATTTACAATGGTGTATTTCAAATGTGAAAAGGAAATTGGTTATTAGCTGGGCCAAACAATATCTTGCATGTTATATTACTTTGTGAACTTAATAGTTTTTCTCAGTGAGATTGCTTGCCAGCTGTTTACTAAAAAGCTTTAGAAAAGTAGGGCAATTGAAACAACTGGTGAATTATTTTTACCCACCCTTTATTTATCACTTGTCAAGTCTCTTTAGAAATGATTTACTTTTCCACCATATGCAAAAGACAACAAAAAACCTATTTGCTGGACTTGAAAAAATATGTTGATAGATAGGTTTGATATCATATTATTTTATAATTTCAGGCAGCCAGTATTTATGTAGTTATACATGTTGTTTTTTATTATTAATTTAAAGTATTATTTATTTTTAAGTGCATCTTCCAGCACACTGGTAAGATCTGTAAATAATGACTTATAATTTTTTTGCACTAATTATGTGAAATGTTATTTTAATCTCATTCAAGGGAAGTTGAGAAGCACTTCAAACCTGATCACCAAGATGTGGCCAGTAGTTGCCTTTTAATTGTACAAGCCTTATAACTAGACTCGAGCAATATTTGCTGTAGATAAGAGACAATCACATCAAGATGCAAAGGCCACACTTGTACTTTTGAAAGAAATAATTTTTCATAAAAATGTTGCCTTATGCATTTGCTTCATTGTAATTAAGAATAATGGTCTTCCTGATGACAATTAATATTTATATGAACTGTACCATATCAAGAAGAATTTTGAGGTGTACTGATGTGCATGGTTGAAGTTTTGTAGTTTTTTTACTGTGAAGTATATTAAACAAATGCACATTTCATATAAAAAAACAATAAAAAGCTGAAATGTGAAACTAAAATGAGTATTTTTATTATAGTTTTCATGATAATGTACCCACCACCATAATGATATTTCTCTGAAATTAATAGATTTGTAATTTCAAATGGCACCAATGCAAATGAATTAAAAACTTCCAAAAGTATTAATAAATAAGACAGCAGAGATAATTTATAAGAAAATTGTAATATGACAAACTAAAATGTACTGACATAGTGGTTTCTTTAATATCACAAAGAATATCAGTTAAGTAAGCAGCAGCTATATCTTCAAAAATTGTTGCTGTAGATATACAAAATAAACCTCGGCATTGAAAAATAAAAAGACCCTTGGAATGCAGATCAATATTTAGCAAACAACCATAATTCTTCAACCCAGTATTTTGGTGAATTGACACAAATCTTATTAGAAAGAATAAGTTTGCTTAAAAAACATTACTTCCCAGAAATTGATTGAAATACATACTGACATCATTCTAATAACATTTGTCAGAAATATCAAATATTGCACAACCTTATTTTTATTAAGGGAAGATCAATTTGCACTTCAGTATCTTGGCATTGCTAGGTTTTTTAAAGTTGGTAATTCTATAATTTCTCCACCAGTTCTATCTATGGCAACTAAGTAACAAAAATATGCTAAGAAATAATTTAAATACACCACAACCAATGCTGTAATATACAGTTATTTTCTGACAATTCTGTATAATATAAAGTTTCAAATCTTCTCTTGTACAACAATATACAAAAATATGTTGTGCTACCAATAGAAAATGTCACCACTTGGCAGAGAGCCATCTACAGGTCAATGCCAGAAACTTGGAGATGCTGCAGGTTGTTACGAGCTGAAACAAAAACAATACATGAAACTGCAGCAATGAACATCAATGAACATTTCTTTACATAAAAAAAAGCTTCACAAAATTGATCAAGTTTTGCTGTTTTGCGGATTCAAGCCTATCGGCTAGAAAAGTGACAGCAATAAAAATTCAATATTTACAAAATATTTATTACACAAAAATGAAAATGTTATGGAGATTTTCATTAGAGCAAGTCATTACAAGTACTTGTCTTAAATGCTGAATTAGCCAGCAGTGGTCTAAATTTTGCAAAATCAAAATAGCTGGATAAATGGTCACTACAGATTAGAAAAAAAAAAAAAAAAAGATTATAAATATATACACAGCAAATCCTCATAAATGGGTATGCCTGTACCTTCAAAGTATGTAGTGTCCTGTTCATCATCTGGGGCTGGTACAAATGGAGGTTCTTGCTGCAACAAGTTTTCCCAGTCTATCCCAGCAAACAAGGGGTGCTCTTTCACTTCTGAAATAAACATGGACACATGAAGCTTCGAGTCACAAGACAGTCTCTTTATGACAAGGGGTAGATTTCCATTTGAATTCAAACAATTGGAAAATTGCACTCCTTTTTAAATATCTTTGTTGATTGTCAATATTATAAATGTGCTATTGGGTTGAAAATATAATGGCCTTAAGTTTTCTAAAAATACTTTTATGATTATACCTTTAGAGGTCAAACAGATATTTCAAATTATTTTCAGAGTTGCTGATTCTCTCTATATAAAGTTAAATTGATACAAAAATATTTCACTGAAAAATCAACTTATTATATGTGTTGCACTGACTTTAAATCCTTTTTTCACATTTAATTTTGAGTTACAAACCATTTGCTTTTGGTCTTTTATCAGGATCTGTATTCAGTAATGCATCAATGGCAGCATGTGCATTCTCTGAGAGAGCTTCTTCCTCCTCAGGCCATGGGATGTCTGAAATAATTTGATTGCAGTTTGAAAGATATCACTGTATGGTAAGGAAAACAAATTTTACAACAGGCACACATTTCCACAATAAATACATATAAAGAAGCCCATTTATGATATGCATAGTGTACACTTAATGAAATATAATACAGACAAAAATTGACACTTAATATCAAAGATGGTTTCTGAATAAAACAAAAGGCAATTCTAAAACAATGCCTAAGACCACCTACCTCTGTTAAGGATATTTTCAAACACCAGGTCAGGAGTTTGGTCATTGAAGGGAGGCACACCTGTAAGGAACTCAAACAAACACACACCTAAAGCCCACCAGTCCACAGCCACACCTGAAGAAATAATTGCAAACAGAATGTTTCTATACTTTCACTGAGAATCGGTCCAATACCTAATAAATATGTAACGAAATATTTGACAATGAGTATTTTATAAGCAAAAATGATACAAAGTGAGATTCTTTTTGGAATGCCACAATACAATAAGTATTAATAAGGTTTCAGTTCTTCTTTTCCATCCCTTAACAAAAAAAAAAAAAATTCTTTCTTCCCAAATTATATTTTCATTGGATATTTATGAAAGCTTATGCAGTAAAAATGGTAAAAGTGTTTCTTTTCCACCGTTATACCTACCATGCTTTTTCTGCAGCAATAGTTCAGGAGCAAGATAATCAGGAGTTCCCAGAATTCTCTGCTTCTCTTGTGCTGGGCCACGTCTAACACTTTTAGGAGTGCGAAAAGGTGGAAAACCTGGCTGCCCTGGAGTCATGAAAGAACCCTAAAATATACAAACAAATATTCATGCTGAAGATCAATCATACTATTTTTTTCTGTCATAATTTTCATACACTTTCAAAGTTTGAATATATCATTCTGAAGTTGTTTACTTAGTGAAGAAAGACATTTGACATACATTTCTAATATCACCATGCAAAATTTTTTTTAAATGTTGTTCTAAAACTTAAAGCAGCTTGATTACAAACATCCCTGTACAGATTTTTTTTAACCCTCTCAAGTCAAGAGAGAGGATACAAGGGTTACCCTTCTCAGTGCTGGTTTAGGTCTAGGAGTGTACATCATGGTGGAGTGTTTGCCAAACCCATCATCATCATCACTCCTGAAGTCTGGCACATCCAGAAAATGAGCATTCTTCTTCTTTGTGGATTTTTCTGTCATTGGACAGGTGTGCGGGCAGGGCTCAGAGTTACTTTCACATCTCTTCCTGGCAGGGTGTCCTTCTAAAATGGTAAAACATAAAATAAGAACACACACACATGCTCCCCATGTGCTCCCCAAGTATTTGCTTACTTTGTATCGATGACATGACAGAACCCTAAAATATAATATATGTAACAATTGTTCAGACTGAAGATCGATTCAAATAGCTTAGATTAACTCGCAACATACCTGGTTTGAAAAGTTTTGTAGCAGTAAGTTTAATAGGTACATCTAAAACTCTTAAATAACCAACATTTCACCAAAATTTACACTGAATTTTAAAAATTCACTAAGTTGTTCACACAATACTAGTTGTTAAAACTAAATGACCAACAACTGGAGTACACAATACAACATACTCACCTACAGGTTTCACCTCAATCTCCTTATCCTCTCCACTTGTCTCACCAGTCAACTTTTCCTCGGTGGACAACTCTTGAAAACTATGACTTAGATCGTGACTGGAGTCTAAATTGTGCTCCTCCTGTCCCTCAAGTTCTATACTTTCTGGTATTGACTGGGGGCTCAATACACCAACAGATTTGC
>NW_019773551.1:0-22129 GCF_001039355.2 Lingula anatina
CCCGCACGAAAACGAAGTAGATACTCCAGCGCAGTAGACTACTGCAATCATACTGCAAACATGCTTCAAATCTGCTTTGATTGGGGAGCTAATTAGCATATTTGAAACATGCTTCTATCATGCTGCTAATCTACTGCATTAATGCTCCTCCTCTGTACAACCCTATGTAATTTTTGAAGTAGAATTGAAGTAGACTCTACTGCATTTCTACTGCAAATATGCTCCACACCACTACTGCGTTAATGCTTCTTTACTACTTCGATACTACTGCATTTTCGTGCGGGTTATTAGACGATAAATAATTTATATACGTTTAAGCGTAAGCGAATTAGAATATAATAACATTTACCTTTGTATATAGACAACCTCAGCGTTAAGAAAGCAGCTGTCAGTTGACATGAATATAGTGGTGACAGCAGGACTGCAGCTCCATCTACAGTCCACTGTTCCCAAAGCACAGAAGATAGGGATCCGACTGGATGCAACCATTGACTACAATATGAACAACAGTTATGAGGCATTGGTCAGGTATGAATGGTCCAGTGATTCACTTTTTTAACGTAGACAACGTAATGTGCTCACGGCGAAGTTGTAGGTTGTTGAATAAAAGTCATGGCTTTTTTTTTTACTTTCATTGTTTGCAACCATTATTGTAATTACTTCAAATAAGGAAAACGTACTTGCTACAAGCAATGGCTGCACATTAAGGAAATATCACAGGTTGGCCATTTTCCAATTGCAACATACGGTACATGTACAACTATTCTTAAGTAATCTGTATGCTGTTTTAAACTAGTGCGTTCCTTTAATTTTCAGATACACCGAAGTCAACGAAGATCATTATCTTGTATCTAAACGTACATCTCTTGGCGTGCACTGCTTGGCTATCTCACAAGACGTCTGCTTGCCTCTTAATATCGCTCTCCTCAACATGAAGTACAGTTTTACGGCAACATCCCAGGTAAGTGGGAAGCAGTAACACCGACCAAAAACGGTTTAACTGTAGTCAGTCGAGGTCGCCTGTTTGAGAGGGGGACGGGCGCCCTTCAACCTATGTTCGCAGTTTATAACACACTTTTATTACGCGACCACCCACAGTGAAGCCATAGTGTTCTGTTGTTCCTGCAATCCCCAGCTGCCTATGTGTATGTGTGTGTTTTTTTAATCCTGGAACTCGCCGTAATTTCAGGGTACCGGCATATTGCGACATCATTCCCGAGGACGAGTCCGGCAAACTCTCGGTGCAACTTGGAGATATGGAGCCGACGGGGAGCACTTTCCCAGAGCTGCTGTAAGTTTCAGTTCGCTGGGTATTGATATTATTATTAATAAATTATTTGCAACTTATTTGAAACTTTTGCTTTACTGCAACCAGAAATTCAACCAGAATTTGTTCTTAACAATAAAACAATGTTGATTTATCTTTGCGAAAAAGAAAGAATCCCCCCTGCATCACTAGCTGCTACCAGTCTATTCAAAGGCGCCCACTTTTTCTGTAAGGTGCCGATGTATGTTTCTGTTATTGATGTTCGTAGTGAACGGTCTACTCACATTATTTGTCTATTCAGTTTAACCATTGTACCATTTGTATTTTCATTGTTCTAAGGAGTGTAATATTTGAGCGGTTTTTCTGTACTTTATTAATAAAATTATTTATAGTAGTAGATATTAATACAGGTTATCAAAGAATTAACATGCTGGGAGTACATATTTAAAAGACAATAAATTCCAATTTTTAAAATTAAAATTCTGAATATAGTTGTGATTATGGCTTTCAGATATTAATTTGTCGTCTGGAAATAACTGTTTCTGTTGAATACAGGCAACCTGATGAGTTGATTCTGATATAAAAAGTAATGAGCCTTTAGTGGGAACAGAGTTATACGCCACTGTAGCTATAATTAAATTGAAGGATCTGTTTTTCCAGGTGACTGACGTGACACATGATGTAGATCACGCAGATGACATGGGCAGTGTTCATCTAAACGTTGCCATAGAACCAGCGTTGCACGTGCAGTTTCCCAGTGCCTCGGATACCATAGTTTACGACCTCGTCAACCCTTCGCTCGTTCTTCGTTTTCTAAAGGATTTGATAGGTAAGTCCTACTCCAGAGTCCTCGTGTTCCAATACGGTTGTCACATGTCTCTGCATATCATTATACGTCCCCTAGTTATATTGGTCCCTGTAACACAGATGCTTCGACGTACACATAGTTAGACCGCATAATGAAGCCATCAGAAAAAAAGCATAGAACACCAGCAGAACCTACGTGTATGTACACATGTAGCACGGCCGAACACCTATGCCTTGGCACATTTGTTTACGTTGCTTTATAAATTTGCTGTTGGCACTGGTTTGTAGTATTGTAAAAATCCCGTTAGTATTAGCCTTTCAGAAACGACTATACGCATGTTAGGGACTCTTAAAGATGCATACAAAGTCAATTTTTGTCACAAAAACCAAACAAATGTCAGCATATAGTTTCAAGTAGTATAACTAAGAGAATTACCAAAAGGCATTATTTAATTTTACCCGAAAATGATGTTTGAACGGATTTTTCTGCTGGCATTCTAAGCTGTATGTCAATGGGGCAGGAAAGTAGGTCACGAAAGTAGGTTAAATTTACAACCAAAAATTTAAAGAAATGAGCAGTCTAAATGTCTTTTACGGCTGATCGAGTGATCTATTCAGTTTATCCCTTGGTATGTCGAATTTATTTGAGTCATATAAGAATCTAGTAGAAGTGGTTTACATGTGTTACTGGGAATCCACGCTCCACCGATGCTCGGTTCGTATGTACCTTTAAGCGATGGCTGCTTTATTAGAGTATTGCAGTGTAGTAGAAGTGTAGTAGGTGGTGTGCATGCACGTACGTGAGTGTGTGAATACAATACACGGAGCTTATTTGGGATTGGAGTGCAGAAGGCATGTCATTGTTGTTTCAGACCCCGGTGTTGTCAGTCAGTCTGAGACTGTCACATACACGACTACAGCCCCTATCACGGACAGTTTGGACATTACCAATTGTTCTAAGATCTGTTCCGGGCATGAGGGCGTGCACCTTGTGGTCCACAAAGTGGGGCCAGGGAACAGAAAAGACGCTGGGTTTCTTCGTTTAGAAGCGGCATATTCGATTTTCAGAAGCCTTGAAGAATATGTGCTTGTTCCTGATGCTGTAAAAGTTTCTGCGTAAGTGTGTGAACCGTTGTGTTTGACATCTTCATATCTGATGTGTGTATTACGTATTTCAGTTTAAGCGCCAACAGTTAGGTGTTTCAATACCAAGGTGCATTACCATACAGTTATAGAAATGTTAACCAAGAGCGTCAGCTTATCAATTCGAGGCCATGATATTAGAACTTAAATTATGTCTTTTTTATACCACATTTAGGTATATTCATTAATGGCATTGAATGGTGATCATTAATAAATATAATTTAACCGGCATTACAGGCACTGTAGGCCAGCTACCGTAGCCAGCACGTGCCCTATTGGACCCGGTACCTGCCTATGTCCTGATGGAAGCAGTAGTATTGAGGTGAATTGTGTCATTTGTGTTTTTATTGCCTGGACAATCCTGATACTAAAAAGTTTGTGTTGCAGGGAATTTTCTATCGCTTAATACGTTTCTATGTCCGTTCTCGACATAAAATTAGTCTTTCAACATCAAAACTTAATTCATGGCCGAAAGCAACCAAAGAAAGCATTTACAAATTTAAGTCGATGGCAATTTTTTGAAATATAAATATGAAAGTCATATTATGATATTGAATCAGTTGTTAATATTTGGTTATGATTCACAGTATAACCATAGTTGCCAGTGTGACAAGTGTCCGGATGGTAAAACTAAAAAGGTGATCACTGATGACCCTTCTCAGCCTGCGTGTCCATGTCACTGTGCGGACGGTTGGCCACGGGAGATGAACGCAGACGGCACGTGTGAGGTACAGAACATGTACATCTTCATAAAATAAAAATGTTGTATTCATTTTAATTTTCATGGAGGTTTTATGTAAAGAATTTGTTAAGATGGTTGAATAGAGTTATTTCGATGCACAGTGCAATTCAGACATCATTGTTATCGTTTTGATTATGTTTCAAAATAATGGAACAAAGGCAAAACGTTGGTATTTTAGTGAATTTCAAAGTGCAACTTTAACTGACTTAATGCTTTTGACATCCGTATATCGATCTTGAAACCATATTTAATTGTTATTATATTTCTGTCCATTATATCAATGTGTATATTTCTAGTGTGGCTGTGAATGTCCAAATGGCGGTTATGGTACCGTTAAACCTGATGGTGGCTGTCATTGTTCATGTGAATGTAAAAACTGCCAGAACTCGGTTATAACTAGTGATGGAACGTGTTACTGTCCGAATGATATGTGAGTATATTGCACCCCACGTAGAGGCACAGACAGGCATATACTTATATTGATAAACGTGTACACCTGTTATATTCTGTAATTTATCGAATTTGCTTGTAATGAGGCAACTATTTACAGTTACGTGTTATAAGTTTCTGAACTATTGAAGTCATCTGATTTGAATGTCTAGTTTTTGCTTCTACAGCTGCCCGGTGTGTGACTCTGCCTACGAGCCTGTGTGGGAAGACTGTCGTTGTGTTTGTCGTGAGAAGACCCAGTGTGGACTGTACCCTGCCTGTGTACGAGGTCGACGTGGAGAGCAGTGTGACCAGCCGGACTGTGAACCATGCAGTTTTCAGACAGACAACGGGTTGCAAGGTGAATCGCCCTAAATTTAAGTGTAAATGCACGATAGGCTGGCGCGGTTGCATGAATTTACACAGCATGAAAGATAATTATTTACATTTTTTATTTTTACAAATGTTTTTCCTTTAAATTATTTATCATTATATCAACTTCATTATTTGGTTGTGTCTTATCTCTGCTAAATGTTCTATGAACTAGCCGCTGAATTCATACAAACAGATATAACCTTTGCATTACAAACACCCCTGTTGCATTTCAGAATGTTTCGGCAATGGTGTTTGCACCCTTCAGTCGTACTTCTGTAGCTCCAGGTGTGAGTGTTTCCAATTCTGGACCGGCGTCTGTTGTAATGTCAGAATACCAAGAAACATGGGAGGTGATCCTCACTTACAGACAGCAGATGGTGGGTGAACATCGTCAACATTTCTCATTGAATTTAACTCACTTTATCTTTAGACATGTTTTTCAAAATGTTTGGAAAGTCATAATATACTGCGGTTCTTTTAATCACTTTTGTACCATACGTGTATACGTATATAATATAATTTTTCTTTACAATTCTTCGGAGGTTTAGTATGCATCGATGTTTATTTCTTGATCTAATCATACCGTCTCGAAATCGCCGTGAAATGAAATAACCGTTGTTCACCACGTTTGCTAAAGTAATGGTATAACTTAGGCCCCGTTCACATGACAAGTCTATTTTCTAAAAATCTATTTTCTATTCGCGGTATCTTGTAATCACGGTCCCTGTGCCCTGCCTGAATATCCCGCAGCGTAATTACTGGCGGCGCGAGCCAGTTACTTCCAAAGCTGTAATTAATTCTCGGGATATACAGGGCACAGGGACCGTGATTACAAGATACCGCGAATAGAAAATAGTTTTTTAGAAAATAGACTTTCCATGTGAACGGAGTCTTACTGTATGAATTCGTTGTTTCCTAAGGTATATCCTACGACTACCATGGTATCGGGGAGTTCTGGGACTGTATGAGTACAGCTAACGACTTTGGCGTACAAGTCAGGTTCTTCGGCTATAAACAAGCGTCACTGGTCGGTGCCGCCGCGGTCAAGGTCGGTCACAGTGTGGCCACCATTACTACACCGGTCAATGCTACTGAAACCACTCTTCCTACTTTAAGGTGAATTGGATGTGTATAAAGAGTGTACTAGTAACATTGCCTTTGAATAATATGACATTAAAATCGGGAAAGATTCTATCAAACTTTGGATCTAACAAATAGCAAGATGGTTGCGCTTGTTTTATCAATCATATGGTCAATGAAACGAATGGATGTATTGTTCTTGGATTTTTTAAAGATATCATTAAAATGGTCGTTATTGTAGACGTCTTACTACATGTGCCATGTACCTCACGGTAATATAGAAAAACCCGGCATATAAAACGCATAAACGTATGTTTAGATAATTGTTTTTTACTCAGAATTGACGGGCTAGTCCAGAGCATAACCAAAAACAACACAAGACTGACGCTTAACAACGACACCGTCATTGTAGACATTGCTAAGGTCAGGAACAACGCCACTGGTGCCGTGATGATGATTGCAATCCAGTATGACACCGGTATGTAGACTGTTATATTTATGTTCTTTCACCTTAATGCGAGTAATTTGAAGAGGATATTCTCATACATAATAGCCACTGGATGTGATGTAGGCTGTGAGTTAATAACTGGTATGTGTTCTACTATATATGGTGTGGCATAGCCGCTGGAGGCCGGTGTAACGAAACTGAGGGTCCGTGTAACAGAAAGTCCGCCCTCCGTATAGTTATAATGGTTAGGGTTTGCCTGACCTAAATGGGTCAAAATCTATGGGCAAGGCTCACTGGTATGAATGAATGGGAAGCGGGCTCTCTTTCACGTTACACCGGGAGGGGGGTGGAAGGCTTAGCTACGTATTTTAACCATGGTAGTCCTAGGCACAGAACACATGGTTTAGTGACTCTGTACACTTCTTTGAGACCAATTGAATAGTTCCCCCCTTTCCTTTCCTCACGCCTGTGGTGATTGGCACTGATTGTGTCAACGCTTTATTTTCCCTCAGGTGTATCTGTCACAGTAGACGTCCGGTTCAGTCCGGTGATGGGGCGTCTCTTCCTTAACGTACGTTCTGGTCTAACTGCTAGTTTTAAGGGGCGGACGACTGGACTGTGCGGACTGATGGACGACAACCATGACAACGATTTCACCATGGCCAATGGCACCGTGGTCACCAAGGACAAGGCAGTGGAATTTGCCGAGTCATGTGAGTCATAAGGAAAAAATAATACGTCAACTATTAGAGAGAATGATCAATGTACTTATGAGCTTGATTACATATTTATTCTTGACTTCTTCTCTTTGAAATTCAGAGTATGGCGATAAAATACCATATGGTTTATAGACTGTATATAGCGGTGAAAAGAATCAGATTTGTAATTAATGCGTAATTTTCTTTAGCATATATAGAAATAAGTGTACAAAAACATTGTCTTAATTGTTCGAATTTTCATCATTTGCTCCTTTGAAAACATTTTTGCATTTGTCGTTATCACCACAGGGAGAATCAGTACTTCATTTTCTGATTCTGGATTATACGGCAGTTGGTCCTGGGACAGTTCAAACTTCCACGCTGATGACGTCATGGACCCCTCCTACACCGACCCTAGTCTATACAATCCGGCCTACGGTCCCGTGAACGTGTCACAGGCTGAGATGAAGGTCAGTGACCTCTTACCTGTATATAACGCTTAAAGCCATTGCGGTCAAAATGACCAGTGTCCATCACAAATACGTATATACCAGTTAACCTTTTTCATCTTTTGCGGAAATACGAAGTGCGCATGACAGGAACCGCGCGCCACAGGGGTCATGGTAGTCCTCTGCTGTTTCCAGCATGGCAATGCTAGGTGTAGATGATGTACAAGGTGCGCATATAAATAGGTCGTTTGAAGCGTGCACTGGTTTCTGTCAAACTAAACAGGTGGATGAAGCACAGCAATGCGTAAACTGTAGGCAAGAGCTATTTGGACGGAGAATCAAGCAATTAAATGTTTTTTCTCAGTTTAAATACGATGCGCTGTACAACTAGACTTCTCCTAAGCGTCCGAGCCTTGGCTGCACTTTAAATAGTGATGACGAACTAAAGCTTCAGAGTTCTTTTAAATGCTTCCCATAATAAAGATATGCGAAAGAGACTCGTAATTTTTTATATATTAAATCAAAATAGCCAGTAGACTCGTACACAGCTTTCAAGAGTGTGGACAGGTGCGAAGGCCTACGTCTTCACAATATTACATGTATATATGCAAGCTGTGGCGATATCACCTCATTTACCGGCAGTATCAATTCATTACGATTTTTATGTCTTGTTTGAAGGATGTCTTAAGAGATTTTTGAAATGATAAAATGAAAAGATTCCCTGCATTGTTTGACTCGTACCTACTGTGTATACAAGTAAAACTGACACGCAGATTGTTCGTCGGTGAACTGATTAAATCGTTTGGTACCTGATAAGGCATCAGGTGTTACTTGTTCAATTGTTCGGTAAGGGTGGCGGCCTCAACTACGACCTTTCCTCTGTAATTAAAACCTTCTAATTAATAAGTGTTAAATTGGTGAGACAGGAATTCTCGACTCTTTCCCAGACGATAATTAAAGTTTACCGTGTCTTACTCTAGTACATGTATATGTACAAAATTTACAACAGGTAAAAAATGTCAGACTTTCGGTCTGACAAGTATGAAAATTTTGTCAAACTGAAACAAAACTGTCAAGCAAAAACAAAATTATAGCAATAGGCCAAATTATTTGATTTTTAAATGTTTTCATGCGTATTTTCATCGTTTTCAATCAAAGACAATAAAATCATTCAAATAAAGTGTTTTCCACACATTTCATACTTTTCAACTATCTAAGACAGTTAAATATACAGGTAGTAGGCCTACTTTAATACTAAGCATATTTGTATGACTTTACAAATACGTTGTTAGATTATTTTTATTATCCATTTTGTCTTTACAATACATGCATTATGCACGTGTAGCTTACAGAAAGGCTTTTCTGCATTTTTTTAAATTAACAATATATTCCCATTGAATTTTCCAATTCTCTTGTCATTGAATTCAGAAATAAATAACTTTTTATTTTGCCGATAACGCGTTCAACAAGAGCCGATGTACTTTCTTCTTCGTATGTCTCTGTTGATCTTGATAATATGAGCCCCATTTGTACAAATCAGTAATACGTATACACAACAATAAAAGTTTTATTAACGTCTCTCGTTAAAAAAATAGAACCCACCTTACTAAGGGTTATGAGAGACTAAAACCTGTGATAGGCCTACTACATTTAAAATGATCACTTATCAGTAAAACACACACAAAAAGGATATTACATACAAAACTTTTCAAACCTTCTCTTTGTTGTTACACACAAAGTCGTGAAAGTTATTGAATTTTTTGTAAGTAGAATCCCCGAGTAAAACTTCACAGCTTTTACTTTCTTTTTCCATAATCTCATGCTTAAAGTCTTTTCTTTCTTTTTAGGCCCCTATTCTTCAACTTTTTCTTCAGATCTTTATAATGTTTTTTTCTCGCATTGTTTATCCCCGAGTTCTATTTGCCGATAGTTCGTTATATCCGTTGATTAACTAAGCATTTCTGTTTTTTATTAAAGCACCGTTCATCATCATCATCATCATCATTTAGAGCCTATAGTGTTCCACTGTTGGACAAAGGCCGCAGCATGCTTTTTCCATTGTTTCCTATACTGAGCCTCAGATTTCCAGTTTGGCCAAGGTTTCTTCTTCCAAGACCTCCAGTAGTCATCTAATTCATCCCTCCATCGTTTGACCGGCCTTCCTCTTTTTCTTTGTCCATACCTTGGGGTCCATTCTGTAAGCCTGATTGTCCACCTATTGTCCTTCATTCTTTTGACATGTCCTGCCCACCTCCATTTCATTTCTTTATTTGTGAGTAGTACGTCCTTGACTTTGGTCTGTTCATGTAACCATACATTCGTTTTCCGCTCTCTTGGATTGATGTTCAACATAATTCTTTCCATCTTTCTCTGAGCTACTTGAAGCTTGTGTTCCATGGAGGCATTCAGTGCCCAGGTCTCTGAACCATAGGTGATTGCCGGCAGCACACAAGCATTGAACACTTTCTTTTTCAGGCAGGTAGGAAGGTTGCTCTTGAAGATGTCATTGTGCTTCCCATATGCTGCCCATCCTGCTTTTATCCTTCGTTGGATTTCTTTCTCCAGTGTTCGATCACTAAGGCTGAACCGTTGCCCAAGGTATATATACTCTTCCACTGCTTCTATCTCTTTGGTGTTGACTTTCACTGTGCAAGGGGTGGTTAGTGGTCTAAACATGACCTTTGTCTTGCTGGTGTTCATCTTTAGCCCACTTTTTGCGCTTTCATCTGCTAACGCCTGTAGCATTTCTTCTAGGTCTTTTGCATCATCTGCTACTATTATGATGTCGTCTGCAAACCTAAGGCGATTGAGCCTGGTACCGTCTATGTTTATGCCCTTGTCTTACCAGTCTAGATCCCTGAATATACGTTCCAATGCTGCTGTGAACAGTTTAGGAGAGATTGTATCTCCTTGGCGTACACCTTTCTTGATCCTGATCTTATTGGTGGTCTTGTGTAGTTTGACTGTTGCAGAGCTATCGGTGTATATGTCTTTGAGGACGTCTACGTATCCATCTTCGATCCCTAGATCTTGCAGGGATGCCAGTATATACTGGGTTTCTACGGAGTCGAAGGCTTTTTCATAATCAACGAATGCTTCACATAGTGGAATGTTATACTCGAGACATTTCTCTTTGAGCTGGTTGACAGTGTGCATATGATCAGTAGTGGTGTACTGGCCTCTGAAACCTGCTTGTTCCTTTGGCTGCGCTTCATCTCTCTCCGCTGCCAAATTTCCCTGTGGCACGCTCTTGTTCGTCTGACTTTATCCCGATCTTGGCGTTGAAATCACCCATGACTATGTGGTAGTGTCAGTCTGTTGTCAACTGACGCTGTACTTCTTCATACAGTTGTTCTACTTCTTCATCTGGTCTGCTTGATGTTGGTGCATATACCTGAATGAGTTTCATCTCTGATTCACTTTGAGCTTGACTGTAGCCACCCTTGCGCTAATTTGCTTTACCTCGATGATGTTCTTGCTTAGCGCCTTGTGTATCAGAAATCCAACTCCTTGTTGGCCATTTGAAGCATTTGTATGGTACAATATATGTCCGCTATTCAAGGTAATTAAGCGTTCTTCCGCTCGCCTAATTTCTGACAAGCCTATCACATGCCATTTAACTCCGGTGTCCTGGAGTTCAGTTTCCAATCCTGCAAGTCTTTCATTGTTCTTCAGAGTTCTAATGTTGCAAGTAATGATGTTGAAATTTTTCACTGGTCTTGATCTCCTAATATTATAGTTTTTCTTCCCGCCTTCGAAATGTTCAGCGCAAACGCGGTGCCCTGCTTTTGATCCAAACCTGCTATATTTTCCTTTCTTTCTACCATATTTTTCATTCTAATGGGTTTGTTGGGAACTTATTAAACCTCATGTGTCGATCTCGCTTACTGTTATTGTAGCAGCGGGACAAAAAGCACGTAAACTCAGCCATGGTTTTTAGCACCGCTGTAAGTGTTTCGACATAGCAGGGCTCCCCTACCGTCAATGCAGTTGCCATTTCCGGAAAAGATGAAAAAGGTCTATACAGAATTATACTGTAAACGTATGATAAACAAACTGATTAGATACTTAATATGAAACCGGTGTAAGAAAATGTATTATGTGATTAAGTAATGTCGTCTCGAACACATATTGTTGCTTCACTTGTGCTTAACATTTTTTTAACAACGTTTATTCAAAAGAATGAAGTGGAGGCAAGGCGCTGGAAGCATTATATGCTCTCCACAAAATTAAATAAGTAAATAAATAAAACAAATGGATAGGTATATACATATATACAACAGAGTAAGTGTAAAACTTCAAATATTATGGAACACAAGTTAAAGGGATAATAACTCTTCGTATGAGATCTATATTTCACAATAAAAACATTGTGAATAACTCAAAGAAATATAATATATTCTGTTTTACCACAAAAACAGCAGTTATAGCTATTATTCTGATATGTGAGCTTGTCTTTAGACCACGTGACCTCCATTGATGGCTATACTCTGTTAAAATCTCTTAAGAGATTTTAACAAAAAACCAAACTTTTTAGAAAAAAACAGGGACTGAATTTGAATGTAAAAATGGATTCATTAACCATTGGTAAGTATGGGAAAATTGTTGTTTACTCCAGGAAAATTCATTTTTTGGCAGAAACGAAGAGTTATTATCACTTTAAGTACAGAAAGAAAGAAGAAGAAAAGAAAATTTGCAACAGTTTCGAAGATACTTTCGTTTTGGGTGGGTGATGAAGATATATGACCGTAGAGAAATAGGGACAGCTTTTCTTTTTGAGTTTTAAAAGAGGTCTTGCTTGCATGTAGAATTTCATTTATTTTTTGGTAAAGGGGGCTTAACATCACCGACTAGTTTTAGAAAGCTCTTGAAGTTATATCCAAATACCTCAGTACATTCAAGGAAAACGGGTACATGTGGTAATTCCAAATCATTGGATTATCCAAATTAGTAGCATAGTCGGTAAGTGTAAGGATGAGCCCGAGTAGGTGACATTAACATTTGCAACCTATATAATGCTATACCGTCATTACCCCAATATTCAGGCTGCAGAGACGGTATGTCAGGGGAAAGGACTGGAGGGTGTATTACTGCAGGAGTGTGTCTATGACATCGTGGTCACGAAAGATATCACTTTCTCCAACCAAGAAACATATGAACTAGGTGAGTATTAATATACATGTATATAGAATCTCTAACACCACTCCTTGCCTAATCCGCTTGAATTAAATAAAAATTTATATATATATATATATATATATATATATATATGCCTCTGTCTACCAGAACCCGTGCAGTTGGATCGATCTAATATATATATATATATATATATATATATATATATATATATATATATATATATATATATATATACACGGTATCAAAACGGTAACATACTTTGTACGTGTGCAGATTCACGCCATATCAGACTTTTATTATTATTGTTGTTGAATCATTCTGGCAACACGTAAAGGGTTGGATAAATATAAAGACACAATTGCACAATCAGATAAAATAACCAATTGATAGAACTGAGAATATTAATGGATATTAAAAACGCATAAATTAAATTCCATGTGCACATATTCTTTATTGCCTTATTTATAAATATCCGTGTTATTTTGTGTTATTTTAACTGCTGAATTAATATCCTTTGCCATATCCAATAATATGCATACCTGCATGCATATACAACCACATCTGTGTCTGTGGTCTTATAATATAACGTTATTGCCAGGTTGTCCTGGTCAGTGTAATGGTAAAGGGAGGTGTGTGAACAGCACTTGTCAATGTAACGACGGCTGGACTGGAACTGACTGCTCTATAGGTAGGTTATATGTCACCCTGGACAACGTCCCACATATATATATACAGTAGGCTTGTTAAGGGGTCAAACGCTGCATTTTATAGTACAAATGTCTAACTTGGCATGAATGTTCCTTGGGCAAAAGAAGAAAAAAATTATCTATAGAGACACGCATAAATCATGCAAATTAGATACCAAAATACAATATTTCATATTTCCATCACTTTTTTTTGCCTAAAAACGTGTAGATTATCAAACCTGACTAAATTAAGAAAAAGAAACCCATTTTCGACATTATGGAAACAATTTGCGGCCATTTAGTGCCTCATGTAGATTTGACATATATCTTAGGAAAAAGATATTCAAAGTCTTTTTGGATATTTTTTCCATTTTTTTCTTTTCCTTTTTGTTTCTAAAATGCGTTTGACAAAATCACGTTTTTAAATATGTATGAAACTGTGACACCCACTGCTCTGTGCAATAATAATAATAATAATAGTGTTTTTATATAAATTTAGCTATGTTTTGAATTATAATACAAGTGACAATACTAACGCCAATATCACTCCGGTTCATACAGGTTCCTGTGGTGCCTGCGTCAATGGTGTGTGTGACAGCGGTTTCTGCGTGTGTACTGTGGGCTGGGAAGGGACAGCCTGTGACCAGAAAGGTAACTATAGGGAACTTACAAAACACCCGTTTACTGTATGCACTAGATTGCTCTTCTGGGGCACTCTATTGTGTACGATAGTCATAGTTGCTTACTGTATAGCATTTATTCTCCTTTCGCTCGCCACGCCTCACCACCACACATTCCTCTGACGGCATCAGTCTTGTTAATAAACAAATGTATCGCAGTCAGGACCTCAAGTCTTTTTTCTTCTTGTGTTTGATAGAAAACTTCATACCATTGCATCAACAACACACGAGTAACGCTATAATATGAGTAAGTGTATAGAAGAGGAATGTGTGTGCTGCATAACGTAATGTGCCATACCACACAGAACATACTCTCCTAAAATGAACTAATAACTTCAACGCCGTACTCTATTCCAGCCACGTGTCTGTATGTGAATAACTGCACTGACGAGGACCACGGTGTGTGTTACAGGACCAACAGGTGTCGCTGTCTACCAGGGTTTGTGGGTATGTATTGAGGACCACGGTGTGTGTTATAAGACCAACAGGTGTCGCTGTCTACCAGGATTTGTGGGTATGTATTGAGGACAACGGTATGTGTTACAGCGCCAACTGGTGTCGCTGTCTAACAGGATTTGTGGGTATGTATTGAGGACCACGGTGTGTGTTATAAGACCAACAGGTGTCGCTGTCTACCAGGATTTGTGGGTATATATTGAGGACCACGGTGTGTGTTACAGGACCAACAGGTGTCGCTGTCTAACAGGATTTGTGGGTATGTATTGAGGACCACGGTGTGTGTTACAGCACCAACAGGTGTCGCTGTATACCAGGATTTGTGGGTATGTACTGAGGACCACGGTGTGTGTTACATGACCAACAGATGCCTCTGTCTACCAGAACCCCAGCGTACACCGAGATCACCCCTAACGCCCGAGTAAACTTGTCATGTAGTTAATTCGATTGCATTCAGCGAGAGTCCCCGTGCAGTTGGATCGATCTAAGTAGAAAAGTATTTCATGCACCCTACCTGTATATTCAAATTAATTTACGAAGTTTCTGTGGCAAAAAAAACAAAAAAAGAAAAAAAAACACGAACACTAATTTACGCACGTCTTCAATTCTGTATATTTAGGTAGTGACTGTAGCATCGTTGCAACTTGTTTCAACGTGTCTGACTGCTCCGGTCACGGGGTCTGCGTGGACTTTGACGTATGCAAATGTGACAGCGGATGGGCGGGGCCAAGTTGCACAGAGTTTTCTTGTGAACGTCTGGCGGCGTGCTCAGGTGTGTTGTTCATAGGAGAGATTTTCACGATTGTTCTTACGTGAATGATATGAAAAAGGGATGCATTTGATAAAGCACACACAAAAAAAAAAAAAAAAAAAAAAAAACGTTTTTGTATAATGCGACATGTAACAATACGTGATAGAATAAAGCAGTACTATACGATATGCTTTTATACATCACTGTCATATGCGTTATCATCAGTAGTTCAATTAGAAGAATGTTGAAGCATCTACCTTTCCAGGCCACGGTCAGTGTAAAGGATACGACGTATGCAGTTGTGACAATGGTTGGCAAGGTGACAGCTGCGCTCTGCCAGACTGTTCTTCAAATAATGACTGCTCCCTACACGGGGTGTGTACGTCACCTCACACGTGCACGTGTTATGACGGTTACCATGGTGAAAACTGCACCGCAATGAAGAATTGCACATCGTTAAATGGCTGTAATGACCACGGTATATGCGCTGCCTTTGAAGGGAATGATACGGCTGTTAGGTGCAGGTATTGTACTTTTCGTTACCTTCATTTAGAGGTGGCAAGCATTTGTTTATATCTTAATAACAGAAATCCCACAGCAATTGTCTACGAAAGTGACACGTAACAACGGTTTTTAAAATATATGTTTGGTGAAAGCATAGGCTGGGTCCATTTATGACACTTAAAATAAGATGATTTTAAAAGTGTTATCATAATTTTTACAATTTGCCGTATGACAAATTTAGAGAATTTCTGAGGGAGGAAAACAGTACATATATTTATGATTTTATTTTATCCCTTCTAAAATGATATTTGTAACAGGTGTTTTGAAGGCTACCGTGGCGACACGTGTGACACCGTCTCATGTTCTGCCGTAAACAACTGTTCAGGACACGGTGCGTGTTTGGAGCCCAACCTCTGTAACTGTGACCCAGGCTTCGGGGGAAATGACTGCTCTAATTTCTCATGTGAAGCTCTTGGATACTGCTCTGGTAATAACTGTATAACTCAATACATACCCACAATGTCATATTCTATATGGTTGTATATATTTATTCTAACTGTGCGACTAACCCGTTTATTTTCAAAGAAAAGCGTTAAAACATCCACTTGACCAGCAGGTATCTGCCAGTAATGCGTTCATTGGGAGTTTGGACACGATTGCATTCCCTTACTGCGGAAGAAACTAGTTTAAAATAAAAGCCATAAGTCTTATGTGTTACATCCGCAACGATTGCATTTGTTCCTCTCTCTATGTTACGCTATGTGACATACTTGTGTTTGTCTTTCCTCTATGCAGGCAATGGACTTTGTGTATCTTTGGACACGTGCTTGTGTTCTCCCGGCTGGCTGGGTGAACGCTGTGACGAGCCCGTCTGCAGTGATGTGGCCAACTGCTCTGGTAATGGAAGTTGCGTCTCACCTAACCAGTGCGAGTGTCTGGATGAATACGACGGCGTCGACTGTTCTATTAGAATTGGTTCGAACTATCACAGCCCAGTGTTTGCATACAACTGGTACAATGGCACTGTGCCGGAAAATGCCCCACCAGGAACTATTATCGTGTTTCAAGAGAACATTACTATGATTAACGCGGCAGACTTAGATACAGGGCGAAATGGCAAACTAGAATATACTTTCTCTGGAAGCAACGGAGCGGAGCGGTTCTTCAACATGGACAGTCAGGGACAGTTATCAGTGGTAGCCAAACTGGACTACGACAGTCTTCCGCAGGAGTACATTATGACAGTAGTGGCATCTGACAAGGGCGTACCGCCCAAGAGTGCTGCCACCAAGGTCGCCATCATTGTCCAAGACGTCAACGATAACGCGCCACTTTTCCAGTTGTTTGGTTTCCCAGAGATTCCAGTGAATGCCAGCGGCGAGCTAGGACGCACGGTAGGGCGGTTCCTGGCCACAGACAAAGACAGTGGGTCGTACGGAACAGTTCGACACTCTATAACCAACGAAAGCAACCCTGATGCTGTATTTGCTGTCAACGAAGACACCGGAGAGCTGAGCGTCGTGCGTTACCTAGCCCAATATCGATATGACCTTACCATTTTGGCGGAAGATGGAGGAGAGCCACCAAAGTCCGCCATCTTGCCTGTTGTTATTTCTGTCTACGGACACCTTGTTGAGGAACGAAATGATACAGTCGTTGTGAACCCTACGACTAACACCGTATCACCGGTTTCCACGACACTTGGGAGTTCTTCAACCACGGGCACCCCGGGTAAAGTGACAAGTGGTGAGACAGAACCAACACCGAAGACGACGACAACACAGGGTATGTTACAGTGGCTCAAAACAATGACCAAGTTAACATGTATGAATTGAATCCCGCTTTTATCTAAACGAACACAAACACCTGATAAAAAGTTAGTAATTTCCACATCCGGTGATGTATAGGCTAATTACAATGATACGTTTACCAAATGACCCTAAGTCCTTAGTTATACGTGCAATACTTGTATGTTTTCTGAACACATACCTGTATATTTGCAAATAACGTGTCATGGGAACACGCCAAGCTGAGAAAAAAGTAAAATGGCCAAAAGAATGAAAGACACAAAGAAGGTAAACCGAGGATGATGTACAGAAAAAAATTGGCGCAAGTAAATGAAACAAATTATGTTCTCTTTATTTCAGCGACTGTGGTAAAGTCCCCACAAGAACCATGGTACCAGACGGTGGGCTTCAAGGCCGGCGCAGGCGCAGTGGGTGGAGTGGTGGCACTGTGCCTTACTGCTGTTATTGCCTATCGCTGTTTCTGGGGACAGAAATATAAAGTCAGCTCCACGCCAGAGCATCCCCGTAGATCGTCGCCCATGGCCTACACACACCAGATGACATCTATCGGGGCAAACAAATACGTCACGGAAGGAGACATCGGCGACATTGAGGACATTAATGCCTCGTCGGATAGTGAGAACGAGACCGATTTCGCTTCATTTCCACCTTGGAGACATGCATTTAGCAATCAGGCATTCACTTAGACATTGTTTTATTTTCTAAGATATTATAAGCAATGCTTTTAGATGCATGAACTAAAGTCGTAAGTGCTGATGACGATACATGGGATATCTGATCTGTACCGGCTTTGATTTTGACATATGAATGTTAGATGCGCAGATCCAAGAAAACTAGAAAAATTATTTGGAAAAGAAATACGTTTTGATTATTCCGGTGCTTCAAGATAATAAAATTGTGACCAAAAAAGAACAACAAATTATAAAAATGACCAGAAAGGTTTCAAATATCAACATCAATTTACAAAGAAATGCAAAGAAGAAGGACACTGATATTTTGAATATGTTATACACATGCTATCTTAATCCTGAGAAATTAATGGTTGTCAAAATTAGGAATTATTCTGATTATTAATTGGTCATAGGATATTAAGGAGGAAACACTGCTATTTTATTGACGGCTTGCTGCATTGTGATATGGTTGGATCACGGAACAACAAGAATAATTCCATGCGTTATTATCAGTTATATACGGGACCTGCTGACATTTAGAATTTTTATAATTTTAATTTATTGATATTGAAATTTCCCCAATTTGAAATTTTCAAAAAGCGTAAAACCCACTGGTACTGTTTTTGTATCATATAACTCGCTGCTTGTTCAGTGAGGTCACACAATGAAAGTCATTGGTTGTTGATTGAAAAATCAAATAAATAGTTCACTTATTGCAGGCAAAATGTGTCCTTCGCTTGAATTAAAATGCTCAACCTCGTATAACATTTATAACCCCGTGTTAATTCCCTACACAGTGGGAATTACCTTAATTTTTTATAAACAGCAGACGGCACAACTTTGTTACTTTAAATTTAGTCCCCTTTACAGTGGACGGCGTCATTTCAGCGTCCCTTCTACAATCAGTAATGTGGTCAAGAAGCTCAGTTGTCGCCAAAACAATTAAATCGTGTCTCAGTGTAAATGCTTCTTCGTCCTTTGTGCCTTCTTTGATCGACCGAATGAAGGTTTTACTGGTAAAACAGCGAGCGACCTGTGCGTCCATTGAGCTACCCGCCTGCCTCCCCTGTGCGTCCCCTGCACAACCTACAGGGTTCAAGGATTCATTGCGAACCCTTCATTACGTTCTCTGTACCTTCATCGACGTTCAGTGGCTATCATTCTAAGAACTTTCTGCCTCCTGCTAGACTGATAAACGATGCTTGAACGTTCTGTGTGCGACCTAAGCGATTACCGTGTGTTCTTTGAGCGTCCAACGGCCACCTGGCAAGTTTCATGGTCTCTGTCCAGTGTAAAGAGGGTTTTGCAGATGTATAACTGACGATTTACGAAACTCCCAGACTTCGCTTCCATAGTTCAGGTTCGGTAACACGTATGTATCAAAGAGAAAAAGTTCAGTTTCTACATTTGAGAGTCCGTCTCTACTGATATTTTTTTACTGCCAACATTGCTTCACTTCCCTGATCAACTACGGCTCTCTGTGTGGTGAGGAACTTTTCATTGTGATTTAACAATAACCCTAGGTACGGAAAACTATTGGTTATCTTGATATGTACTGTGCAGAAAACAACTCAAGACAACGCTACGTATTCACTAATATCCTTTATTTGAATTCCTCTCGGTCGCCCTCTCAGCCGAATATATAGCTTTTTGTGGCCGCGTTTGCCTCGAGTGCAATGAACTCTTCTCATTTATTTATTTATTTATTTATTTTCTAAAAACCACCTTTAAACGATGAGTAAAAGAATATATATATATATATATATATATATATATATATATATATATATATATATATATATATATATATATATATATATATACAGAAAGACAAGTAACCGAACAAATTAGTCTGTTCTCTCCATTTTAATTCAAAAAGTCCCTGATCGTCAGGAGGTTTATTTGAAAATGGTTTTATTAGCCGTTTTTACGTTCACGGCGTGACGACACTCAAGATAAGAAATGTAATTGTAGATTACCAAGCAAGTGTCTTTTGAGAGGGGAATGTTTGTCTAGCAACATTGTGTACCAAGCAACAGTTATTACAAAGAACAAATGCATGAAATATATAGGCCTTTGTGGTGGGCAATTTAAGTTGAGATATAATAATCACACTTAGTCATTTAGGGACAAAAAATATGCTGCAGATACTGAGATATCTAAATACATTTGGAAATTAACAGAAAATAACACCCAGGATGGCATTAGATGGGACATCATAAAGAAATCAGCGACGCAAAGGAGAAATCAGCACCTATGCAACCTTTGCCTGGACGAAAAACTGTTAATAATGATAACACCAGATACTCTTAGAAATAAAAGAACTGAAACAATTACCATGTGTCGGCATAAGGTGACGTAACTAACACGGCGTGCGACGTAAGTGTCGTCACGCCGTGTACGTAAAAACGGCTAATAAAACCATTTTGCAAATAAACCTCCTGACGATCGGGCATACCTTCTGGGTACGCCCGTGAAACTCGGGGACGGGGTTATTACATTTCTCTTGTTTATTTATTTATTTATTTATTTATTTATTTATTTTAATAGTATATATACAGAACAGTAGCTAAAACGATTTTAAGAGCAATTCCGCCAACATCTATTCTTTTGAGAGTCTGTTCTGATAGCAGGGGCTGTGTAGGGGCCTACTAAGAATCTCAGCGAAACAAACAGCCCTGTCGGTGCATGCAGGTCCGGGACCACTCAAACATAAGATCGGGTTCGTGCCACTAGCGACAATCCTCTGGAGCAACGACCCCTTCACTATGGAACGATTAAGCATAAAATGAGACAGTTAATGAGTTAAAAGATTAAGATATGGCGTGTCAATGCTCATTACCCAGCGGTATAGTGATTCTACATTTCTAGATATAGTATAACTAATTTTCGGAATATGTTTGACTTCTAGGAGAGCAGAGGTATGTGATCGCGAAGATAAACCCATGAATCTTGAAGTCCAGTAACAGATATAGAAAAAATTGTTAAGTCATCAGCATCGATAATATTATTATACGTGTATAAGGTATTTCCAATTAGAACACCAGCGTTTGTAGAGGATAATTCCTTCAGCAGCTCGTCAATAAAATGTTAAAAAGGATCGGGGATAAAATACTACCCTGCCTTGTTCCCCGGGTAATTTTAAAATTAGCACTATATGAGCCTCCCCACCTTATTGAAACACTTAAACTCTTATACAATTTATAAAGATATAACCAATGCGAATCGGGGAGAACATCAAACAGTTTATAGAATAGTCCATTGTGCCAAATCATATCGAAGCATTTTTCGGCGTCGAGGTTGCACATATACATGTATAAGGGCGAGTCACCGTCTTTCACAGTGCACATAATATCATTTAAGAAGCTGCAAGCGACGTCCATTCCTCTTCCTTCCTTAAACCCAAACTGGGTGCCCGCAGTGGTATAGGGCACACTGGGGAGGAATATGGACTCAATAAGTTTGGAGTATGTAGTGCTGGCGGTGATTGGCCGGTAGTTCTCCGGATGGTTTGGGTTTAGACCAGGCTTTTAGGGTGCATTTCCAGAGATTTAGATCGATCAAGAGATTTAGATTTAGATCGACCTAACTCCCTTGGGGTTCACGCTGATACTAGAATGTGGTCTATCCACGAATAGACATCCCTCGGGGTACAAAAGTAAGTGTAATTAAAGGGGAATACAATGACGTCATCACAGGATAATCACCCCCCTAAAATTAGGCTTACGCTTACAGTGGGTAAAACGTGATGGGCAGATCTAGAGAGAAGAGGGGTCGGATTTTATTGAATTTAGTACCCCAGAAAGTTGTATTCCCCTTTAAGCGCTTGGGTCAAAAACAAGTCCGCAGGTGTGAGACAATTTTCCAGGATGAAATCGTGTAATATACCACTGTAGTCATTAAAGCGTTTGTCCCTGTACCATCGTAAGTACATGTCCTTATCTGTGGGCAGCTGGGCATTAAAGTCACCACAGAGCACAGTGGGCGCAGATGATG
>NW_019773551.1:24652-42250 GCF_001039355.2 Lingula anatina
CATGGCACGAAACTAGACAAAATCCAGCTAATGTATCGCCCCCTCCCCCTGAAAACCCTGGCTTGGTCAGTGAAAAAGTGCCAAAATAATGTCTTTTTTAAGATCCTGTCAATTTTATACTAATTGGACCCATCTGCCAAATGTTTTCATTCACTGACTTTCATTTCCGTGAATATCTCCGTAATCCGGGCACCTGGTCCTTTCATATGACATCTTACGTAAAGAAGTGTTGTCATTAAACAGTGTGCACAGGATAGAAAAGAATAGGAATGGCACAATAGTGTTTTGTTAACATAATTTCATGTGTTCCAAAATAGCATGCTGTAAAGATATACACATACTGCTTCATCAAAATGTGTCGTGAATGTGATTTTCTTCGTTTATTTCAGTGGCTCCCAACTTCTGTTTACCGGGTGATTGGATGCATCGCCGATCGAAGACATCAGATTCATGTTGGACATCGCCGGCGCCCATGCCAAAATTGTCTCGCTTGTTGAAGTTTTTCTTGTAGTTTATTTGCAGGGTAGACATTTTATATGAAATGTAATCTTTGTCTTGGATAGTAAGATTCTGCATAAAATGTGTATCAAATTAATTGTTGCACGCAGCAAGAATTTTTAACGAAACTTCTGATGAGAGAAAAAGAAAGAAATGGATGGCGTCGACCCTGCATGTCGCTGGTTATATATTATAGATTTATTTCCGAATCGTAGTACACCACTCTATCCGCTCATATCGTTTCAAGGTATTTTATTTATTATGTATATTTATTATTATGTCGGAAGTAAGTGCCCATCAATTCTCAAACAAAAATACGGTACTTTTTGTAGTTCACCTTTAACAAAGTAATTTTAATGCAAAAAGTATTTTGCTGAAATGATGGATGAAAACAAAAATGCTAGTTATCAAATATTATTATTATTATTATTATTATTATTATTATTATTATTATTCGATTTTTAGGTAGAGTACTGCGCGAGCACTATTGATTTTCTAGTTGAAGGTAAAAATTGTCTGTGGGCAAATCTTCAGTTAGCCACTCAGCTGTACATTTGAAGATATTTTAAATATTTATTTTGAATTAAATTGAATTGAATTGAATTCTGAGATTCCGATAAGAAAAATATCTCAACTTCATTACATGAAACTTTTGAGAGACAAACGGTTTCATACAGTGACCGTTTAGTTTGAGAAAAGAACAAGTTGTTAATTTAAAATAAGTTACAAACACTGTTCTTTCAAGTTATATTGCTTTGGAAATTATAGCGTTATGAAAATGATAAAATTTGTCCACGTGATTGCAGAATTGCCCATGTATAAGAAACGATCCTTTTTTAAATTGCGGACATACGTTTGTGACACATGTTAAGAATGAACTTACTTTGGTTTCGGTGTTTTGATATTTTGTCTGATCAGTGACAGATACACATGTACTGTGCTGGGAGGGGTCTAAAACAATGTTAACAAAATGAAACCAGGAGAGAAATAGGGATTTTCACGAAATTACTGTGCGTTCGTTTTCGCAGTAGGGGAATACATGTTACCAACGTGATAAAAATTGCCTCTTCTTAGGGCCACCCAAATTTATCAGCATTGCATGAGCTCCTTTGTGTGTTGTTCGACTTTTTGCCAATATCGCAAAGCAGAAATGTAAGTGCTCTCCTGAAAAACTTCTTTGTTCATATGCATAAAAATATCTATCTAGGACTGGCATTTATCATTACCTTTACATTTTTAATTTCGAAAATTCATCATGCAATTCAAATTGATTGCTTCAGCCGTCTCAAAAAGTTGGGGAGGGGGGTTAAAGTAACTTTGTTCGAAGTGCTTTATTGATTGATATTTCTTTAGCCGAGAGGTGATTGAGAGGAAAAGGTCTTATTAGATGCCAGCCCAGCACGTCTTGGGGTACTTCTGCCAATTGTTCTCATGATCACTGAACACCGGAGACCAGAGTAAGGGTATTAGCATTTATGAATTAATGAATCTTAAGTCACCATTTATTTATTTATTTATTTTTTGCGTAATCTTTTCAGCTTTGCTTGCATATTTTTCTTGAATTGCTTCGACTAGAATAAGCTTGGAAATTAACCATGTCTTTATGCCGTTCCTGATTCGCATGCTGTGCAAATTTAAGTTTTCGCTCAAAGTCGTGCCATTAACCTACCAATATTAGGATGTAATGAAATGAAAACAAAATAATGTAAAACACTCGATTCTTAAAAATGACTATTTTTGTCTACCTTTTTCTGTGCGAGAATCAGCACGACGGCTTAGAACAAGGTGTGCGTGAGTGCGAGTGCACGTGAGGGGAAGACACCTATATGTATTTTGGAATTTCGATATCATTCACACCACTGAAATTGGACACTCTGCTCCTCAATGAAATTAGTAATCAATTATTAACGCTAACTTTTAACGAAATTTGACAAGTACGATATAATTTCAATTTATCTACCAGTCCTGGTCAATTTTTTATATGAATTTTGATTTGGTAAGAATTATGTCGAAATTCTCTTTTATATAAATAAAAAGAATTCGTTGTTTGAGCGGCAATTTCCAAAGTGCATAAAATCCTTCATATGTGTTAGTTAGTCTACTATCTGGTAGACTTCTTGTATTTTTTTTGTAAAAGCATAATTTATAGATTTTTTTTTTAGAAATTAGATGCTATTATAATGATAGTTGTCAACGTAGAAAAACGTAATTTCACTTATTTTGTTTTGTATAAAGCTTTGTTGAATATACTTGGAATTTGTTGAAACAATAAATAATGAAAATAATGTACAGATATTTGTATGTTGAATTCCCTTTCATTTTTCACCTTCTGTTCCCTTTAGCTCTATTCGAACTCTCGTTCTCCAGTGCACAAGTCTGTAGTCTTACCTATAGAGCCTCTTGTATTAGTTTACCTTGCTTATTTGAATTTTTTTGCAAAAGGTAATTTGCTGGGACCCAGAAGCGCCAGGTTTCGAACTTGGGACTTTTTGACTCAGAGGCAAGCGCGTTACCTACTCCTCTAACTGTTCCCACCCACCCTCCCCGGGAAGACTTTCCTCTTATAGTAACCAAAGGGAAATTTCTGTAAAGCCCCTTGAAAAGTATTCAATGATTTCCAAGTACCCGAACCAGGAAACGAACCCAAACCCGAGGGGTACCACTGAGTCAATGAAATTATTGTAGTAACCAAAGTTAACTTCTAATAAAAATCCCAATACATTAAAGAAATTTTAGAAATTTAAGCCAAGGTCGAAGCCCAACCCCAGGCTGCCGCTGAGCAATGCACCCGTCAAAGAAACAACTAAGACATTTTATATACTTGGAAAGTCTTTATTCAGTGCCAAACAACTACGTATTAATTATATTTAAGCATTTTAGTGTAAAACTACCAAGTTTAAGAACACTTAAATCACTACTTAATCACTTTGAATATCCGTAAGACATGCATGTAAGACAAAAGTTATATCTCAAAGGCGTAACATATACAACAAATATATTACATTTCACCAATAAACGGTCAACTTAACTACTCGTTCATGGTTTGGTGTTATCAATATCTACAAGCATTAAAAAAAATCCAGATCAAATTTGAGAAATTGGCAGTAATTAAAAGGATATATAAAGCAGTTCATCAATTATCACACAAAATGTGTGCGTCACCGACTAATAAGATCAATAACTTGTGACTATTTCTATATTTACATGATTTATTTGATTTATTATTACTATAGCATAAAACATGGAAAAAGGGAACATATCATGAAATTACTGTCAGAAAAATATATCAGCAAATTGTTGTAACTTCCAAATGATCTTTCAAAACACTCACTTTTGTCTTATGAAAAAAATGACGATCTCGACGATCAAAAGTTTCCATATTTGTGCATACTTTATTCGCACGACAACGTAACGCCAAGTCACCACTTGTTACCTTGCTGGTACTTTCGCCCTTAAAAGTTCGGCAACATTGTTATTTTGAATAGTTACAAAATAACCATTATTAGTTTTTAGGCAAATATTTTAACGGTAAATTTTTTTACGGTAAATGTTTTAACGAAATATTGTTGGATAATGAACCCACCATTTGTTTATCTTTATTTCCACAGATTTTCCCAACAAATTACATTTTTTTTTTATTATTGAAAAACAATTTCACGTTTCCGAACTTTCTTGGTGGCGTGTATCATAACCAACAATCTCCCAGGGCCGCTGAATTCATGTGCACTTTTCTCTGACGCATGCAGGGCAGAAAATTCCCATCATTTAACTAGAAACATATCTTTGAAAACGTGTATCTAGTGAAAAATCAATCTGTGGCCCTGGGAGAGGGTAATCATTATTGTAGTACCATTTAACAAAGGCCACGACGGCAAACTTGAAAGTCTTACGAGAATAGAGCACGTTGAAAGGCATAAGGGACAGATATCTTTACTGAAATAAACCAAACCTGTATCTGACGACCACGCAGTCTTAAACATGTCATGTTTCTAGTTGTTTTATTTTAAAGATATCAACAGAACGATTAACATTTGTTTGAAACAGTATTTTGCGCTATCAGTTCGCCCCCTATGCCTTGTAGGGTTTACATTGTTGGCCAGTGAAGCCACAATATTTAAAGCTCCCGTCACACAAAAATCTGTACAGTGTAGCTATAATTCAACTTATATATTCAACGGACTGAAATAGTACAACTGGACTAGTGAAATCGTTTTTAGAAATGGAAGTCCTATACAGTGTACCTACTGTCTGTTATGCTCTTTTTATTTCGACCTCAAACCGCTTACTACAAATATTTACATGTCAGTAAATAGGAATTTAAATGAGAGATTCCACAGCATTTCCCCTTTTTTGTCTGCTTCTAGTAAATATACTCCTGGTACGTCTTCAACTGACGATACTTTTTCTACTAACGAAGTTCGAAATAGTTTTCATTTCCATAGGACGTGATAAGGTGAAGTTATGGAGGAAGCAAAATGTTGTGGAGGAAACACTGGGGAATGGCCAAACCATTTTTATACATGCACGCGTCACAGTACATTTTATAAAATGAATTACAAATAAGTGAATATTAAATCCCTAACACTGATACATTGAAACGTTATACCGAATTGGTTGAATAGTAAATATTCGTATACTTAGTTTCCAGACCGCCTCGCATCCACTCCCTGATCACGTAAGGTGTAACAACTCTTCCCAGAGAGTAGGTTCAATTTGCTTTATGGGGGAGGGGCTAAAGCTTTTCTGTTCAACTCTCACTCTTATCTGACAAGCAAAACTTGATTAAAAATTTACTAAAATCAAATGCATATATATGTATATATAGTGTATTTGTGTTAAATATATTCCAAAAAAGAAACCAGAAGAAAACAGCCAAAATGAAATAATGTAATGAGGTCAATGGCGATTCTAAAATGGTCCACTGCTTTTATCTGAACAGTTTTCGCCATGTTTGACAAACTGGGCAGTACTATAACGCCACCTGGAGGAAAATATGATCGTCTCTGTTGCAATAAGTACCTACCACATTATATCAACATACTGCATGTAGCTGTATATGACATCTACGTCTTTGTATGTCCACACATGAATCTACATGTATGAACGGATGTATGTGAGCAAAAATCTAATAAGGTTGGTTTTTTAACGTTAGACCTAAATCTGTGTTTCAGTCTAGAAAGAGCAACTTGATTATGACTGAGGTAAGCTTATCTGTTGACTGTGTGTAATTGAAGTGAATTTTTGAGAAGTGAAAACTAGACTTAAAAGACTGGCAAATTCCGATGATAAAAACAGTTAAACATTAATAATAATGACATATCAAGTCCAATGTTTGTGACATTTGTACAACTGAAGCTTAACAACTGTATAAATCTGAGACAAGCTTATCAGTTGATTGTGTATCACAAAAAAGANCACATATATGTACACATTTACACACACGCATTCTTCCCCTCTCTCTCAATATAAAAATCTACAGTTACAGTTGTGCATATTAGGATAACTTTGAGATTCAATTTTGATGTTTTTAAAGCTTACAGATGAAATACTAAGAATTATATCCTTAAATTCACTTTTTTTTAAGGGAAATGAAAGAAAATCTATTCATCAATTTGAACGCACCGAAGATTATGAAAATACAGGCAATCATGTATGCAAAATACATGTGCACAGTATTTGAAAAAGTAAATCATTGTCAGGTGCTAACTAATTCCTGGTATTCACAAGGTCCTTCTTTAACTCTAAAACATCGTTATTATTGCAGCACATTCCATTAAACACCCGAAAATAATTAGATATGGGAATATCAAATTACAAACATGCAAAAATTCTAAGTGTCAACGATTTACAGCCGCTCGAGAATTCTTTTCCCATGACGCTCTTTGTCGCATTGTCGGTCGATGCAGCATATCTCTCAAAACAAATTGACTGCAAATAAAGCACGATTTCCCATATTCAAGTATCATAAAACGTTTTCATCTCATGTAGACTACCTATTATTTATACAGGGAATCTTGGCGTAGACAAACGATGTTTTATGGCGACGGTTAACTTAATTGTTTTCATGGGCCGTTGCGAACTTTCATTAGCGGGGGGAAACGGCATCTGGTATTACCAGGTTAGGAGCGTAAACAAGGTATTGGCATCTGGAATTCACTGTATTAAGCTCCTTGAAATTTATCTGTCCATCGGGGAGACCCGGCAGCTTTGAAGCGTCACTTTTGCTGAAATTTGCAGCACTAAATCCGGGACTCTCTTTTAGGCATGCACTGCCGCATTTATTCAGTAAACACGGCTACTCGGCCTCACTTTGCTTAAGTTCTTTGCGCAGAACATAGCATACAAGTTTGATTATACAAGTTGCGCCTCGCTGGAAAATTTTTTCGTTTGGTCTGTGACTGTTTTCTGCTTTACTAATTGCGAATTCGTTTGTGCGACTCTGGTATTTAACCCTAGCTTGATTGGACTTCATTGAGAAACGGAACATTCACCATTGCAATTTATTCATTTTTGCCTCACTGACGATCTTTGTTTGTGTTACGTTTTGAGTCTGCCAGTATACCTCTTGATTGGTTTTGTTTGAGAGACTCACGGATCCAACCTAGAAGGAGACTCGTGAAGCGGATATCTTTCAATTTACAAGTAATATTTTCTTTTCATTACATTTAAGTTATCCTTGATCAGTTGGCCATGGCGGTCCTTATAATCGGTCACTTCTTCGTTCATAGGCTTCGTTCGTATCTTGACCAAGGTCGGGACGGGCGTGCGGAGAAAGATTTTGGATTTCCCAACGTTGTACACTGGCACGGTGTTGGAGGCCGTACGGTCCCGAAACTAGTCAGGTATGACTTGGGTGTCCTTCGCCGGGTCCGCCCCGCCCTGGTTATATTGCTTATTGGGTCGAATGACCTATCTGATTTGAACATTTTTCCGTTCGATATAGGTAAGAGCATTGAAAGCCTCGCTCGGAGCTTTCACGAGGAGTTCGGCGTTTCTCACGTAGTGGTTAATCAGATTCATCACCGGCTCCGTCTCCCCTATTCGGACTTCAACGATCAAGTTGATCAGCTTAATATTTTTCTTTCAGACATTGCCCAGAGACATTCGTTTATTTCTTTTTGGAGGAATGTCGGTCTAAGCAATCCGTCCTGGCTACACATAAAGCCGGACGGAGTCCATCTGTCCATCTGTCCATCAAACTTTACCGCAGTTTGCGAGGCGCTATTATCAGGAAGGCATCTCGGCTTAGAATTACTCTGTGGTAATTATCTTTCAGAGGCAGACCGTTAGTATTCAATTTTTGTCGGGACTAATAGTTTTGTCTTCATTTCAGTTATTGTATTTTCCTTCCCCGGCAATGGGGTGATGTCCATGCCTTTGTATCACACTTAACTTGTTCCTTACGCTGTGATCGGTTAAAAGCATGTTACCAGACAGATCTTATTACATTAATTATCGCTGAGACACCGCTAGGGCGGGTCGAAAGGCATGCTTTCATGAATTATTATTACTCCTCGCTAGGGAGAGTCGAGCAGCATGCTTTTAAGAATTACGTATTATCCTCGCTACGACGAGTTGAGAGACATGCTTTTACATTTTATTTATTCTCCTCGCTACGTCGAGTTGAGATGCATGCTTTTATTAATCTTTATTACTCCTCGCTACGTAGAGTTGAGATGCACGCTTTTAGGAATTATTATTTATCCTCGCTACGTCGAGTTGAGATGCACCGTTACCGCCACCTTCCCCGTCTCCTCCTTCACGCAGTTATTCACAAATGATAAACATGGATTTAGCACATGTCTGCCGTTGTATCTTTTGTATTTTTCAGTGCCCCCCAAGAGAGCCACTCCTTACAAACGCCCAAGCACACGCTCGACCAAGAAAACCCCTCCGGCTAGGTCAGCACCTTCATCATCATCATCATCAGCTTCGGGGACTCCCTCTTCTTCATCCGCGGTACCGCCGTCTACTTCTGCGCCAGCGGATATTCAGCAGGTCTTTGACGCGGTCACTAGTTTGGCCAATAGGATGGATAGAATGGAGGCTTCTCAGACTGGGCAACCCACTACTTTTTCGTCACTCCATTCATCTCTTCCCTCCGCTTCTTCTTCTGCGGACTCAGGTAGGGTGTTCCCACTTCCCTCAACTTGTAGACACCAGACTTAATCTATCCCATTGCACGCCCAGGTAGACACTAAACTTAAAGATAAGATTTGGGGGAATCATTTTATTGAATTGGCGCTTCTTTTACAAGACCAATCGACTTTGTTGCCCCAACCCGGTGATCCCCTCCTCTTAGCAATGGAGACACACAATGGCCAGTTAACTCTGGTAGTTTCTCAAGGTAAAAAACCTCAGATCTCTTCCCTCAGTGTGTGGACCACCGCTTTCCACACTTTCATGTCTGTTTACACATTGAAGTATCCCCACGAGTCTCCTAATTTGTTGAAATATGCAGAGGACATTAAAGTTTTGGCGGGTCTAAGGGGGGACTGGCTGGCGTATGACCGCACATTCAGAAGTAACAAGGAGAGGTCAGGTGACCCCTGGCAAGATATTAATTGGAACTTGTGGAATAGGGCACTTCTCAACTCCCGCCCCCAATTTAGCCCTCAGCACCGCCCAGAGCCTTAAATAAATACTCAAAACACAAGCAGCCCTTTCGTAAGTATTTCCCAGCAGGAGTATGGATCCATTGTTGAGACGTAAGTTAGTGGCGGGTTTTAGAGTAGGTTTTAGGCTAGGCTACAATGGTTTTCAATATTCCTCTTCTGCACGTGATTATAGGTCCGCCTTGGTCAGGCCCGAAGTCGTGGACCAAAAATTGTCTTCCGAACTTAATCTAGGTAGATTAGATGGTCCTTTCACTTCAAAACCTTTTTCCCATTTGGCCATATCGCCCATAGGTCTACATCCAAAGAAAGATCCCGGCAAATTCAGACTCATTCATGACCTGTCTTTTCCCGAGGGTCAATCGGTCAATGATGGTATTGATAAAGAATTTTCCTCGGTGCAGTACCACAATATAGAGAATGCAATAGAACTTATCAATAAGTCTGGTCGATCTTCATGGCTGGCTAAGACGGGTGTAGAATCGGCTTTTAGAATTCTGATGATCCACCCCGCTGATGAACACTTGCTTGGTTTCACGTGGAGAGGTCAGTTTTACTTTGACACTCGTCTGCCAATGGGTTGCTCCTCCTCATGTAAGATATTTGAGATGTTTAGCTCTTCCCTCCAATGGATTGCAGAAACGAAACTTAAGGCTCATTCTATGGTTCATATCCTTGACGATTTTCTGTTTATAGCCCCCACCTTTGAGAAATGTCAAAAGGATCTTAATAATTTTTTGTCGTTCTGTCAGGACATAGGTGTGCCTATTGCAGCTGAGAAGACTTACGGCCCCAGTAAAGTTCTGCCATTTGCAGGCATTGAACTCGACACTGAACTGATGGAAGCTCGACTCCCTGAGGATAAGGTTTCCAAATGCAGGTCCCTTATACAGGATTTTCTTGGTCGGTCTAAGGTTACCCTGAATCAATTACAGTCTCTCATAGGGCTTCTTAATTTCACGTGTTCAGTAATTTACCAGGCAGGGCTTTTCTCCGCAGATTAATTGATTTGACAAATGGTATCAGGCAACCTCATCATTTTATTAGGATTACTAGACAGGCAAAGTTGGATCTGGAAACTTGGTCTAGTTTTATCTCAGGATTTAATGGGAAATCTTTCCTGCTTGATTTCTTACTTCACCTGCCCTTGAACTATATACCGATGCGGCCGCCTCTCTCGGATTATGGGCTATCTTTAGAAATAACTGGTTCTTTGGCGCTTGGCCAAGTCAGTTTCAGGACTGCAATATTACTTTATTAGAATTCTATCCCATTGTAGCGGCGGTAGACCTTTGGGCGCCAATCCTGAGGGACAGATGTGTCATTTTCTTTACAGATAATGAGGCTCTAGTACATGTCATAAACAAACAGTCATCTAAGGACCCTCATATTATGCACCTAGTTAGACATTTCGTCCTTTCCTGTCTAAAAAATAACATATTATTTAAGTCTAAACACATACCCGGTTGCAGAAATCACTTAGCCGATTCACTTTCCCGTCTACTGGTTCAATCATTCAAGCAGTCTGCTCCGAACGTGTCCAGTACTCCAACTACACTCCCAGATCATCTACTACCGCAAAGCTTATTGACTCAGCCAGAAAATTAGTGGATGCGGCACTGGAACCGTCTTCTAAAAGAGCATATGATAGGGCCCTACATAATTTTTCAGCATTTCAGATGGACGTTTTAGGGCTCCCTTCCCCCCGTTTTCCTGCCCCAATTTCCGACATACTTCTTTACATTTCCCATTTGTCAGATAAAAGTCTTGCTCCCAATACGATTGTGTCCGAAATTTCCAAATTGGGTTACTTTCACAAGCTAGCGGGCCATTTCGATCCTACGGGTGCGTTTATAATTAAGAAAATGCTTTCAGGCGCCCATAAATTGAACCCATCCACCGATTCTAGACTCCCCATTACGGTTGAGGTGTTATTTAAATTAGTTAAGGCAGTCGAGATTACGTTATCCGACTCTTACTCAGTATCTCTTTTCAAGGCCATGTACCTCACAGCGTTTCACGGATTTCTGCATATAGGCGAAATGACTGTTAGGAAAACGGGAGCCGCCACTCATTCTCTTGCCCGAGAGCATGTTGACTTTTTCCTAAACAATACAGGTGAGAATGCTGTAGAGTTAGTAATTTCCCACTATAAGCATAATCACTCAGGGTCACCTTTCTCTATAGTTATAGGCCCCCAGGGAGGTCCTTTTTGCGGGGTGGGGGCTCTGTCTCACTACATCAAACTCCGGGGAGATGCACCTGGTCCTCTTTTTTGTCATCCAAACCTTACACCTATTCACCGTGACACTTTCAACAAGCAGTTGGCGAGGGATCTTCATTTCTGTCGTCTGGACTCTTCTCGCTACAAAGGCCACAGTTTCAGGATCGGAGCAGCCTCTTTGGCGGTGCAGAACAACTTATCTGACACCCAAATTCGACGACTAGGACGCTGGAATTCTGATTCGTTCAAGAAGTACATTCGCACACCTATATTATGGTCTACTCAAGTGACTCATAAGCCAGATTAGGACTATGTGAACTGATCTTAACATTGTATGCACTTACGAAGTTTCACCATAGAAAAAAGACATTGCAGTGATGACTTTCGTGTTATTCAGAGTAGTAATTTGTCATATTTCTTTGAAATCTTTATCAGTTTTGTATCTAGTCACATAACCTGCCTATGGTCTAGTAATAGTGATGTTTGTAAATCAGAGGTCCAGCAAGAGATGCGGACCCCATCCCCGGTCACAGTCTTCCTTGGTTATTTCATCGTAACGCAATCTAGCAAGACTTGCGGATCGTTACCCCCCACCTGTTTTATTATGAATTTCAGTCATTGAATTTTATTGTTTGTTGCATATATTTGCTTTCAGGTAAATCTTCAGCTGACCAATAACTTAGATGCAGGACAAGCCTACATTTTTCATGACTCCAAATTTTTCTAATTAAGGAAGGTAGAATGGAGAGCTCTACTCCTCGCTGAAGGCCCGTCAATGTAAGGAAAAGAGTATACCTCCCCCTCCCATAAAATTAGGGTGTTAGGGTTGGGTAACATGTCACAGCTTATCTACAATCCACCTTTTTCCTTTCTAACTAAATTCTGAATAATCTAAACTAATTCACTGGCTAAGTCCGGCACATTAATTTGTTTCACATTGTCAGCCTACTAGCATCCTTATCCAAATTTCTGCAAGATATTTATTTAGGCTCATGTTGTTATTATATATTTGGTTCACATTCAGCTATCTTTCGACTTCTTTTCAGCTGTATAATTTTGGCACATAACTCATTTGGCTTTTGTTTGTATATATATATACATGCATAATAACATGAATATATTTTGGCTTGCATTATTTCGGCTTATGCTATTTTGGTTTTTATTTTCCACTCTTTTATCTGGTTGCAATTGTTGGCCTCTTTGCAACCCCACAAATGAAAACATTTGCACTATTTGTTTTGATATTTATTTTTAAGAGATAACATTACGTGATTTAAACTAATTAACATTATTTAATGCTATATAATATCTATCACCATCCTTTAATAGAGGGACCTTTCAATAAAAGCGGCCGCTACCGGCCAAATTTCGAACACTATATATCTGCGTTTGTCATTTACTTATCCTTTGGCTGGCTTAATGTTTAAGTTTAGTTTAGTTTAGTTTATTTAACTGTAATGAAATGTAAGGAAAAGGACAATATTAATGCAGTTTTGTGAATATGCTATTAATGAGGAGACATAAAGGTATTTTCTGTTCAAAATGTATACCGAAAGAAAAAAAAAGTTATCTAACTATGTTGTTGGAAAAACTGTTTTTTCTCTGAGCCCACTTCTTCACTCCCGTTCGCCTCCAGCTAAAATTGACCAATTAGCTCCACGTCTCACACCACTTGACGGCACATTACGTTACACTTCCAGCACAATCCTGTCTCCTACGATACCCTCTATTATCCTATTGTTTGAAGCGCCAGTCGTGGTATGAATGTGTGGATTGATGTTTATAACATCATAAATATTTGTTTTTATGGGTGCCTACTTAAAAGTATCGAGTAAATATCTTTGTTGCGGATCCCAGGCCAAACGAACACAAACAACAGGAAAATGTTCACACCTTTATTCACGCACATACATGTACACTGACATGGTGAAACTAAAAATAACAAAGTAATGAAAGATAAACACCAAACTGATAATATAAAAATACACTAATATAACATAAACTGAATGCAAATATAAAAAGAAATAATGAATTAATTATAAGGAACGGGAAATGTTGTGCATACTATACATTTGGTCAGTGTTACGGGTCAGAGTACCCAATGCCAGCAAAAATCAATGACAAAAGATTTAAAGAAGTTTTAATATTTTATTAAAACTAAATAAACTAATGGCAATAACAATAAGCTATTCTTAATACACAAATAAACCTTTCAGAAAGCATGAAGTGCCCTGTGTGAAAGTCCGATGTGAATCCGTCGACTGGAGATTGAATGGAGATAAATCGGCTCAAAGTTCAGTGAAAGTGTCCGATGAAATCCCACAGTAATTACGATGCAAGTTCCAGTAGAAAATATGAGTGTCGGTTCAGTGGTAAATAGGTTCAAAAAAAAAAAATATTCTCCTTCAAAAGTCCCAAAACAAAACTCAGTCTCCTATCCGTTCATACTCCCAGCGTCTGTCTAAACTAACGCTCTCGAGATACTCATGCTCTCGCGATATGGTGACGTCATAAGCTGACCTACTTATACACAACACCTCCCCCCTTAAAAAGTTTGAATATCAATGAAACCGTAAATTTTACACTCTAAATAATGCATATATATGTCCAATTATGACACTCTTGAAAGGGCATCTGCAATGACATTGTCTTTGCCCTTAATATGTTTAATAACAATATCATACTCTTGTAACAACAAACTCCACCTTGTCAGTCTCTGATTCTTATTTGACATTTTGTGGATTATGGTCTGTGTAGACAAGAATAGGATGTAAAGTAACATTCAAATACACATCAAAGTGTTGTAAAGCTAACAACAAAGCAAGACATTCTTTCTCAATAGTAGAATAGTTTTTCTGACATTTTGTAAGTTTCTTTGAAAAGTAAGAAACAACTCTATCTACATTGTCATCATTTTCCTGGAATAAAGCAGCTCCTATTCCATCACTAGCATCAACAGCAAGTTTAAATTGCCTCTCAAAATCTGGAGCTGACAAAACTGGACTACTCATAAGGATTGCCTTAATTTTCCTGAAGGACTCATCACAGTCCTTTGTCCAATTAAATATCACCCTCTTTTTTAAGAGGTTAGTAAGTGGACTAACAACAGAGGAAAAATTTGGGCAAAATTTTCTGTAAAATCCTGCCATACCTAGAAATCTCATCAATTCTTTCTTGTTGGTAGGGACTGGAAACTCTGAGATGGCTTCTACTTTAGCCATGATAGGTGTACTTAAACCCTGACCTACTCTGTGTCCTAAATACTCTACAGTAGCCTGACAAAATTCACTCTTTGCCAGGTTCACAATGAGATTTGCTTTCACCAGTATGTTGAAGAATTCACGCATAATCTGGAGATGCTCCTTCCAGGTGTCACTGTACCGTATGGCTAAAAAAAACACGACTATTGGTACGCGTATGATCGATAACTGATTTAATTCTCTTAAGATTACCATCCGCCCCCTTCCTTATGAATAGGTATTACTTTATTAACACAATGCAACNAGCAACAGAGGAAAAATTTGGGCAAAATTTTCTGTAAAATCCTGCCATACCTAGAAATCTCATCAATTCTTTCTTGTTGGTAGGAACTGGAAACTCTGAGATATGGCTTCTACTTTAGCCATGATAGGTGTACTTAAACCCTGACCTACTCTGTGACCTAAATACTCTACAGTAGCCTGACAAAATTCACTCTTTGCCAGGTTCACAATGAGATTTGCTTTCACCAGTATGTTGAAGAATTCACACATAATCTGGAGATGCTCCTTCCAGGTGTCACTGTAGATAATGACATCATCAATATAGGCTTCACATCCCTTAAGATCACGCAGAAGTGAATGAATCATCCGTTGAAATGTGGCCAGCGAGTTCTTCATCCCAAATGGCATAACTTTGTACTGATACAATCCATCCGGAGTCACAAATGCTGAAATTTCTTTAGCTCTGTCAGTTAAGGGTACTTGCCAGTAACCCTTCAGCAAGTCAAATTTGCTGACAAATTTCACACTGCCAATTCTATCTATGCAATCGATCATCAATTCGTGGGATAGGATAGGAGTCTGTTTTGGTAACAGAATTTACTTTGCGGAAATCTGTGCAAAAGCGATAAGTTCCATCTGACTTTGGGACAAAAATGCATGGTGAACTCCAGTCACTACTGCTTGGTTCAATAATGTCATTTTCCAGCATATATTGAACTTCCTTTCTCAGATACTGAAGCTTTATTGGATTCAGTCTGTATGGGTGCTGTTTGATAGGCTGAGCATCCCCTACACTGACGTCATGAAGAGCAGCATTCGTCTTTTTTGGAACATCAGGGAAAATATCCTGGTAATCAGTAATCAATCAGTGCATTTTCTTGGGAGACTTTTTCTTCATAATCCCCGAAGAAGGCCCAGGGGTCGAAAGATCGAATTGTATTTAAGAACTATAATGTAGATCTTTCAAGGTGCATCAATATAATGTATACTTCGATTTTATCAAGATCTATACGGTGAATTACCATGAATCCTCATAATACAATATTATAACACTATCTATCAACAAGTATAAACCATAATGGAGTTAAACTTTGTTATAAACGCGCTTCTGTTATGGATATCGACTACCAACAATGTGATTCTTAGTACCTTTTCTCTTGGTACAATTTTAGAGCAGCACCATTTACAGGGGTCTTAAGTTTCCCGCCTGATTTGTCTTGCAACATATAGGTCCCCTTCGTTTTACCCTTTCCCTCTACCACGTATGGTCCCAGGTAACGTTGTGCAGATTTTCCACCCCTCTGACCCTCTCTTCGCAGGTTGCATTTTAACTCTTTAACGCCAATTTCAAATTGAAAGAATCGCTTGCATTAACATAAATGTCAAAAAATTTTAAGATGCATTTCCAACAATTAATCAAAGAATTGAAGATTGGAATGTTTATGTTACTTATGTCATGCTGTTAGATAGAGTATATCAAGGAATATTTAGTGCACAAATACCTCATTTTCATGCCTGGAGTCATAACATCTCTTTTGTTTCTTCAAGCTGCATAAGAGGACCATATGCAAACTTAATCTCTCTGATCCGCTGATCCTACATATTTTATCCAACAGTTTGTTGCAAAATTCTCTTCCTTGGTGGCTAATGCTAACGGAAGGAAATTCAAATCTGCTGAGAAAGGAAATTTGCTAAATACTATGTTTTATTTGACAGTGTTCTGCTTCTATGATATGCAGGCATTAATTGTCCGCAACGGTAAAGTCTTGAAAATTTTTTCGTTCTTAAAAATTTCATCAGCAGGCAATTTTCTGTCGACGTAATTTTTCTCACTTTGAAAAATTCGTCGAACCTGAAAATTAGACTCTCGATAATATTTGAAAAGTTCGTCACCTAATATGGCTGTGTTGTAAAGCTCAAACATGAAGTTAATACGTCAGTTGATTCAAGACAATAATACGCTCAGCTGGATATCATTGACGATAACACTCAATGGGAGATAGGAACAATAGTGTGCCCATGCGAGGGGATACTCTCAGTATAGATAGTTATCTGTTCTCAAATGCGGGAACGTCGGCCTTTTGTCTTTAGTTTTATTACTATTACCTGGCTCAAGGTGCGTTAATTATCAAGCCGACAAATAGAAGTCACAGGCTGCAGCTCTATCATTTGTAATGCCGTTATTGTTATCGGCGGCTGTCCTAAGTGAGGAAAACACAATGAAAAAATCAAGATATTATCTCGAAGGGAAATGTACCCGTCACTTCTATTCATGGCCATGTTCAATTTAGGACCCTTTAACAATTACCTGGCTCATACATGGAGATCGTGCGCAGTGCGAATGGGACGAGATGGCAATTTTCATATCTTCAGCGGAAAATCGTTCGCGTAATATTGTCAACAGATCGTTAGCAATCCAAACGAGACGAAAAGATAATTTTCATATTTGTAGCGGACTCCGTTCACGTAAGATGTTCATGGGGAGATCGTTTGCGATGTAAGCGAGAATATAAGTCATATAAGTTCAAGGGAACTTCGTTCATGGAAGATTGTCAGCAGAAATCATTATTTTAACCCCCCTCCCCCTTTGAATTTTATAAACAACATATAATTTTCATTTTATCTTTAACCCCCCTTTCCCCCGCTCACGGCATATCTTCAGCGGAGAATCATTCACGTAATATATCCTCAGGACTTTGTTCGCGATGTAAGATCATCAGAGGGAATTTGTTCGCGATCCGAGTGAGACGAAAAGGCAATTTTCTTATCATCATCGGGA
>NW_019773551.1:63990-86632 GCF_001039355.2 Lingula anatina
CTATTGAAATTCGGAAGATAATAGGAATATTCCAGATCTCTTTTCTTAGTATTATGTTCTATTGAAATTAGGAAGATAATAGGAATATTCCAGATCTCTTTTCTTAGTATCATGTTATGGAATTTCCTATTGAAATTCGGAAGATAATAGGAATATTCCAGATCTCTTTTCTTAGTATTGTGTTACGGAATTTTCTATTGAAATTCGGAAGATAAAAGGAATATTCCAGATATCTTTTTCTTAGTATTATGTTATGGACTGTTTTTAATTGTGTAATAAAACGTGTCTATCGAAATTCTGATTAAGGAGCTTTTATACAATAACCAAAAACCAGTTAAACCCGGCTAAAAAGATAATAGAGATGTCTCAGATCTGTGTCTCAACTCTTTTCTGAGTATCATGTTATGGAATGTTCTATTGAAATTCGGAAGATAATAGGAATATTCCAGATTCGTGACTCAACAATATATATTTTATAATATGTGTGTTTAAATACGAATGGCCTTTTTAGACGAGCGTAGACTGCATCCAGTTGCAATGTGATGTTACTGCGTTCGACGCCGTTGAGGCATTAAGTCTCACTGTGTTTGGTTCTCACTAAGCGCATTGTGACTGCGCTGGTCATCGTGGTTGACTTCACCTGTCAGGCAACAAACTAAACTGCATTATATTCCAAAGTTACACGTCGAGCAGAACCACATCTATTCATGTCTACTGTTGCTGACAGTGTTTATAGTCGCTAAAATATAAGGAGACTTTACAACAAACGAGGTCTCGCTGATCCCAAGTCTATCTCGTTCAGTAAATATTCTGCACACTGACAGCCGTGTTAAAGGATATCATTTCCCTTAGGTAAATACAATTTTTGTTTGAATTGTGAACGTTGTCCAGGCATGCCCCGTTTTACTCGAATAATGCAAAAAGCTGGTCAGCAAACAAATACAACCAGTGCCATTCAAAGTGTCACCATTGTGGTGTATAGAAGCGTGTAATGATCTTCCACTTTAGTTGTTACGCGAAGTAGAAAGCACAGTACATTTTCGTTCTTCGTGTCAGTCTACTCTACAAAGGTCTCCGCATTCTTTATTCATATAAATATCAATTACCAACATTTTATTTATTATTATATTTTCTGTAATGAATTTTACTTCTACTTTGATTTTATTTTCTATTCCACTACAACTAAATTAAACTTATAGGTCATAGTAAAATGATTTAGATGACGAATGGCTAAGGTCACGGTAGTGATCAAAAGCTTTGTGAGGTACAGTACTTCGTTTGAAAAATAAATAAGATTCGTAAGAAATAATAAATTGTCCAATTCAAAATTCGCGTTTTGTAAAAATGCAAAATACCAAAATTCACTTTTTGTATGAATTCGTATTTCGAATTTTATATTCCTAAACATTTCAATTTTCATGTTTGAATTGTGAACGTTGTCCAGGCATGCCCCGTTTTACTCGAATAATGCAAAAAGCTGGTCAGCAAACAAATACAACCAGTGCCATTCAAAGTGTCACCATTGTGGTGTATAGAAGCGTGTAATGATCTTCCACTTTAGTTGCTACGCGAAGTAGAAAGCACAGTACATTTTCGTTCTTCGTGTCAGTCTACTCTACAAAGGTCTCCGCATTCTTTATTCATATAAATATCAATTACCAACATTCTATTTATTATTATATTTTCTGTAATGAATTTTACTTCTACTTTGATTTTATTTTCTATTCTACTACAACTAAATTAAACTTATAGGTCATAGTAAAATGATTTAGATGACGAATGGCTAAGGTCACGGTAGTGATCAAAAGCTTTGTGAGGTACAGTACTTCGTTTGAAAAATAAATAAGATTCGTAAGAAATAATAAATTGTCCAATTCAAAATTCACTTTTTGTATGAATTCGTATTTCGAATTTTATATTCCTAAACATTTCAATTTTCATAATTCATAAGATTTTACAATTCTAAAATGCGAAATATATACGATTTTTTATGAGAATTCATAAGAGTGATTGTGCAGAGAAAGACACATGCATAGCGCAGAGCAGAATTTACAGCTCAAATTTTTGAACGATATATTCTAAGTCCAGGTATATGAAATCAATTTATTGCATGGCTGGCACAGACCGCTTAGGTCTAATGGACGTGTATAGTATAACAAATACTATTCATATGTAGCCAGTACTAGCATATGAAATCAATTAATTGCATGGCTGGCATGGCGCAGACCGCTTGGATGCACTGCGCATACGTACAATAATATTCATATATTACCGGTATGTAAAGTGCAGATATATAGGCGTCTATGATTTTTATATTAAAAAACTTTTCACAGTTCCAGTATATTCTAAAACTCCTTCTGTGTCTTAATGCAATGTTTCCCAAAATATTACAGAACTTTTCTTTGCGAACGTATCACAGGTCAGCTCAGAGACATCAGTAATAACAAAATCAATTTACTGCATGGCCGGCGCAGACCGCTTGGGTGCACTGCGCATACGTACAATGATATTCATATATTACCGGTATGTAAAGTGCAGATATCTAGGCGTCTATGATTTTTATATTAAAAAAACTTTTCACAGTTCCAGTACATTTAAAACTCTCTCTGTGTGTCTTATTGCAATGTTTCCCAACATATTCTAGAGCTTTTCTTTGTGGGTATAACACGGGTCAGCTCAGAGACATCAGTGATAGCAAAATCAATTTACCGCATGGCTGGCGCAGACCGCATGGGTTCACTGCGCATACAATAATACTTTTGATATATTGCCGGTATGTGAGGTGCAGAAACCTAGGTGTCTATGATTTTTATATTAAAAAAAACTTTTCAAAGTTCCAGTATATTCTAAAACTCCCTCTGTGTCTTAATTATTGCAATGATTCCCAAAAATATTCTAGAACTTTCCTTTGTAAGCATATCACGGGTCAGCTAGAAGACATCAGAAATGACAAAATCAATTTTCTGCATGGTTGGCCCAGACCGCTTAGATGCATTGTATTTTCAAGAGGTTTCTAGCTCATGCAAGCCTTAACGCATTCAGCTGTATATTCACAAACACGAGATGGGTGAGGGCGCACCAAACGCATTCTTCTGCGCATTTCTAGAAAAAAAGGGTTTCAAATTGCCCTTTCAATAAAATAAATAATAAAAAACTTTTTCCAATAACTCCTGAAATTAAATATAGCTAAAATAACCATACAAACCCCTCCTTTACGTTTCTTTGCTCGCTATACAATTATTTAACAAAAAACCTTCTAGGTTTTATTGAATCATCATTAGAATTTGCTCGTCCCTCGTTTACACTAAAATGATTGTCATTTAAATTCGCTTGCAAAGCCTTCTTTCTGCTTCAGGGGTCACTAAGAAATTACATTGAAAGTACACTCCTCCTCAAAAGGTTCAAGGTTCACTAAAAAAATTACATTAAAAGTATATACCTCCTCCGAAAATGCAGGTTGAAAACCTCGTCTCTTACTACTATCAACACTTTGCTTTTGAACTAAAATATTCTATATAAAATGTCAATCTGTATACGCATACTTCAAGTACACGATGACATCTCACCTCATTCATTTCAGCGATTTTTCCCTTAGTTTACTACTGGTAACCCATTGCTATTGTTTCATTTTAATGAACAATATTTTTAAATTAAGCTTTAATCTCCTGATGTTCTATTGAATCAAATTAAATGATTGACGATCCGGAAAACATTCCTGTGTTAATAACTAGTTTGTTTGAAGTCCAAGCAGTTTCTTAAGCTTCTGAACGATTTCGTTGAGACTAAATCTGTATTAGCAGAAAGGTAAAAAGAAGACGCAGTCTGCCCTGATGAAATTAAACTGAATGACTCCTAACCCAGTGGCGGATTTAGAGGGGGGCAGGGGGTCCTTCGATTTCTGGCCCCCCTCTTGAAATTATAATTTTGACTAGTTGTAAACAATACCAAATGGCACCGTTCGCCCTCTTAAATACCAGAAATTTTCGGGGCTCTGCAACAGGCCCCTAACCCCGTGTCGGGGGTGGCTTTGCATCCGCGGACACACACACACACACCTTCAAAGAATCCTGAATCTGCCTCTGCTGACCTTGCCTTATAGTTGATGGGCAAGCACTGGCAATTTCACTGGGAAGGCCTGACAATGCAGTGACCTTTGGTAGTTTGGCTGACACATAGGTAAGAGCAGTTCTGAGGGCAGGTTCTAAATATCAGCAGATTGACTTGTGTTTGACAGATACAGGGAAGAAACAATGAAAGGTGCTACTCAGACACGAAGCACAAAGTCAGTGCTACACATCAGACAAGACATCTGATTCATCACATTCCCTGACCCTGAGGACATACACTGTAGGTGTAGACACTTCATGTGTCATGTTTGCTTGCCTAGTTACAGAGATACAGAAGTAAAATGGTTTTTCAGTGATGGCGATCCTTATTTGCATATTTAGGAAAATTTTGTAAATCTAGTTCTAGCAGAAACAGCTAAATAATGTTCTTCGACCCTGCAAATATAGGTAAAGACACTTCATTTGTCATATTCGCCTGTCTAGTTACAGAAATATTGCAGAAAATTGGAAATCTGGCGGCCATTTTTTTTTTGCAAATTAGACAGTTAAAAACGCAAAATTTCGCTTGGGAATCGGGTTAATCGGATTTAGCATGCCAAAATTTTGCTAATTAACCTGGATTCCAACTTATACCCCAAAATGCCCCTTGCTTCTTATGCAGAGCCTTTTTTCAAAAATCCCACTTGACTTACCCTGAGTGTCACAGCAACGTAAAAGTTAGCTTGATAAATATTAAATATACCTGGGAGTCACTTTTACTAAGCTCTGACGAACAGCGGTCATGTTAGACTTCCGTCAATCAAATAGAACTGCTCCGCAGTGAATCTGCAGTTGAATGTCATCAGACCAAAATGAAACGTAAAACAGATTTAATTTTGCTTTATTTTATTTCATTTACTGTAATAAAGATATCTAAAGTGAAAAATAAATAATATGATTCTAAAAGAAAAAAGGTATATCCAATGTTTTTGTATTTTTTGCTTGTCAAAGAACATTTTCTCCTGAAGATACACGTGCTTGCCGTGTGCAAAGTTTGACAGCTATACACTGTATGCCCGATACCACTATAAGGGCTGTGCAATGGCTAGACCAAAATGAGTTTTTTAAAGCAGAATGTTGCTTGTATTGTGGCACTGACCTTCGACTGCAAGATATTTTCAATTCAAACTTCTAACTCCGCGTCAGGCATTTTGTTTCTTGTCTCGTCTGCACGAGATAACGTCAGCGCAAGGCGGGGAAGGCAGCTCCAGGCGGCCAAACCTGTGACGTACGAGACTTATGACTTCCAAATATGGATCCAGGCGGATACAGCTGTGACGTGTGACTTCCAAATATGGAAGCGCCTCAGGCAAAATTTTGAAGAAGCTTGTCGCTGTTCGCTAGAGTCTGGTATTGCTGATATGGATTATATATGAAATCAAGATCGAGCTGGCAATACCGGAATCTAGAACCTAGGGTAACTTGACTACAACGCTTGGTTCAAATGTAACTTTAAGCATTATCTAATACCATTTTGTGCATTGTCATCGTTATTCACATTGGGATTTTCAATCAGTGTGTGAGTTGCAACTCTCATGGGCCTGAAGATATGTTCTTATTGCCGGTTTTACTTGTAGTGCATTATTAACATTTAGCGTTGATCTGAGCGTTAAGGATTATAGAATATTTCACAAATATTGATAAAATAACCTCGGGCAACTTTATTTTCTGTTTTTTGTCTGTGCATTCGATAGCTCTGCCGATTTGGTTTTATTTTACCATTTGGGCCTTTTCTACTCAAAGGTACAAAATAGGAGATGCAAAAAAAATGAATAATAAAATAAATAAATAAAAAACAATAACAGTGTCAACCTTTCCATTGGGTGAAGAAAACAACAAAAATTAAGACGGTTATCACAAACGAAGAAGTCAGCATTTATTCAAAAATTTGGAAAGTACATTTTGGATGTTCGATTTCCAGGTTTTTTACTTTTTTATTGTAGTTAACCTGCCATAAGACTGCAATTGGTTGTCACGCATCATACTATATATGCAAGCTAAATGTTTTTATAGTCGGTGAAATGAAATGAAGGCCCAACATTTGGGCCTACATTGGGATCCCCGTTTTCGTATAATGGAGTCCGTGCAAGTACCTGTCCCTGTAAAAGCAGGGCATGCATTAAACCTATGCAATCAAGTATTTTTTTAGGTATACCACTTAGGCCTTGCTGTATACAATGTATAAGTCTGGTATACATTCTGCTAAAAATGTTACTTAAAGTAAATGCTCTTGGTCGAACCCTATGCCCCTCTGTGTATGGCTGAGTTGCAAGTGACCAAACCCCTTTTGGGTCAAAAGGTATTGACTGTCCATTATATTCATAGTGAGTGGCGCAATTTACCGATTCTTCCTTTTCTGACTGGTATAGATTAGAAGTACACAATTTAGTGGTACTTCGATGTTGTGTTACCGGTGGGATTTCACTACAAGGTCCTGTTACACGTATCTCTCTCCCTTTGATAATTTGGGAAAATTTGAAATAATGAGACAGATCTTTTTCTGCTGTCAAAGGCATGCACACATTGCTTCCTTCTCCTTGTTCTGTAATCATATCTATAGCCTTGATGGCTGTCGTTATGTTATAGATAGGAAATGGCTTTAAAGTTGTCGCCCTTCCATACCACATTGTTTCGTCTATTTGTTCAGACGGATTCCCCAAAAATATATCACCTTGTTTGGCAAGATTAATTAAAAGAAATTTTATTCTGTTATAAAAGGTCGGTATGCTGTTAGAATTGTTTCTGGCAAAACAGGAACGATCAACCTTAAATTGATCTCTGGTGCAACTGTCAGCCGGAAGACTGTATCGTAATGCAGATTCAAATGGAAATATCGATTGTTTTTCATTACACTCAGTGGATAGAATCCTTTCTGGTTTTTCTATTTCCAAAAAAACCGATTCAATGTATTCTTTTGAAACGCTGCGTAAAGAAATGAGCAAGTCTGGTCTTACACCACCGGGAAGCCTTGTGGGATACGTAGGAAGAGAATTTTGGTTTGCCAGTACAGGGTTACCGCCCACAGCATTCAATATATTAGCTACCATTGTCATGTGTAGCATTTCTTGTACCAGAACTGATCGTATGGTTTCCGCAATGTAAATGTTTGTTCCCTCTTTGATAGATATAAGTGCAGTCAAATAAGGAGGGATTGTGGTAAATTCTAGTAAAAGCGCCTGCTGGAGAAGTCGGCGGAGTTCTTCAATGGTATCAATAGAACCTAAAACTGGTTTTTCCAACCATTTGTTAAGCATCTCTACTTTACGCGGAGACAGATCTCGTGTCACTGGCATGTAATGAGGGTAATCAAACGGTAGATTGAGTGTCCACCTAATCTTTTCTTTGTTGTGTATAACACTTTCATAATCTGTTAAATGCACAAAACTATTCATAGCGGGGTAGAACTTACTGTATTGTTCGAAAATGGGAAGCACGTGTTGATACCAAGTCGGAACCTGGGGGATGACGTATTCTTTGAATATTTTTACAGCCAAAAACGACGTGGCAAAATGTGAATGTCTTTGTGTGTCTGTGAACTTAATAAACAAAAGGAAAAGTTGGGCATCTTGAAGTTCTATTCTACGGTGATATCTACCATTGACGACTGGGTCTTTGGTGTTGATTTTGATATGTGCTTTACCATTCGTGTCTGTTTTTACTGGTTGGTAAAACTTGAGTGCAGACTTTGGGTAACTAAAGCCACCGCTGCAAGGACCACAAATGTGATAGGAACAGGTACTTCTATTCCCAAAGTGTAAACTAATCTCTATACCCTCTACTGGATGACCAAACTGACTTGCAAACACGTCAAACTGCCAAGATTCATCAGGACTTTTCATGTAGGAATTGTTATACATCGCGCCCACATTGATACCATTCGTCAGCTCCATGAGAACTATTGTGCATATAGGTTTTCCTTTTACATAATTTAATTTGAACATAGATAAAGGGGTATGTTCTATGTTTTGCTTGAATGTATTTGACACGTTCAACGATAGCACACCTGCAATATTATGGTATAGTCCGGGTTCCCCATACTTAACCTCGACTGTGTCTGGTAAGTCCGAAATATCACAATTAGACCCAATCCTATTGTCTGGTTTTGCTGAAATTCCTACATATATCCTACCGATGTCGGATTCATTATAAAAGCCTTCTTCTGTTATCCGAAGGCTATTTCCTATATCTAAAGTTAGCAGTTGGCGGTTTTTGTCAAAGGCAAACGGAATATGACAAAAAGGGAGTCCAACACATTCTTCGTCTTTAGCCCTCATCATTCTGGTAAATCTAGTGAATGGTACAGAATCTTTCGGATGGTGCTGACCTATCGTCCCAACCAAACGTCCTGACAAAAACTGCTCACTGTCACTTTGAGTATCATACATATCAAGATTGAACTTAATTGACAATGAGTGGGTCATATTATTACTAATCTCTTGTATAAAACGGGAATTATATGGGGCAGTGAACCACTCAACATCTGTTAAAACTGATTTCACTTGCACTGCAAGAGACCTTGCAAACATAACTGACGTTTCTGGGCACTTCAACCATCCTTGCTGTGTTGGCGTTGGCACCAATTTTCCTCGGAAAACATTAGGTAACATCAAAGTCATACCATATATGGATGGGAAAGTATCACACATTGTATATATATCTACCATTTTAGCCGGCGCAGCTGCATTCCAATCTACAAAAAGAAGATATGCTTCTTGCAAAACTGATTTGCTTCAAACTTACAGTGCCTTTATTCCTTAAACCTCATATGTGTTTGCATTACATCAGCCAAAGTTAAAAGAAGGTAAGCATTATACTTTTGAATTTGCGATACAGTTTTTAACACTGTACATATTCTGATAAAAAATCGGAATTTTTACATACTTTGCTAAATATTTCAAATTTCAGATTTTACATGATTCAATAGAATGATATCAATATAAACATGTTATTCACATTGGCAATGTTTAAAGAGGACAAAGATATCAATTACATTTTTTTAATTCAGTTTTCACCTGCATTTTCCTACCTTCAAATATTTGACCAATAACAGAATCACCTTCCTTGACACACGTTCTATCCGAATAACATACACTGGTAACAAATGTATCATAAAACATGAAGTTTCCAGAACCCTGAAAACAACAAATTCTACATTTCTGAATCACCATATTTGCCTTTATTTCAGCATGAAACTAGAAGAGCACTCAGAGAGCGCAGACCTCCGCCAAGGCAGCAAAGTCTCCATCCAATGCCGTTTCACCTTTCGATAATTTTGATTATTGTTTGATTATTGATCCGGATCACCACCAAAAACTAATCATCTCTTCCTTGGCCTACTTCTGACTCTGACAGTTCCTAAAATTTTTTATCAAAATCGATCCATAACTTTTTGAGTTATGTTGATGACAGACAAACAAACAAACAGAGAAACAGGGGTGAAAACATTATCTCCTTGGCGGAGGTAACAACAGTTTCATCGTTAAGATGATAATTGTTTTTTGCATGGGTTAATTAATGATTTGGACAGGTGTACGTAGTCGTATATAGTGTCATATTGAAATATTGTGTTTAAGATACCCTTTGTTACATGGCAAATACGCAAATTAAGACAATATATCTAGTTGATGTTTGCAGGCTGCTCCGTATAGTGTATGTTTTCTCGTTGTCGAGATTGTTTGGTCTGTCTAATTTGCTGATGTATGGAAATGCCATCCTCGGACAAAATTAGTTGGCAAGCTGTATTAAACAATTCTTGCGTTCTATATAACGAGCGGCACCTTTCAATCTGCGTTAAAGGGGCATACAAACCAAAACCAAGGGAAGGTGCTACCATAGTTGTTGAGATGATATAAGAGTAGAGTCTAAAATTGTTTATTTTAAATAATCATTACCATTAGATGTATATATTATTCGTCAAAACGCGATTTTAACTTCGTTTTTTGTCTGTTCTTCGCGTTCAGTTTTACGCTCTGCTTTCTTCTAAAACGGTTTGAGCGCACAATTCTTTCACTGCGCGCGCATCTTATACTACTAATACTATCAGGACTTTCTAATCAGCCCGGAAGCAACTGGCCCATATGACCATTATTTTCCCTATTATTAGACGTGTCCTCGTTTTCAAAATGTACCTACCGCTCTAAGAAAATTATGGCGTTAGAAGACGGCATGGAGAGGGGTAAGAATAACACTTGTTTATACGTTGACTTTTAGAGTTTTACGTTAATAAACTGTGCAGAACGATGCAGAATATGTTTTACTTAAATTTTATACACCTAAGGAATATTCATGTATCTGACTTCAGCGAGTATTATCTGACTTCACTAGGTTGTATCAAAATGGCGTCACATAAATCTCCGACGTAAACACGCTTTTTGGAATAAAGACAAATGCAGCTTAAGGGATTATTTTTCTTTTAGATAGGTTGAGATTCATTTTCGAACATGTAAAATTTTTGGGATGGCACCAAACCTGTAACTTGTAAATTTTCAATATTCCCAACAAGGTGTACATTTAGTGTGACGATCAGTGTCGAGTGACGCACTGATAACAATATTGGTCTCATATCTTGAATTTATGTCAGAATTAAATAGGGCCTACATAACACTTGTTTTCTCGTGTTATTTCTGTGATTTGATTAAATTCGATGAAAGGCTTTGTAAATTGACCATGTGCTTGGTCCTGCACATGTTTGACGTACATGTACGTACCGGTGTAACGTGACAGAGAGTCCACCATAACAGAGAGTCCGCTTCCTATTCATTTGTACATTTGTACTCGCCCTAGATTTTGACCCACTTAGGTCAGACTAACCCTAACCATTATAACTATAGGGAGGGCCCTCAGTTTCGTAACACCGGGATATGTATGCGCTCTCGTATGTGTGCAGGGGGATGGGGGGGGGGGTCTGTATTAACCTAAATACAGGGGCATGGATTAGATTTATTAACCATTTTTATACTCTCGTTGATTGAAATGACTTCATTGTCATACATTACTATTATTACATTTATTTCAGTTCTTGTGTGCATGTGTGTGTAAATTTCCCCTGTGTGTTATTTTCAATCTTTAGACAAGTAGAATATATTCATAGTTGGAATATTATATGTTATTATTATTATTTTTAAAATTTTTACTAGGCTTAAATGAAGACCACATGAATGGAACCAGGATATGAATCTATTTGCCATGCCTTTATCTACAACCCTCATGACAGTAGCCCCCATCAATTCCAAATGCTTTGCAACATAGAGCACCACGACACAACCTCTGGCATGCAATTAATTAAAGATATTCTTGACCTATGCTGATGCTTATACTTATTGTTATTGTATCAATACAAGGTAGTTTAACCACTCAAAATGGTTTCAGTAGGTATGTACAGTTTAAAATACGTATATATATAATAATAAACAACCGTATAAAGAAATGAATTTAAGGCACTTGGACAAAAATATACTGTGTCACTTCAGATGCAACAAAGATGGACTAGAATGTGACTAATAAGCAAGTTTTTGGAAGTTTTGATAATATATTTGTTAAATTGAAGAGTTACCTTTCTATTAAAAGAAATATCTTATGAACTGCAATGTGAATAAGTACTGATATATATACTAATCACTATATGCTGTGAAAAAAAATTTGGTAAAATAAATATATTTGCATTTTACTCTTAGTAACAGTGTATTGATATTTGCTCTTGGGTTGAATGTTTTAGTTTCTTTGGTATACAAGTGTCTCAAATGTAAATAAAAATATTAAAACAATAAGAATTAATGAAATATAATACTTCGCTTTATTCTGTCGTTGCTGTTAGCTTTTCATCTTTTAATAAAATTAATTGATATACCCTACAAGTTAGCCTAATCAAAAATACCTATTTGCCTTAGAAAAATATGTAACATTTATTAATATGAGCATCCTAACAATCTTTAGACAAGTAGAATATATTCATAGTTGGAATATTATATGTTATTATTATTATTTTTAAAATTTTTACTAGGCTTAAATGAAGACCACATGAATGGAACCAGGATATGAATCTATTTGCCATGCCTTTATCTACAACCCTCATGACAGTAGCCCCCATCAATTCCAAATGCTTTGCAACATAGAGCACCACGACACAACCTCTGGCATGCAATTAATTAAAGATATTCTTGACCTATGCTGATGCTTATACTTATTGTTATTGTATCAATACAAGGTAGTTTAACCACTCAAAATGGTTTCAGTAGGTATGTACAGTTTAAAATACGTATATATATAATAATAAACAACCGTATAAAGAAATGAATTTAAGGCACTTGGACAAAAATATACTGTGTCACTTCAGATGCAACAAAGATGGACTAGAATGTGACTAATAAGCAAGTTTTTGGAAGTTTTGATAATATATTTGTTAAATTGAAGAGTTACCTTTCTATTAAAAGAAATATCTTATGAACTGCAATGTGAATAAGTACTGATATATATACTAATCACTATATGCTGTGAAAAAAAATTTGGTAAAATAAATATATTTGCATTTTACTCTTAGTAACAGTGTATTGATATTTGCTCTTGGGTTGAATGTTTTAGTTTCTTTGGTATACAAGTGTCTCAAATGTAAATAAAAATATTAAAACAATAAGAATTAATGAAATATAATACTTCGCTTTATTCTGTCGTTGCTGTTAGCTTTTCATCTTTTAATAAAATTAATTGATATACCCTACAAGTTAGCCTAATCAAAAATACCTATTTGCCTTAGAAAAATATGTAACATTTATTAATATGAGCATCCTAACAATTTTTTCCCTGTTTCTTCCAACTCCAGGTTAGTATCAGCATGTCAATACATTTACAAAGCCTGGCTACTGATTGTGTGCTAGCGTACAAAAAAAGCCAAAACGAGGCTGGATAGCCCTTTATTGCCTCTGTTGACATGTCATTGCCTTCTCTATTATAATCCTACTTTTATTCGTGCAAGTTTTGTGTCGTACTTCTTTCTGTTTTTTATCCCTCTTATGTGCTAAAAAGTTTTTTATTCGCATCATTCGCTGCATTGACTTGTTAAATTAGGGCATTCACGTGGTACGCCTGCTCACTCGGCCTTCACCAATGGCAAATAGGTTGGGCAGTTTTCTCACACTTCTTCCCGCCCGTTCATTCATATGCTAGTATCTGAGTCATGTGACACGCAAGGTATGTTACAATCGCAGGATGTAAATGCGATTTTTAGTTCTTTATTTCAACATACTGGGTGCGTGTTAGACGTTAAATACAAATAGATCTTGTTTATTCGGAGTGTTTGATGCTGTGAAAGTGCTGTTTTTGTGAATAATTGTCAACTTAAACCGCTTTGTATGTCCGTTTAACGTTGTCATATAACACCTTCATCCTCGGTGCAGGGGAACAGAGTTTGGTTTTTATAGTGATTCGGTGTACGAGATGTTTGAATACCGAATCGTAAAAACTTTTTTCTGGATTCAATTTTGCCAGCTTTGCACTTGGTTAATCCAAGGTGCCACACTTGCTCAGCATATTCTCGGGTAGGTTTTACATTAGACGTACAGATTTTTCAGAAATCCATGAGACGAAAAATCCGCTCTTTTTAAAAATCTTATGAAATGTATCCTCTGACAAACTTTTGTGTAAATGCGATTGATATGGATTTCCCAATTTAGATCTTGACTTATATTGAGTCCCAAGAATACGCAAGAATTCACTTTGTCTATTGTTTTACCATCAATTGTTATTTGCTGGAGTGGATGGCTAGAGTTTGAGAAATCGAACCGTATCTCTTTTGTTTTCTAGGAATTTAGGAACATCTTGTTTTCTTTTGACCAACGGTTTCTGCTGCGGCAGAATAATGCGAAATACGATGATTAATCGTTTGAGATACATTCCATTACGCTGCTAGTTCGTCACTATAACGCTGCATATACGCTATACATGCGCTACCTACAGGTATTATCAAATTACCGCATTTGTAGCGTAGCTTAATCGTCGTGTGAGTGGCGTATCCTTAGCATGTGTGTAACGACTGGGTAACGTACAACTCAAATGCATGCATACACTGAACATTTTTTAACATGCTCAAAATTCTTCTTTTTTTTCCAGCTGCATAACTAAGAGAATACCAACGGCTGCATGGGTATGCAAAACGAATACGGCGTGTTAACAATTAACGAACCCACTGCGTTTGTTTGCCTATTTCATACATGTTGCAAACAAATGCAAAAGATAGCTTTCACACCAATTGCCGTCTCAGAAGACAAGATCTATAAGTCAGTTTGGAAAAATAAGAACATACTGAAATACTGGGTAAGGCCGAGGATTGCAAGACGCACCTTGTATAACGATTACGCATGATTAATAAAAAGATCTTGAACTTGAAAATCAGGAAAGCTTAATTTCCTTCAAAGGAATTAAAACCATCCATGATTTACGAACTTTTGAACAGACCACATCCACGACGAACGAAATAGCATACAAACTTTCCCAAACAGGACACGCATATAACCTGTAAACATCCGCACTTCTCAACAAAAACAAACATAATAATAGTGATGATAATAATAATAATTAACTTTATTTAAAGAGGGTAAAACATGGTAAATGCATACACTTATCTTACACATGTACCTCTAGAGGGTTAAAATGAGATATTGTGTTAATGAATTTTCCTTTGTTTTTTTTAAACAATATTTTAAAAGTATCCAAGTCTTCAGAGTGTAGGCAGTTCCATATTTTTATCGAGGTCTATATTGGGCCTTTAGTTTATATGCCTTTATGTCTGACAACTGGTAAATAGAAATTTCCCTTATTATTTGATCGGGTGATTCTGCCTGTAGTGTCTATGGTTGTAGTTCCCAGTGAGTCTTTGATGTATTTAGGTGAGAGTTCACTTAAAGATTTAAAAACTAATGTGGCTTTCTTAAATTCTATCCGTTCATAGATTGTTTGCCATTTTAGTTTCTTCAATAGTTAATTTGTTGGATATTATTTGGCTTCTTTTTCTAGGATTTCGAGAATGCTTCTTGCTCCACGTTTCTAAAGTTTGTATATTTTTTCTAGTTTTGCACAGCTGCTCCATATGATGGAGCAGTAATCCAGATGTGGTAGTATATGTGCATTATAAAACAGTGCCCTTGTTTCCAGTGTTAAGTATCGTTTTAGTTTGGATAGAAGGGAAAGTTTACTGTTAATTCTTTTTTCAAGTTTATGCACATAGTCATTCCAGTTAAGATTTTCATTAATATATACACCTTAAAGTTTTTCTGTTTGTACATTATCTAAAATGTCCCTATTAAACATTACCTTTAAACAAAAGATATTAGACTCCTGCAGAACGTGTAAGGAATTATTTTTTATAATGAAACACTTTAGATCACTACACATATGATTTCGTATTGTATTTACAGAGGAAACGAATAGGCCCTACCTTTCATCTAATATAATTGACTTTATGTAATTGTCTTAAGAAAATTATTCTTAATATGTACCATAAACATTAATTCCTGTTATAAGGGAACGTATATTATCATTTTTTTCTTTAAAAAGTCTCCGACGGGATGATGGGAAGTGCTATAGAAGTTATGTTTCGGATAGGACCATAAGTTCTGGTCAGCTGAATATACGGAAAAAATGATTGGATATTTTATATTGCTTTTTTAATGTTAGATGCAAATATTTATTAGCCTTCTTTTTTAAACAAATAATAAATATCAAGCAATTGGATTATATTTTTATTTTAAATGCTTTTCACCGGGTATTCAAATAATATCTAGAGCCAGTTAATTTCTGACTTTCAATCTTTCGGATCTGAAGCTGTAACCAGTTCTAATAAAAATTGACTGTGTATTAAGTTAGACAAAAACAAACAATCAATTTATAACTCGGTAAAGACATGCTTCTCTACTGATGTATCTTTTTTCAAATACTTTTATGTCACTAACAGCTGTCATTATCGTTCAATTGCACCATACCAAATTAACAAACAATACAGTACAATGTCCAAAGTGTTCAAAATGCCTAACATTTCGGTAGATTGCCTGAAATTTAATTTATCCTAGGTCAGTTACAACCATTCGTGGGCCACGTATGCGATGCACATGTACAAGAGTGTAATTTTGGAGGTGGACTCCTCTCAGACGACAGGAAAGGGAAACCCGGTGACGATCCTAAAATTGTAGAGGTACTTTGGCCTCGTTATTTCCATTTGACTCTTTTGAACTCTCCCGCACGAAAATGCAGTAGTATCGAAGTAGCAAAGAAGCATTAACGCAGTAGAGGTGTGGAGCATATTTGCAGTAGAAATGCAGTATGGCCTACTGCAATTCTACTTCAAAAATTACATAGGGTTGTACAGAGGAGGAGCATTAATGCAGTAGATTAGCAGCATGATAGAAACATGTTTCAAATATGCTAATTAGCTCCCACATCGAAGTAGATTTGAAGCATGTTTGCAGTATGATTGCAGTAGTCTACTGCGCTGGAGTATCTACTTCGTTTTTGTGCGGGCTTCCACCAAAAACAGTCATCACACCTGAGATAATTTCGTTAAAGCCAGTCAAGGTCCTAGCGTTATGTAACCTTCCTACCCGGAGCTCAGGGCAACGGTAACAAACATTGGTGTCCCTGTATCTAGTTTTATTGATAGACCGTTTATATCGGACATTGCCATGATCACTTACGCTTACTAAAGGATTTACGGCACGCAGAAATCAGCACGATTCCCTATAAAATCTAGGCCTCTGAAGGAGAGAGAGAGAGACCCCGGGAGATCGTCACGACTGTCCATGCCTGCGTGCCAGCCTGTAGCCCGTATGAGTGGAATAAAGATTACCTGAAACACAATTCTATCTGTTGTGTATTCAAGCCGCCGTTCTCTCATAAATTAGTAACCCACCTAGGTTACATATAGCTGACATTTGATCACCTGGTAAGAGGCTGTAACTTGACTTATTTTGCCCACACTACACTCAAACTATCAGTCTTGTTCACTGACCACTCTGCCAGAAGTGCGCCATTATTCAGTTAAAGATTTAAAGGTCGTTTAGTTCTGACCACCCGTGCCAACTCGTGAAAGATGGTGGTATATGTAAAGTGTGTTGAAATACAACGTCCTGATGCTTGAACTGACATACAAACCGCGCAAGTTAAAATAAAACAATTAAAGACGAGAAAATATCGAGTTAAGTACACATGTGAAAGGGCTATTATCAAACATCTAAATCAGTGGCCATGATTTATTAACCAGAACTAGAAATGGGAGATCGGGATCCATAAAATGCCAGGGGATTGTAACCTGTGAACAGTGCCAGGTAGAGGCAAGGTTACTCTTGATCAACATTACGAAGTTTTATGTATAGGCTTTCACATATCGTTTCCATCCATTCGATTAGATAATTCGACAGAGGAATTATTTCTTTGCAAGGTTGTCGAAATAAAAAGCATATACCTCGCCAATGAAGTATTAATAAAGCATAAATGTTGCCTTAAAGCAAATCTGTAAACAGTGTATAGGAACTTACTGTACCTCGGGATTGAAACCTTGGACATCGGGGTGAAGTCGAGGCCCTTGGTTGATGGTGGTGTTAAAATTTTTTAACATATTATTGGCCGTCATTGGATCGGCATAGAATCTACCCGCAAAATGTAGCCGAGGGAACCCGAGGTAAGAATGTTTGGATCCTGTAAAACATCCCAATTTAAAATATTAAATATTTACCTAACTACATTCAATCAGGTATCGACATGAGATAAACAAAAGAAACATAGATAGAACTTACGAATATGTATGTATAAACTGCATTGACTGCATTTTGCAATGTAATGAAAGAGAAATACCGAACATGGTGCTGTTGTCCTAACAGACTTTATCATAGGTTAAAATTTTTCAAGGGGGTGTAGCTAACATATATCACTGTTTTACATGTTATATGTGGCTAAGTAGTTTTCTGATGAACAATGTCTCTTTTCCGCAACTCACAACTGCTTACTATTGAAAATTCAAATTTTGAAAACCTGACATTTAATACTACAGGGAAATGCTTACTGGCATGTTCGTCGTCGGTGTTAATGAGAGTTGCGGACATCAACCATAAACTGTAAATGACCTGCAGTGCGACAAAACTGCTTCCAGCCATGACTGTGTGCGGTACTGATAAGTACAGTGATAGAAAAACGCCTGCCCTCGGTTTATTTTTCAAGGCATCGTAATCCAGCCTTACTGGTGCATGACTTAAATACAAAACCACTGATAAGTTGAATTTGCTGTCTGGTTACACGCAGTTGAATAAAGTGTGCTCATACATGGTCGTTATCGATGTGTCATCAAACTAGAGGACTTTCCGTATTAATTAAATCAGAAGTGCCTCTGCCTCAGTGAGCAAAATCCTGATGTTCTTATTTAACACGTACAGTCACTACTGGGTAGCTGCAAGCAATGATGTTTTATATAAAATTTTCATATACACTTTTCATATAGACGGTTACTGGATTAACCAGGTGATGTAAGGCAGCATTTGTTCATTAAAATCACATTATTGATACCAAGCTTGTGTCAGTTATCAAATAAGTCAACAATAGAAGGTTCCATCGCGTATTTTCTTTATCCGTGAAAGTCACTTAAATTTTTATTTTCCGAGATGCATGAATGGTTCATGTTATTTAAAAGGATAACACCGGCAGCAAGTCAATTGCGATATTATTTACAAATGAGATGCATATTTTACAATAAAACACTGAGAATAAAATCGGAGTCCAAGTGACTCCAAACTTGGAGTTCAGCAGTGGTGCCTAAAATAACTCCCAATTGGAGTCAAGTTGACTCCGATGGAGTAACGCCATTCCAGACCCCACAGGAGAGTCACAGTTGACTCCATTCACACATCCCTTCATCCCTTGATTTACCTCTACAAAAGAGTCACCATGACACCATATTAAAGAATTTTTAACTCCTTGGCACATTATGAAAAAAGAACATCAACAGTGCCAAGCGGGGAGACAGCAGGTACCGTTTATAAAGGACTGGTATGTCCCCGGACGGGTTAGAACCCACGTCCTCCCGCACCGGCGGCGGTCACTCTAACCACAAGGCCATCTGGTCGCATGTGGTATTGCGGCAACAATAAAATAGTTTGTAAATCTGGTAATAAACAGCATAACATATGTATACCACAAATGTACCAGTGAGTGAGCATACCTCCCCAGAGACATGCATTCAAACATACCACATGGAAACAAAGCTTGCTGACCTGTATACCAACATATCACATTGGCTCTGCCAATATTATGTTTTGTATTTTTCTTAGTCGTACTATATCACTATTTAATATAATTCATACTTATTTATAAGTGCAATCCTATTGTACATTTTCATCTACCCACGTATATGCATACGATACAATGAATAAATGCATATATACGTAAAGAGCGTGGGCAACTGAAAGCTGGGGCCAGTAATAAGTGCACGAGTTCTGCATGCAGAAACACACAGAAAAGAACTTGTTCATGCATAAAACCCACTATGGCCAATAAAATAATGTTTATACTGACAAAGGGTGATGAAAACTATTCTCTCCACGCCGTCTGCTCACTGCCATCACAAGCACTGAAACGAGCCCTACTGTCCAGCGAGCGAAAAGAGTCGGTGAAAGGGGTCAGCCAGACACTGGCCCCCAGTAATTTGACTCTGATTTTAGAGTCAGATTGACTCCATGAGAGCCAGGGGGTGGCTGACTCTGATAAGAGAGTCTAAAGACTCTGGTAGTGGGGTAATTTGACCCTTATATAGGAGTTAAATTAACTCTATGCGGGTCAAGTGGTGCTGGACTCTGACTAGAGTGTCAAATGACTAATTTTATTCTCAGTCAAACATTGTTAATAACTTAAAGAAATACATGTTTATTAAACTCTATTTTCCCACCAAAATAACGGTTATCGCAATTGTTCTGGAATCTGTGCTTGCCATCGGACCACGAGACTGCATAGATGTCTAATAATATCTTAAATGATTATAAAAAAACTTTTTTTAACAAAAAAAGCGCAGACTATCTTTGGATGTCGGAATGGATTTATTAACCATTGGTAAATATGAGAAAATCTGGGGTCATTCAGAATAGGGGATTAACTAGTCCGAGGGCCAAATATGGCCGACCCACGGGATAACTATTCAGTGTCTATTAGCGGATTAGACGGCAAGGTTTGTAGTGGGTCAGCATATTTGACCCCCGGACTAGTTAATCCCCTATTCTGAATGAGACCATTGACTCTTTGTAAACAGGGTCGATAAATGAATTGTTTTTTTTTTTTTAAGATAATAGTTTATTAAACAATTATAACAGCTACATTTAAGGGTAAGTCGGGGTTTCATTTTTCAACTGTATTTTATTCTAAACACAGCATTAAAGCGCACACTCCGTGAACTTGACACCTCCTCTTAAACACATTGTTTTCAACATTGTATTTGTTATGAACGTATTTAAAGTAAATATGTTATCTTTTCTTTATACCACAATAATATAGGCCTTTTCTGTATAAAATTATACTCATTTGTTGCGTATGAGTATCGGAAACAAACTTGTCGTTCCCGCCACCGTGTTCAATCAATTGCACAGCACTCTTGAATTGATCTTCCCTCTCACCGGCAGCAAGTCATTTTCGATATTATTTATAAATGAGAAGCCGAGGGGAAGAACTACTTTCTCCAAATTATTCTGAGGTTAAATATTTTACCTTTATTGTAATGTTCCGTCTGGCACGTATCACACTTCCTCTGATCATACACCAGCCGCTTTTACACTGAATATTATATCTATCAAAGGAAATGTGCTAGTGAACGTCGCCAAATACATGTAAAAACACATGATATCTTTCGTAACAACTATCGGATTATGCAGATTTCGAATATAGCCTGCCATTTTATCTATCAAATCCATCTAGCAAATTGAAGGTTAAAATACACTATCTGTCTATAGAAGTGTTTAACAAAATAAGGATGAAATTGCTATATTTATTAAATAATTCTAAGCAATTAACTTGAAAAGATATTTAAAATGTACCTCAAAATTAAGACTAGTGTATACGCACTGAGTTTTTTTTAATGATGTTATTTTGTATATGGCAGGTTATTATATAATGATGAGTTGCATAAAAGGTGTGAAAATATAAAACCATCTCCAGACAAGCTTCCATTCGTGGCATTCACTGACCTTGTATGCAAACTAATCATGACGCAATACTGCACGAAAAACCGTGGGTTCATTACACCCAGTGCACGGTATATCTTACTAACACATGTCAGGGTTAAAGAAATGTCAAGGATTTGGGTTATCAGCCAAAACAGCAGATGGGTAGCGTTTGATGAAACAAGGTCAACGGAAACACGAAGCACCTACGCCTGTGATAAACTTTGATAAAAAATTAAAGATGCTATGACAGGTGCCTTCGCAGGGGTGGGTTTAGGCCATCTTCTGGGTCTTCCGGAAGACGGTCAGATTTTCAAGTTAACACTGACGTTTATCGTATGACGGTCAAAAGGGAGGATGGATCAACAAAGATAATTTGGGAGACTGTCAGAAAATATCTCTAGATCCGCCCCTGCTTCGTGATCTGCGCCATCCCCTCGGCACATGTCGAAAATACACCGTCTGACTTTATCGAAGCAGAGCATAACAAACTAAAAATAATTATTTATATATGAAAAAAAATGTTTCCCCTTGGCGACTTATAGAAAATTCAAATTAAGTGAATATTGAATTTATCCAAAGAAATTTCTTTCATATAACATTTACCTAACATGTTATCTGAAAGAATCACGTTGGGACTTTTTTCATCAACAACAGCTCGACTTTCCTTATCGAAAGGATTTGTTCTTTAAAAAAAATAATAAAATTGAGCTTACAGTAAATACTTCTATGGGCTTATTATCCAAACCAACTGAGAGTTAAAAATAAATAAAAACACTACCATTCTTTACAATATCGCATTAAATCACCGAGGACTTTTTTTTTTTTTTTTTTTTTTTTTTTTTTTTTTTTTTTTTTTTTTTTTTTAGGCGCTGTCCGAGACTCGGTCTGGATCTGTCTGTTCTTGTCGGTCAAGCCTCCACTAGGGCATCAGTAATCTGTATTTTTAGGCTTAAGAGTGTGGACATAGGCATTCTTGCATGCAGTTTAGTCCAATCTTGTGCTGCCGTTGCCGCTGGCTACATTTTTAAGGCCACTTATAGTAAAAGGACCAAAGTCATAGAAACAAAGCCCTGGGCTTATAAGTTTTTATAAAAAATTAAAACAAACTTCCCAAAAGGCCAATTAAAGACGGGGATTAAGTACAGTGTCCAACGGATGACGCTCTGGCACCAATTTGAGGGGAAAAATGCCGTTTTCGGTTTTGGGATTTTCTCTATAACCAAGACAGCTATTCAAGTGATTCAAAAGGCCTCATAAAGCTGGGTGAAAGCACTACAGCAGGGTACCAGGGAATTGTCTTAAACTATTTACTTCTGATTTTATCATCTTTTACGTTAAATCAGCCCATATTTCAATGGG